>CM038621.1:7335053-7900839 GCA_021554675.1 Leuciscus idus | reverse complement strand
CGCGCGGAAAACGCGAGCATGCTAGAACTAGAACCGACGCCTATTTTTCACGCGACACGCAAGGCAAAATAGAATAGGAAAAGATGTTTGTATGTCATTTTGACATGAAAACATATTAATAAATGACATTTTGATGTTTGAAAGTTTAAGTTTTTACATAAATGCAGATATAAATGTAATAATAAAAAAAAATATGATCGATTTTCAAATATTGCACCTGTCAATACAGAACGAAATATTCTGTAGCCTATTTTGCCTATTATTAGAGCGCAAGTTGCTGCAGCCGCGGCGCGAGGACAGTCACTGATGCACGCGTAAAGGAGTGATTGATTGTGATTGATTGTTCGCGGCACTGCAAAAAAATACTTCACTACACAATTATCTCGTTATTTTCGTTTAAGCTTATTAGCGTTAGGCTATACTGAAAGGTCTGATTTACGCACTGTTACTTACAACAGTCATTTGTTTTTTTGTGGCAGACTAAAGAATAATGACAGACTGTTGATCTTTGAATAAAAATATGTTTGGTTCAGGTTTGAAATTCATTATCTTTTATTATAGGCTACGCAGTCTAATATCATAGAAGCCCCCCATCCCTTCACCCCAGACCCATATTAAACCCCACCCCCCCCCCCCCCCCCCCCCCCCCCCCGTCCCGAATTTCAGCCAATCTCATCTGGTCACCCTACATGGGCGCAAATGCATTTGCTATTTAAACAACGTGGCGCAGGACATGAAAATAATAACTGCGTCGGGCTGAAACTAGTAAAAGACACTTGCGTCGTGCCTGGCACCGCAGTGCGCCGGGTGTATGTTTTCATTGTTGTGATTTGTTTTGCACTTCTCTGCCACTGTGAAAAGTGAATATCCTTAGAATCTATATTTTTTTATCAATACGAATGCTTTATTCCAAAAAAAAATTAACTGAATGCTGAATAATAATAATAATAATAATTTAATTCTGATATACATACACACATCTCCCTTCACATTCACAGCATCCATGCAACATCTGTTCAACCTCTGGTGTGAAAACCATATTATTAAAAAATATATTCCCTTGAGCAACACCTAAATATAATTTACATGTTGACTTTGAACATTAAATAACAGGTAAAATAATGTATACTATAATATATTATAGTATGATTTCACACTTTTGTGTATAATTGAAAACAAACAAAAAACAAATAAATGGTTAATTGAGAAGATATTGATATCCCTTGTCTTTTTAAGGTTTAAACATATAATAATTAAATGTATTACACATATTTTTCACAAACTCATGAACTAGTTGTATTTGTTTTGTCAAATAATTGTATTTATAAATTCAATATTGGTTTACATTCCATATCCAGTGTGCTGTACCTTATAGATCAGCTGATACATGTTACGCCATCCAAGATCATCTTCAATGGTATGATTACTGTTCGTTATATTGATGAAATCCCACTCTCCCTGGGTCTGAAAGGTCGTTTTTGACTTGTTAGTAATATAACTGTCATCAGACATGGTAAAGATTTTAATCTCCTTATCTGTAGGAACAGACATGAATATTTTATCATTTTAATATATAAATAGTTTAGCCCAGATAGCAACATTGTTTCGGCCCAGATCCGGCCCACATCTGGCACTTGTGGAATGCGGATCTAATACAGATTTAATGTCTTCTTTTCTCTTCAGTTGATTTCATCTAAGGCTGTGTCTGAAGTCAGTTGTAGTTCTTGTGTTTCTGCTCGTCTCTTTTTCTGTTCTCTTCTGTGCCCAGATCTGGCAAACAGGAGCGGTCCGCCCAAGGGCCATCATTCCACGCTGCATGTGGGCCAGATCCGCATTCCACAAGTACCAGATGTGGGCCGGATCTGGGCCGAAACAATGTTGCTATCTGGAGAAGAATAAACCATGTTATCTTGTTTTTGTTTGTCTAAACTGATTAATGTGTTTCAGATGTACCTGAATACACTGTAGACTGAAGTGTTATACTGCAGATTTGGGTGTCGAAGGGAAACCTGTAGAGATCCATCTTACAGGCCGTGGTCAGAGATAAAATGTCAGTTGAGACTGTAAAGCCGAACCAGAGCAAAAGCACATTTGGAGACTCCTTTGTTCCAAACTCTGTCTTGATGCTGAATAGATAAAATATAAATTAGCACTGATTGTAAAAGACATGATGATTGGAGAAAGCAATTTTTCAAATATAGCAACATTGTGACGTCTCAGATCTGGCCCGCATCTGGCACATGTGGAAAGATGATCTGGCCCACATACAGCGTGGAATGACGGCCCTTGGGCGGACCGCTCCTGTTTGCCAGATCTGGGCCACAAGCAGGCCATAGCAATGCCACATGTCAGCCAAGAGCAAAGAAATAAACCAGAACTGGACCTTATCTGAGCTACAAAATCTGTGTATATTAAATGTGGAGTCATGACCTTCTGCTGAGATCTTGAGAGATTTGTCTTATTTTTTTTCCAGTTGATTTCAGGCTGTTATAAGTTGTTGTGTTTCATTCTCTGAGAGTGCAAGCATGATGTTGAACCAACATCACATTGTAACATTGATTAGCTATGTTTAAATAACTAATCAATATCTAAAGGATAACTAGAAAGCTACAGTGAGAAGAGTTTATCAGGATTAAAGCTGAACGCTGCGGCCCCCCAGGACCGAGTTTGTCCATCCCTGCATTAGACACAGGCTGAGATCGGTGATACAAACATTATATTTTGACATCATAATCAACAAAACCTGATCTCAATTTTGTTGGCTTTGTTTTTGCCACGACAAATGTGTCTTAAAAACACACAGTTTCAGCAGCCAAAGAAAAGCAAATTGTAAAGTCAAGGGTCAATAGCCCAATTAAAGCAAACACTGATCTCCACTGAAACAAAACAACATCTAAACCTCTGTTAATTCTCAATAGGAATTTCTGTAGACATATGATAAATAAAGTCAATCTGGTTAGTAATACGTGAAGCTGGTAATGCTATTTTTTGGAGTTGTTTAATCCTCCTCTGCTGAGATCTTCAGAGATGTAATGTCTTCTGTGGCTGAAGTCAGATGTAGTTCTTGTGTTTTGCTTTTTTATCTTCTTGTTGTTCCTCTGTCCTTCAGTGATTCTGCTTGTTAACATCAGGTGTTCATCACTAATGCTCAATCATCAGTTAATTAATCACTGAATTATATAATTAACTTCAGCACTGCTTCAGTGTTACTGCAGCAGTCTGTAGTGTGGACACACAAGTGTTCATTTAACACTGAAGATTTTGCAGTGGAGTTAAAAGGGTTAAATGTGTCAAATAAAAAAAAAGAAACGTATTTTAACAGTAATCAACTGTAAATTAATTTACGGCATAAAACTGTAGAAAAACAGCAATTTACTGGCAACCACAGCTGCCAGAAGATTACCGTAAAATCAAGGAAAAACAGTAATATACTGTAAAATGTAACTGTCAGATTTATTAAACGAAAGAAGTTAATTTCACTGAAATATTAGTGAAAGTTAATTGAAAAAAGTTATGCAAAATCAATAACTGATAAGGAGAGTAAATATTGAACTGAAGTGTTTTATGTGTTTTTGCACAAGAGGATACCATAGACAGTATATAAACTGGACACAGCGACCCAATAGGTTTCAACGGAGAAAAGTGAAGTCAATTAGAAGCTCTCACTTCCTGATGGTCGAGCGTACTGCACAGACTCAAACCGAGCTTGACGACATAGATGTGACGTGAGCAACCCGTCTATCTACTAGTAGCTGTGCCGAGAGAAATCGGAATCATTCCCTTACCAAACTTGCAGAGACGGAGAGTGTAAGTAGGAGGTGTCCATGAGCTATAGGAGCAGGAGCAACTTTTGCTAAGTATTCTGATTAATTACTTTGTCACTTTGCCTCCACGTCCCCCCGATTGCCCACGAGCTTCTCCTCCTGTCTATACGGTAATTCTCTACTGTGGAACAGAGAGTCGTGTGGTTATGACGCAATCGTTAGCCTATTTTTACAAAAACGGCTTCTACTGGGCCATAACGTAAGATACAAGGTAATGGAGCCTTTTATACATTGTCGTGTTTCTTTAGAAATAAATAATGGACAAATGGAGTCTTTAAACGCTTCAGATGTAAAGTTATTCGCTGTCAAAGTGACGCCAAAATGAATGGGAGTCAATGGAATGCTAACAGCAGGTGATGGTCCGCTAATCAATGGTGGCGCCCGGGGAAGCTTCAAATTTTTACGAAACATTGGCCCCCTGGAGGATACAGGAGAGATCTGTTAGTTTAATTCATTAGTTTTGTGGGTCACCATTGTGCTGGAGAGTAGAGCCTGTGCTTCAGTCAAAGATGAGCAGAGAAACACTGATGTTATGCTGCCTGTTGCTTTATTTAAAAGCAGTAACTGTGTAGTTGCTGATGCGGTGACAATCTCCTTGCTCAGTACTTTAGCACATACACGCATGCTGTTGTTCACTAAATGTGAGCTGCAAAGATTTTAATTAAAGTCATGCTTTTAATTAATTCTCTATTACACATTAGGTGTTTACAGTTTTATTTTAAGAAATATAAATTTTCAGTGGACTCAAATTAATAAACTTTACAGTACTATCAGTATAAATGCTAGTTTTTGAACTTGAACTGTTTAAAGTAATCGGTTTCCCAAATGATATGAGTTACCTTTCATGGTATTTTTACGGTAACAAACTGTAAAAAAGGACAGCTGTATACATTGCTGGCAACCACAGCTGCCAGTAGATTACCGTTAATTTACAGTGCAGTTTCTTTAAATCCTTATTTTTTTTATTTTTATACCTTTCCATTATGCCAATGTCTGGAGTCCAAAACATATTTTTGGGGGCTGCAAATGTGTCAATTTGACAAAAATCATCTGGGTTCCACGTCATATTCTTATTTGGCCATGCCTGGAAAGTTAAATGAAGTTCAGAATGATAATAAGACAGATAATGTATGCTTGAAAATTAAATAAAACCTCTGATCATGTTACAATATTCTGTAAATTGAGTAAAACTTTGTGAAATAAGAATGAAATAGGTTTTTAAAACACTTACAGTTACCATTTTGACATGTGTTGAGAGACTCTGGGCTTTTTCATCCTGCAGATAAAAAAAAAAAAAAGATGTGTTGAGAGATGATACTACAACTGCTTGACATCCCATGATGACTTGAATGAGAAGATAAATCACGCTGGACTCATACCACATTGGTGATGGAGGTCACATATATGTCCACATAAAATTTTGCAGAGTGGTGGGCATAGTGGTGGTTATATTTGTAGTTGTTCATCAGGGGCCACATTCTTTCATCCTGAGTGGTATTGTCTTCCAAGCCAAGATATTTCCAAAGGTTAATTTTAGCTTCAGCGCGTTGTGTTAAATTGCAGACTTTAGCATCTGACTCCCGCCCTGTGTGTGTGAGATAATCAGAGTATATATTCTCCAAGCACACATGAAAGAAAATTTTATGTTTTAACATTTATTTAGACACACACAGACATCAAGAATTAGCCTAGCATATGAATCTCAACAATGGTTGAGCATGCATGCATTGCAGCATGCAGCATGTCACCATTGTTGAGATTCATAAGCTGATTATTGATATTAGTGTGTGTATGCCACTGCATTTTCTTTTATCACAATGTATTCAGAAATTAAAATTCAGAATGTTTTATCTTTGGCAAAAAAAGTGTTGATGGTAAAAATCTATTAATAACAAGTAATCTCTTTTGGTCAGTGATGACATTTGTCAAATGTTTTTCTCATTGATGATGAAAACTATAATCACCTGATCATATTTGTTTATGGTTTCCTTTGCAACAAATTATGTGCTTTGGTAAACATTATTACAAAGACAACAACTAATATGATACAACATATACAGTCAAATCACCCAACTAAATGAAACACTGACATACATTGTTTGTTAATTCCCAAAAATAACTTCTGAAGATGAATGACAGAAATAAGGTCAAACTGGTTTGTAATAAAAGAGATTTTATGTGTTTTCAGTTGGAAGTCAGTTGTAGTTCTTGTGTTTCTCTTTTCTTCAGTGATTCTGCTTGTTATCATCAGGTGTCTTCAATAATTGAACAATCATCCCTCAATTAATCACTTAATTATCTAATTAACTCTAACACTGCTTCAGTTTTAATTTTAACACCCTGCGGGTGGTTCCCATATGAACACCGATTTAACACCAGGGAATTCACTGTGTATCGTAGCCAGAAAAGATTTTTTGGGTATGCATAAGAAAAACTGAGTTTGCCACATTTATTGTCAGATTAATGTGTAAAAAACCCAGACTCTGCGTATCACTAACTTTACAAAATAGACTGGGCTGATGTGTAAAACTATACGCAGGCTCGCGCTCGCCACGTAACCATAATACTAGCCTATATAAAATATAACTCAGGCCGTTTTAATGAGATCTGTGAAGATCTCAGCAGAGGAGGATTAAACAACTCCACAAACAGCATTACCAGCTTCACTTATTACTAACCAGACTGACTTCATTTCTGTCAGATGTCTAAAAAATTCTTACTGAAAATTAGCAGAGCTTTAGATGTTAATGATTTATTGAAAACAAGTTCTGGTTGAAGTCACCATTATTGTGACTATTGTTTGCTTTAGTTAGGCAGTTTGACACTTTTTTAAACGTTGGTTTTTTTTTGTCTTCTCTAACTGTTTGTTATGGAAAGAACAGTAAGTAAAAAAATGTGATCAGATGATAAAAGTTACTTGAAGATGTAGTTTTCATGTAATAGTCTCATTTATTGATCTCTTTTAGAGTCTAACAGACACAAAGGCAATTTGGTTAGTAATAAGTGAAGCAGTTTGTGGAGTTGTTTAATCCTCCTCTGCTGAGATCTTTAGAGATTTAATGTCTTCATCCGAAAACTGATAAATGTCCTTCTGAGGACGAATTCCAAGGTATGAAGGCATAAAGGCACTTCTGAACGCAATGCTATTTATTTTCACGTCCTGTCTCCTGATAAACCTTCATTTGATCGATTTTTGAAGGCAGCATAGATGTATCCTTCGTTGCCTTTGATATCCCACAATCCTGTCCTTTACATTCTGTGAGTTCAGCTGAAAAAATAAAGATGGCGTCTGAAAGTTGTGGCTGATCATCAGTTTGTGTGTAAATGTACATTTTTGATCAATGTTTTCCACCTATGATATCATTTCTAGCGAGAAATTACTATTGTAATTATTAAATATTCACTTAGTTTTCACCAAAGCTCGCTCTATTTTGCTGTAGATCATTACACAGTTACGCAGCCTCAGAAGTTTGTCAGAAATCAGTTTCGTGGAACATTTGTGCGTAAACACTGACTACAAAGTCCTATCAGGCAATGAGTGAGAGTGAGACAAGAAGTCAGTAGCCTAAGATTTGGGATGCAGCCAATGTCTTCTTTTATCTTCAGTTGATTCCCTCTAAGGGTACATTTACACAACAACGATATGCTTAAAATGGAGTTGTTTTTCCTTTGAGTTTTCCGCGTACAGACGATACCATTGTCAAAACGATCCCCATTCTACTGTTGCTTTCGTCAACGAAAATTATGACTAAATATCGTCGTCAACGAACCTTTATCACATGACGAAAACGAGACGAGACGTAACGTAAATGCTGGTCTTGTGACGATAACTATAATCAAATCTATAATGCAATATTGTTGACGAATAAAAACGAGACTAAATGTGGTTTTACAAAATAAAAACTTTGCTAAAATGTCTCTTCATGTTCGTTGACCAAAACGAGACGAGACGAAATGTTATGATGTTATTTCATCTTGTTTAGTTGCGCTATTATTATTTTGCAGTATTTCTGTTTCCCGTGTCTCACTTCAGGGGCTGCATCAGGTCGCACTGTACAGACGCAGGCGACGTCGCTTCCTCAAGCCCCACTCGCGGCATTATTTAGAAGATGCAGCTGCGGTGATTTAGCGTAAACGACAACAAACAAAGTTAAGTCTGACGCCCGTTTCACACACACTCCGTGTGCAGTGTGTATCCGGTGCAGGAGCAGCACGCGCTATAGTGCTTTCACATTTGCTGCGTTTGCAGTGCGCAACTGATCCGTGGCTATACCCAGGCCCGGAGTGGGTAATCGGGAGAATCGGGAGAATTCCCGGTGGGCCGCTTCACTTTTGGGCCGGTCGAGGATATATATATATATTTTTTTTTTCACATTTCAATGTCACGTTAGTTACATTAGGCTACATACGTTCCGCATTCTGACACCGCAGCGCGCAGCCTCTGCATGGGTTGTACCATGTGAGGGAGTTCTCCCCTCCCCTCCTATAGAGTTGGTTGGGTCCATAACACGTCTTTTCCAAAACGTTTTCTCAGGTAGGCTACCGCGGCACCGCCGGCGCCTACCGATAGCTGGGCCGGCCCTACCGTAACGGTACGCGTCAGGGAGGATGAATGGGAGGAAGAGGCCAGGAGGTATGGAAGCTTTGTTTCTGCCACAGAATAAAACATTTTAAAAGATAATTGCGACTTTTTATCTCACAATTGCAAGTTTACAGCTCGCGATTCTGACTTTATTTCTCAGAATTGCGAGATATAAAGTCAAAATTGTGTGAAATAAAGTCGCAATTGTGTGTTATAAAGTCAGAATTGTGAGATATAAATTCAGAATTGTGTGAAATAGTCGCAATTGCTTCTTATAAAGTCAGAATTGCAAGATATAGCCTAAAGTCAGAACTGCGTGAAATAAAGTCGCAATTGCTTATAAAGTCAGCAAGATATAGAGTCAGAATTGTGATATAAAGTCGCAATTGTATGTTATAAAGTCAGAATTGCGAGATATAAAGTCAGAATTGTGTGAAATAAAGTCGCAATTGCTTCTTATAAAGTCAGAATGGCAAGATATAAAGTCAGAACTGCGTGAAATAATGTTGCAGTTGCTTATAAAGTCAGAATTGCAAGATATAGAGTCAGAATTGTGTGATATAAAGTCGCGTTATAAAGTCAGATTTGCGAAATATAAAGTAAGAATTGTGTGATAAAGTCGCAACTGCTTCTTATAAAGTCTAAGTGAATTATTATTTAACCTTTACATTATTTGTTGAACCATGGTATTAATACAAACTACACAATAGCTGAACTGTTGCTTCATTTATCCAATTTAGAAAAAGTGCTAATTTGGAATTCCACCATGTGGGCCGGTCTTGGGCCTGAAACTCCCGGACTGAAAAGTGGCCCCACTCCGGCCCTGGCTATACCACAAACACATACTCACTATTTTTATTTCAAATCCAGAAGTTATCAGCTACTTTTATTTTAAAAAAAGTTTTGTCAGCATTGTGATTCTCTTTGTACACATATACACTCTTTAATAGACATAACTCACATTTTAACACAATTTAAACAACGTGTTATTCAATGCATTACTTTTATATAGATTTATATATTAAGTTGCTCAAGCAAGTGGTAAAATATTTAACCATGTACTTATATTAAAATCGCAAACATTTTAAAATTAAAACTAAAAATTTAAATTTTTTGATTTAATACAATAAATCTTGCATGTCACAAAGAACTTGTTTTTCCACCTCCACGAATGAGACGAGTGTTACTTTTCTGTTTGCTATTTTTGCTATTTTTCCATAGTGGTACACTATATTGACTGGGTTAAATAGAATTGCATTACTAAAAAGAGACTAAAATACAATTTTCATTGACTAAAACTAGATTAAATGTCATTAGTTTTTGTCAACTAAAACTAGATGAAAATAGTCATGGATAATTCGGACTAAAATAAGACTAAAATGCTCAGACTTTTAGTCGACTGAAACTTGACTAGACTAAAAAGAGTATGAACGTGACTAAAACTAATTAAAACTAAAATGACAGCTTGACACAAAGACTAGACTAAAACTAAAATTAAAACAGGCCGCCAAAAACAACACCACCCCATTTACACATATCCGTGAAAACTAAAAACCCTGTATTCTTCTGCCAGGCCATTAGATGGCGATGACACACTATAGACTGAACACGTAATACGCATGATCTCTTCGTTTTCAGAGATTCGCCATTTTTGTTGTTTACACGGAGACCGTTTTCAAAAACTTGCACTTTGAAACCCGTTTGCATCTTCAGGCACCCAAAACGCTGTTGTCAGAAGTGAGATGCAGTTCTTGTGTTTCTCTTTCCTTCTGTGATTCTGCTTGTTAACATCAGGTGTCTTCACTAATGCTCAATCATCACTTAATTTATCACTTAATTACCTAATTAACTTCAACACTGCTACAGTGTTTCTTATAACACTCTCAGTGTGGACTCGTATCAAAACTGAACAGTGTTAATTTAACAGTAGGACATTTGCTGTGAGTTTAATGTTAATTGTACAGTTATCTTTTGTAATATGCTACTCTAGTAATTCTGTGAACGTATTTCATTTGAGTGATGTAGTCCAGAAAGAAGGCATAGTTGGCAAAAAGTGCATCCTGTTTGTTTGTTTCTTTTTCCTTTATTTTACAAGAATTGTCTTCTCTCCTGGATTTAATGTTGCCAGAAGCTTTCAACCACCATACTTTCATTATTAACTGATAAAATAACAGTGTATCTTTAAATTGTAAAGAAATGGATTCACCTTTGTTTCATGAAATAGCATTTTCAAGTTGATTTTAGTAAGCAAGTTTTCTAGTAATTTTATTTAATAGATATTTTTGAGTTAAGAGTTTATAATAAATAGGTAGCTATGCAATTTTTTAGTGAACCAGTACTACATAAAAGTCAAGGGTCAAGAGCCCAGCCATAGCAGACACTGATCACCATAATGGTGACATCAAATGCAAATATAATGTAATGTATAATGTATGACAGAAATAAAGTAAAGGTTTATACAGTTTTGCAGTATACTGCAACCACTAAGTGTCATTTTTGCATTACAAGTGTTGTGTTCTTACCTGTAAAGGAAGTTGAGGAAGATGTCTCAAGCGGGAGGAATGGGTTTTTTATATCTGATGCTGTAAATGCTGCAAACAGAAAAAAAAAAATGAAAAAAAATGAGATGGGGGCAGTGTTGGGGGTAACTCATTACAAGTAGCTTGAGTTATGTAATCAGATTACTTTTTCAAGTAACAAGTCAAGTAACGCATTACTTTTAAAATTCACAACAACATATCTGAGTTACTTTTTCAAACAAGTAATGCAAGTTACTTCGTTTTCCCATTGATTGACTGACAGCTCTTTTGTCACAATGTTGAAACAAATTGAAGTGCAGAGGTGTTGTGTGTAAACATGATGGTTACTGTAGTTCTACACAGCAACATCCCCTATGCCCCTTTTCACAAGATGTAAAAAAGTCTCTGATGTCCCCAGAGTGTGTACGTGAAGGTTTAGCTCAAAATACCCAACAGATAATTTTTTTTACAGCAAGTTTAAATTATCATTTTTTGGGGCTGAGAAAAATACGCCGCTTTAGTATGTATCCCTTTAAATGCAAATGAGATGCTGCTGCTGGCACAGAGGGCGGAGTTTCAAGAGCCATATCACCCTGTAGCCCAAGACTGGTTGCCCACTGAAGCTAATCAGAGTTGAGCCTGGTTAGTACCTTGATGGGAGACCTCCTGAGAAAACCATGTTGCTGCTGGAGGTGTTAGTGAGGTCAGCAGGGGGTGCTCACCCTGTGGTAGTGATGGGCAAATTAAGCTTTGGTGAAGCACTGAACCACTTAGGCCCTGTCCCAAATGGCACTCTTCATATCAAGCGGGAAGGAAGTCGACCGGAAGTTGAAGCCGGCCGCGTGCCACCATCTTGTAGCAGAACTTCACCTGCTGTTAGCATCCCATTGACTCCCATTCATTTTGGCGTCACTTTGACAGGGAATAACTTTACATCTGAGGCGTTTGAAGACTCCATTTGTCCATTATTTATTTCTAAAGAAACACGACAATGTATAAAATGCTCCATTACCTTGTAGCTTATGTTATGGCCCCGTAGAAGCAGTTTTTGTAAAATTAGGCTAACGATTGCGTCATGACCACGCAACTCTCTGTCGCACAGTAGAGAGATTACCGTATGGACAGGAGGAGAAGCTCGTGGGCGATCGGGGGGACGTGGAGGCAAAATTACAAAATAATTAATCAGAATACCTAGCAAAAGTTTCTCCTGCTCCTAGCTCATGGACACCTCCTACTCACGCTCTCCGTCTCTGCAAGATTCGGAAGGGAATGATTCAGATTTCTCTCGGCACAGCTAGTAGAAGACAGACGGGTTGCTCACGTCACATCTACGTCGTCAAGCTCTGTTTGAGTCTGCGCGTCAGGAACGGAAGTCCTAAGAAATCGCTGAAAATGGGCTTCACTTGTCTCAATTGAGTTCCAATGAGATGGCTCTGTCCACTTCTTATACTGTCTATGCTTCATATGCACTTTCGGTCTGTGGACTTACAATGGCTGCCGTGTGCGCGTGTCTGTTAAGTCCGTGAGACCGTAGGGTGTCCCATTTGTCATTTTAGGCCTCAGAAGGGTGCTTGCGAGCACCCTCTGTGGTTGATATGCGCTCTCGATGCGCACTGATGCGGCAGGGCCGGCCCTGACCAATTTGCTGCCCTAGGCAAGATTTTACCTAGTGCCCCATGCATCACAGCCCTTTTCACCCCGTCATTGTGTTCATGATTATTTAGCATATATATATATATATACACACAGTACAGGCCAAAAGTTTGGAAACATTACTATTTTTAATGTTTTTGAAAGAAGTTTCTTCTGCTCATCAAGCCTGCATTTATTTGATCAAAAATACAGAAGAAGAAAAAAAATGTAATATTGTGATATATTATTACAATTTAAAATAATTGGTTTTCAATTCATTATACTTTAAATTATCATTTATTTCTGTGATGCAAAGCTGAATTTTCAGGATCATTACTCCAGTCTATCACATGATCCTTTAGAAATCATTCTAATATGATGATTCATTATCAAAGCTGGAAACAGTTCTGCTGCTTAATATTTTTTCATAACCTGTGATACTTTTTTAGGATACTTTGATTAATAAAAAAAATAAAATAAAAAAATAATAATAAGAATAAAAAAAGAAGCAAATGTTTTATAAATAGAAATCTATTGTAACAACAATATACACTACTGGTCAGTAATTTGGGGTCAGTAATTTTTTTTTCTTTCTTTTTTTGAAATAAATCAATACTTTTATTCAGCAAGGATGTGTTTTTTTTTTTTTTTTGAATAAATGTAGTTCTTTTTAACCTTTCATTCATCAAATATATTAGGCAGCAGAACTGTGTCCAACACTCATAATAAATCATCATATTAGAATGATTTCTAAAGGATCATGTGATAGACTGGATGTCACATGTGACACTGAACACTCAAAAAAATTAACGAGGAAGGTTGTGCACTTTACATAATATATTTATATTTAGTTTACTTATAATAATTGTGTTTGTTGACTTGAAATGTTTTTTTTCTATTAAGGTCCACGTAATTATGTCTCAACTTAACGCGTTGTCTAAACACAAACCATTTATGTTAAGTAAATAATTCTTACATCCAGCGGGTGGCAGTATAGTGAGACGCCAACTGCCATTTTGCCCTAACTTAATTTGATTGTGTTCAATCTGCTTATATGTAAAATTTAAGTTTACTTAATCTGTTTGTGTTGGATTACTTGAATGATTTGTGTTGCATTAACTGAAACTTGGCGGTGCTTGTTAGTTCCCAGCATGCTTTGCATATGTTTGAATTAAGAGAGAATAAATGTTAAAATTAAGTGTTATTTTATGTTTTTTTGAGAAAATGAGAAAAGGGGAAGACTTGATTGTGTGTAATTGTGTTTAATGTTCAATTACATTGGAATTATTAGAACCATTTAAATTATAGTGGGTTACCATTGTGGAGAAGAGTGGAGCATTTTGTTTGGATGTGGACTGATTCAGATACTTTCTAATGCTTTGATTGAAAGAACATGTACATTTGACCATTTAAGATGCTAATTTGTGTTACTGCTAGCTAATAGTTATTTATAGTCTATCATCAATTTAATTATTTGTCACTAAAACGAATGGAATATTAAATAAGTTGGATTCACAAATTTTGTTAGTCCATATAACTTAACTGACTTTAGTTAGTTAAACTCAAATGTCTCTTGTTGAGCAAAAATGATTGATAATAGTTGGCTTAATTGAGTCAAAAATATTATTTATCCCTAAAACAACCACATTAAAGGTGCCTTATGCAACTTGGAGCCACCTATAGGCAATTAGTTGAATTACACTGGTAACGGTTACTAACGGAGTTTGATTGACAGCTTTGCTTCCCTGTAGGCGGAGACACTTTTTGCTTGCTGGCTGCAGTCAGACAGACCATCATGATCAGAGTTACACAGCTGAGACGGTAGGGTAGAGACTGGTGTGCAACCTATGCGAGCAATATCAAATATGCATTCCCCAGAGGTAAACTTTCATACTAGAATCAAAAGTTGAATGCTACGGAAAACAGAATAAACATAAACAGCTCAACTAATCACGACGTCATCTGGACTATCCAGTACTGTACCAGGCATAGGGGATAAACAATATGCGTATTTTGACCAACTTGCACAAGGCAAAATATAGCTAAAAATTCCGTGCAATTTATTACGTTTGGTCGACCAACCTGAACCCACAAAGCATATTTTTTACTTTCTCTTTTGCAGAGATCACAATGAATGTTTGCGAACATTAGGTTGTTACAATATTTTCCAGCAGCACATGGAATAAAGGAACGTCTGCTTGGACGTAATTTAGCTAGCTAACGTTTGCATAACGTTAGTTCTCATGTTGACCAACTCGCAGAAATAAATCCTACTCCTAAATCAATGTTATTATTTTTATTTATTTAATAAAGTAGGATCAGCTAACAAGAACAAATAATTTCGATATCTAGCAAAATAACAATCTAGCAGCAGTAGCTAGAGCACTCATTGACTAACTAGCTAACCTGATAAATGAGGTATTACATTACTGTACCTGTCCAATAGAAACGTGGCCAACTCTACATCGCTCTTCAATCCAAATGCAAACTTCATCTGACAAACGCCAAACCCAGATTTACTCTGGTTTTACTCCGGGCTTTATCCGATGCTCTCTTTGCATTGCTATATTTTCTTTTCTTATTTTTTTTGGCAAGCTCCGTCGCTAGTAGGGCTTGCGTCCGCCATTACTTTAACAAAATATTGGGCGTGTTTGTAACTCTCAGTGTACCTGCCCTCAAAGCCTGTCATTGGCTATCACCTCACACACACCCTTACAAATGTACACGCCCCAAAACGTCCCGACTCCAATATATGCTGGCTACCAAGGCAGTGTCAGTTCTGACACTCTGCCAGATACTATATTTTAACGTGGGTGGTGGTGGCACAATGGATAAGACACATGCCTTTGGTGTGAGAGACCTGGGTTCGAATCCACTGTGAGACACCAATGTGTCCCTGAGCAAGACACTTAACCCCTAGTTGCTCCAGAGGCGTGCGACCTCTGACATGTATATAGCAATTGTAAATCACTTGTTCACTCATTTTGGCGCCCCTATGGATGAGTACTGTCACCCCTAGCATTTGCCTATTCCGCCTATGCCGCTGGCCGGCCCTGTGATGCGGGCTCCACAGCAGACTTTTTCCCGACAGTCAAAGCGGCATTACATCACGAAAGTGCGGACTCGTAGGAAGACCACGAGTGCTTAAGGTGCCATTTGAGACAGGGCCTTAGAAGCATTGTTTTGAAAATGGGTTCATTACTTGAAGCTTCAGTAACAGCGACCTCGCCTGGTGAAGTGCCAAGGCTGCATCTAGTGGACAGAAGGCTTTAAGACGAGTGAGATAAATCTAGTGCACGCACGCATACACACACACACACACACACACACACACACACACACACACACACACACACACACACACACACACACACACACACACACACACACACGTATACTAAGAATGGGATATCATTCTTTTTACAAATAAAGATTGATAAATTTGTGTATTGTGTTATTGGGTATTGGGGAGAGAGTGCTTGGGGAAACAGAGGATGTGCTGGGAAAATATAGCACAAGTTGGGTGTGCCTTTTTAACTATGGCCAGGGGGTGTGTGGGATAGGGGACACTCAATTTTTATTAAGGAACAATATTTTTTCCACACTTTTTGGACTGAGCCTGTTTCTTTTTTTGGTCACAACCTCTAAATTTGTTCAGATGTTTTTATACAGACTTGAAACAGCTATTATATAGGCTACTGATAGTTACAGTTCTATGCTCTAAACCATTGGTTCCCAACCTGGGGTCCGCGGGAGCGGATATGCTTTGAGGTGAATAAAGATGCATAAAATGTTCCACTAATAATTTTATATAAAAATATTTTTTCAACGTTTTTAAAAAATCATATGCTTATAATGCATATTTCAATTACAATTTCGTTATTTCAAATGTAGGCGCGTTGCGCGTGGCAAGCGCGCTCATAATGTAAGAGACGCCGGCGCGACCACAACATTGCCCAACATCAAATGGCAAACGTAATGCAAGCGGAACGAAACTGCTCGTTATTGTGTGGTTGAAGGACCATTGAAGCCGACCGTGATCAAGCGACACTGTTACTACACAGCGCTAAGAGATCCAGTAAAGAAAGCATTTGAATTCACCACTGAAGTAACATCGCTGCGAGATCTAGTGAGAAACATTCACATTTCTCCGTTATTAACGGATCAAACAGCGCTGACGTGGAAACCTGGAAGAAACATTGTGCCATGAATGAACTGGCCGGTGTCCACAGATCAGCAACATTCACCATGGATTTACTGTAGTAACACTAACTGCACCCATGGAAGTTTGGCAGGAATAGTAGCCTATAATGCCTTCAAGTAACATTACGTCGGTTTTATTTTTACATTATGAATACAATTGCTGCCCTCAAATGTTAATCTGAAATAAAATAAACCTTTGTTTATAACTACTACAATATTACATTTAATTTTTTTCCAAGGAGCTGTTTTGTTTTATATGCTCATAAGAAGAGTGAATTATAGCTCTAGAATAAAAAAAATATCATACTTTATGATGTTAGTTTTAATATAAAAAAGTTTACAAATTTCTCTGGCATTTCTTGCTTTTTGCTGTATCAAAAACGTACCGAAACGTACCGAACCGAACCGTGACACAAGTGTATCATATCGAACCGAAGCGTGAATTTTGTGAACCGTTACACCCCTAATATATATATATATACCCCAAGGCCCCTTTCCGCCTTTTCCGCATCTGCAGAGGTGAGTATGGGACGAAGTTTAGCAATGTTCCTGAGGTGGAAGAAGGAGGTCTTGCAGAGATGTTTAATGTGAGCCTCAAATGTCAGATGGGAGTCCATTTTAACACCCAGGTTTGTGGCTGATGTTAAAAGTGGAATATTTTTGCCAGAGAAGGTGATGCTGGTAATGTGCGATGACCGAACCTGGTGTGGAGTGCCAACTAAGATGGTTTCAGTCTTCGTGCTGTTTAGCTGCAGAAAGTTTTGCTTCATCCACGCCTCTACCTCCTCCAGGCAGGTGGTCAGAGTGGATGATGTCAAGGCGGCAGAGGAAGTTAGGTTTGTCCTGATGTAGAGTTGAGTGTCATCAGCATAGCAGTGGAATGAAATTCCATGCCGGCTGATGACGTAGCCAAGGGGGAGCATGTAAAGAACAGACACAAACAGGGTGGGGCTGAGCACTGAACCTTGAGGGACACCACAGGTGTCCCTCGTGTGGCACAAATCCCCTTGTGTGGCAGGGATTTAGTCTTTCCCAAGGTGACATGCTAAGTTCTCCCAGTAAGGTAGGATGAGAACCACTCAAGGTCAGAAACACAGATAACGGAATTTAGACGGTGGAGGAGGATGTTGTGGTCCACAGTGTCGAATACTGCAGTCAAGTCCAGAAGGACGAGAAGAGATGGAGAGCCAGCGTCAGCAGTCATCAGCAGGTAATTTGTGACCCTGACCAGGGCTGTTTCTGTGCTGTGGCCAGGGCGGAAACCAGACTGAAACTTTTCGAACAGGTTGTTTTGTTTTAGATGGTCCTGAAGCTGTGCGGCAACTACTTTTTCCAGCACCTTAGAGAGAAATGGAAGGTTGGAGATGGGCCTGTAGTTGGCAAAGACCTCTGGGTCTAGGTTGGGTTTTTTGAGAAATGGCCTGATGACAGCGGTTTTCAGTGTTGATGGGACATAGCCAGCCCGGAGGGAGTGGTTAATGACCTTTGTGATAAGGGACTTATGGCATGGAGGTTGGATTTTACTAGGGCTGTGGGGAAGGGGTCCAGGGCACAGGTGGATGGTTTCATCTTTTTAATAATGTCCTCAACCTCTCGCTGTGAGATGACCAAAAAACAACAGAGATGTTGAGAAATCCCAGGCTGTGGTTCGGCAGTCGGGACAGGCAGTGTGGAGAAACTGGATAGTAGGGAGCGGATGGTGTCTACTTTTTTTCTGAAAAAAGTAATGAAATTGTTGCACCTCTCTTCTGTTGCTTCTGAATGAAAATGAGTTTGCGGTTTGAGGATGTCATGTATGGTAGAGAAAAGTTGCTTGGAGTTGCCAGGGCTGTTGTTGATAATGTTGGAAAAAAACTCTGAACGTGCATTTCTCAAGGACCTTGCATAGGACCTCTGATGTTCTCTGTAGGCCAACTTATGAACATTGTGTCCTGAGGCCTTGAGACGACGCTCAAGGACACGCCCAGCTGTTTTCATTTGCCGGAGTTCGTAGGTGTACCAGGGGGCTGAGCGTAAGAAGCTGACAGTTTTAGTTTTGACAGGGGCGTGGAGATCTAGGAGACTGCTCAGAGATTGGTTGTAGAAGTCAACCGACTCAGTGGCTGAAGAGAAGTCAGCAGAGGAGAGATGTTGGAGGTCGGTGGTCAGGGTGTCCAGATTGATCTTTTTCAGGTCCCTATAGCAGATTTGACACCTGACTTTGTGGTGTGGGGACGGGAGTGACAGCTCCATTGAGATGGCCTTATGGTCAGATACACCCAAATCATACGCCAGAAGGTTGCTAATAGGGGCGGAGTTTGAAATGACCAGATCCAGAATGTGCCCCCTGGAGTGTGTGGGGACATCGAGATTGAGGCAATCTACTACTTGCAGAAACTCAGCTGCAAAGTGGCAGGAGGGGTTGTCTAGTCAAGTCAAGTCAAGTCAAGTTTATTTGTATAGCGCTTTTCACAATACAGATTGCATCAAAGCATCAAAGCAGTCTACATGGATATTAATATCTCTGAGTATAATAATGTTGGTAGAGGTGGTGCAGAGTGTTGTGAGAAGGTTGCGTATCTCTGGGATGAAAGCTGAGTTTGGTTTGGGGGGCCGGTAGATCAGAAGTATTGTCATGGGGAAGGGAGGTTTACATTTAAATGCAAGGCATTCAAGCGACCGTGACAAGGACAATGTAGGCAGGGGGAGGTGGGACAGCTCCAAGTTTTGTCAGTGTATGACAGCTAGGCCGCCACCCCGACTAGTGCTGCGGGCTCTCTCCAGGTAGCTGTAACCGGGGGGGCAGACTTCATTAAGCGCTGAGTAAACCCCTGGCTGGTGCCATGTTTCTGTCAGGCACATTAAGTCTAATCCCTTTTCCATGATATGGTCTTGTATGAAAGATGCTTTATTTGTGAGGGATTGTGTATTGAAAAGTTCTATTTTGAGTGTTGATGCTGTAGTGAATCTTTGTAGAGGCCGTAGTACACTGGAATCCACTCCACGTTTTCTGGCCACATCTCTAATGTGGAGAGATCTCGAGACGTTTCCCGTGCTGCTCAGCTGAGCGTGCCGAGAACTCGTGATGTTTCCAGTGTTGTTAGCACCGAGACGACACTGCTCTGATGACGCGGCAGACGTGCGACAGTGGTCCAGAAGGATGGAATGTTTGAAGCAGGGGGGCCAGGCTGATGGTAAACAAACTTTCAACGGGAACTTCTGTGGATGTAACACGGACGGCGCTGAAGTCCAAGTTCTTTGACGGCTGCAATAGGCGTTGGAATGGAGCGGTTGTTGAGAGTTAACAGCTGTGGGATAGAATACTTGAGCTTCATGCCGGTCGCCGAAAGTGTTTGCCTGGAGCTAGCAGCTAGCCAAACACAGAGATGGAAGACTGCACGGAGGCACGGAGGACTGGCTGGAGGCAGCTGACAGCTAGCTTCCAACTGCAGAGGTAACGACTCGAGGCAAAACCGGACCGGGACAGCTAGATGGCTGCCCCAGGGGTAAAGTTAAGCCTTGTAGTAGCAACGCTGGAACGACGGAGAAATCCGGTTGTTCACCACTGACAGCAGGAGTGGACCATCAATCCGCTGATGTTGGAGAAGATGTCAGTAGGTGAGTAAAGCTTTCAATTTTGTATAAATCCGTGCAAAAACTCAAGAGAAATACTATTCAGAACGAGAAAAAACGGCGGAGAAGCGGCAACACAACAAACACCAGCATCCTCTCCTCTCCGTCCTCCAACGGAGGACAATATCCCTCATTTAAATAATTCCTGCACAAAACATACGCAAAAAAAGGAGTGAGGCCTGGTTGAGTTGCGTTAGTAATGTGTTGAAACTCGCGGTTATCTGCAGTCGGCAAGTCTGGCAGATTGAGGGGACTTAGCCAAAAAAAAATATGTTTACAACTCTCATGCCCCTCCCCCACTACCAGCGAGCACCCTCCCATCGAGTCTGTGCTCGTCAGTGCGTGTGCACCAGATTTTCTGTGAACGCATCCGTCTCTTCAGTATCGGAGTACTCGGAGGTATAGGCTGCCCTGGCTAATCTACCCATAGATAGCAATAACCGAGGAATTGGAAGCTTGTTAGTAGATTTTCTCTCCGCCATCATGCTTCGTACAATCCAACACACCTGCGAACTTCAGGCGTGTGCATGTGATATTGTAACGTGCGCGGGGGAGGGGGTATCTGTGGCGTGTTCACGAAGTGACAGATCTCACACAGCCCTGCGCTGATTGGACCAGAAGAACCGGGAGCGGTGGATTTTTGCAAAACAAATAACAGATTTGTAAAATAGGTGGAGGTAGAAATGCTGTTTTTTTTTCTAAAATCCACACTTCATTCTGACCACCTGTACACCTAGCTCTGAGGAGCTGTTTGGTACTGAAACCATTGTCAGTCAACAACATTCTTTTTTTGCAAGGATGTTTGAAATAGTTTGGCAGAAAATAGCCTACTTCATTTGTTAGTAGGGCAATATGGTTTTCGATAGGCTTTGTCCTATTTAATTTATGTTATTTATATTTCATAAATTTTTTCTGTGACATTTTTTTCTCTGCTGACAGTACAATGTTAAAATAATATTTATATTGACACGAACACAATTTTTGTATAGCATTTATAATTGTTACAGGCTACTTAATCTCTCTCTTTCTGTTAGAGACATTTGAATGTGAGATTCTGGAAACGAGATCTAAATTTTGCAGACCCGTCAGGTCGGGAAATAAAGCGGGTGAACACAGAGTGTATTTTAAGCGGTTGCTGAATAGACCCTTGTGGGAGCGGGACGGAAAAAAAAAACAGTCCCGCGCAGACCTCCTTAAACCTTAGGTGTGTATGTGTGTGTCCCGAAAAATAATAATAAAAAAAAGGAATAAAGTTAAAAAGTCGGACTGTGAGCGAATGAGGCATGATTGCTATTCACACCTTTATTAAAATGGCTGTAATCTGTTTTTAATTAGTTTTATTTACTATTTATTCGTTAAATAGAGTATATAATTTGTATACATAGGCCTACTCTGTGTAGCTGGCCCGCCATCTACTGGCTAAAAAAAATATTGGCCCGCGGCCAAAGTTACTTGCCGACCCCTGCTGTAGAGGCTACTACGAACCAAACGCAATGTTGTGCATTAAAGTTTTTATGCTTTGAGCCCGCTACAATTCAGACTGGAAACGATGCGGTGCCAGTTGCAGTGGCAGCACTGACTGGTTTGCGTGTGGCAGTGGTGCTGCGAACCACTCAGGTGATTCATTCAGAGAATGAAGCAGTTGCTGCTTCGGACGTCATATGTCACGTGATTTATCCGTACCAAAGCAACCTTCGGAGCAGTGGTTCAAATGGAATTGTAGATAATGGTTTGAAGCACGTTTCAAAGCTTCAGTGTCAGACTACCATCACTACCCTGTGGTCTGTGTGGGTCCTAACGCCCCAGTAAAGTGATGGGGACACACACTATACTGTCAAAAAGAGCACCGTCCCTAGGATGAGGCGTTAAACCGAGGTCCTGACTCTCTGTGGTCATTAAAAATCCTAGGATGTCCTTCGGAAAAGAGTACAGGTTTAACCCTAGCATCCTGGCCAAATTTGCCCATTGCCCTCTTCCCATCATGGCCATTAGGGCTGGGCGATTTAAATCGCGATATTGTTATGCGCATCTCGTCAGTAAAGCCGGTTCCTTGATTTAGTAGTAAATCACCATCACCTGCTTTCAGATGGAGCGGCATTTAGGGCTGAGAAGATAATTAAGTGATTCATTTAGTGATGATTGAGCATTATTGAAGATACCTGATGTTAACAAGCAGAATCACTGAAGGAGAAAATCACAAATTGTAAGCCACCATTATGGTGATCAGTGTTTGCTTTAGTTGGGCTCTTGACCCTTATACGTTTACTTTAGATTTTGTTTGGCTGCTGTATCTGAGTTATAACTGCCAGATGAACAAAGAAAAAAAGTTATCTGATGGTGTTGGTTATATTATGACAATCATCATTTGAACTTGATCACTGAAATCATTAAGATCCTTATTTCTGACTTAGATTTATGTTGTTGGTTACAGCATAACTGTGATTCTGCACAAATATCCAGAATTTTAGATATAATACAAAGGATTTCTTAAAAGTTATTTAAAAAAAAAAATGACAAAAAAATACTTTTTTTTTTTAGGCACACAGACGTCAAGATTCAGTCTATGCATCTCAACAATGGTGATGAGCAGAATTTTCAAATAGGAAAAGTAAATTACATAGAGTCATAGACAATTCAGATCATAATTTATTCATACCGCAATGCATGATGGGAGCCATTAATGAGTTGTGATTGGTGGCAGCCACTGCAACATGCTTTATTATTGTCACCATTGTTGAGATTCACAGGCTGATTATTGATGTCTGTGTTTCTAAATACATTTATTTTAAAGTCTTTTGATCAGAACAATGTTTATTAAATATTTTGGATTATATGATGCTGTAGAATCACAGAGCTGCTGTAATTAACAAGTTAAACCACACTATCTCAATAAGTTTCATTTTTCGGATCACAACATGATTATGTCAAAACATAACCAACACCATCAGATCACATTGTCTCTTTGTTCATCTGACTGTTATAAATCAATAACAGCAGACAAGCAACATTTTAAGTAAATATATAAGTGTCAAGAGCCCAACTAAAACACTGATCACCATAACGGTGGCTTACAGTTTATGATTTTCTCCTTCAGCGATTCTGCTAGTTAACATCAGCTGTCTTCAATAATGCTCAATCATCACTAAATTAATCACTTAATTATCTCATTAACTTTAACACTCTTGAGTGTTAATTTAACACTCATATTTTAACACTTTACACTCTTGAGTGTGGACTCATATACATTCCCAGGAGTGTTAATTTAACACTGGAGTTTTTGCTGTGCACAAGAAAAGTCCTGCTGTGAAATTCTGTGAAATTAATGCAATCATAAACCCGGAATGTAATTTCACACTAAAATGTTCAACAGTGCAGACATGAATGAACAATAACTATAAATTAACATTATCAAGCTTAACAGTGTAATGCCTAATGTATTAACTTATAGTAACAATTTGAACTTAATTGTAAAGTTTTATCATTAAACAATATTTACTTACACATTGAGGCAAGGAAACATATTAGCCAGTGCAGGTGCATTGTCAATACTGAACAAATCCTGGGTGCCTGAGATACTTCTGCTGTAGGATGAGGAGTCACTCTTGAACAGATGTCAGGGATTTGGTCATATTTATACACTGTGAGTGAGCAACACATTCTCACTCCAAACCAGTGGCAGAGCAGGATATTTTCATGGGAGTGGCTCTGTAAAATAACGGTAAAATACACAGCGAAATCCCCAGTATTAAATCAACACTTCTCAGTGTTTATGCAATCCACACTCCCTCAGTGTTATAAGTAACACTGAAGCAGCGTTAAAGTTAATGAGATAATTAAGTTATTAACTGAGTGATGATTGAGCTTTATTGAAGACACCTGATGATAACAAGCAGAATCACTGGAGGAGAAAATCAAATTGAAGTCACCATTATGGATATCAGTGTCTGCTTTAGTTGGGCTCTTAACCCTTAGATTTTTTACATTAGATTTAGTTTGGCTGCTTTAACACTGTTTCAGTGTTACTTATAACACTCTGAGAGTGAGGATTATATAAACACTGAACAGTGTTAATTTAACAATGGGGATTTTGCTGTGGGCAACAGAGTTGCCAGCAATTTACTGTAATTTTACAGTATTCATACTGTGAAAATATTTTACGGTTTATTACAGTATTCATCCTGTGAATTATTTAACAGTTTTTTTTTCTGTAAAAATGAAATACAGTTCATTTCTGTGATTCTTTCAATTTACAACATCATTATGGTTACTTTAAATTCACTCTTTTTGTACAAAGGTAGAAAATAATGGGTTGAAATAATTAGATTGAAGATTCATTATTTAATTTAATTTTTTGATTTTTTAGATTTATTACATTTAAAATTCATCTTAAAAAAAAGACAAATTAAATAAGTAATGAATCTTTAATCCAATTAACAGAAGAACATTATTGTTCTGTGGGCTACACACATCGACTTAAAATACATTATATTGAATAATATGTACTGTTTTATTGGAAAACAGTATTTTACTGTCAGATTTTGGCAGTTTTTTAACAGCAATTTTTTAGATGTTTAATTGAAAATGTTTGGTGTAAAGTTACCCTTATCTAATGTCTAACAATATATATATATATATATATATATATATATATATATATATATATATATATATATATATATATATATATATATATATATATATATATATAGATAGATAGATAGATAGATAGATAGATAGATAGATATAGATCTCTTTATTCTAGTTCTAGATTAAAAAGCTAACTCTGAACAAACATTCTATACTGTTACTGAAATAACATTTGTTCATAACAGAGAACTTTCCAGAATATTGGCCAAAGTTACACTTTTGAGTCAAAAGTTCAAAACAAAGTTTTAGATGATTAAACTCTCTCTGTCTCTCTGGTATATTTTCCCTCAGATTGTCTTCATCTGTCCGGTGTTTTATTTTATTTTTCTGTTTACCTGCCAGTCACGGTAGCAGAGTTTCACTAAAGCTGCAGTCTTATCAGTTGAAGTCAATTTAATTCCTGCTATTGTCTGGTTTTTTCCCTCTGAACTTGCTGTGAACAACAAACATTTGGTCATTCCTTGGTAGGAATATGTGTTCTTTAGAATATTTACCCAACCAAGTGGAATATGTTTGTATAACTTTAACACAATGCCAACATCATGACAGCATCCTGCATTTATTATAGTGGTGATCTCCCTGAAGCAATGCAGATCCTCTTTATCTTCCCTGAACCTGAATGACCAAACCACTACATTACATTAAACTGAATAAAAATAAAAAAATGAGTTGAATATTTAATAACTTGAGTTGAAAATTACTTTGAGTAAAAAACATGTAAAACATTCGTTTTCATAACTTACTGATCATATAATTTTTTACAGTGTTGATCCCAAAGAGACACTTCCATAAAACATCTACACAACAAAATCCCCAGTGTTAAATTAACACTGCTCAGTGTTTATATAGTCCACACTCTCAGAGTGTTATAAGTAACACTGAAGCAGTGTTGAAGTTAATGAGATAATTAAGTGATTAATTTAGTGATGATTGAGCATTATTGAAGACATCTGATGTTAACTAGCAGAATCGCTGAAGGAGAATAAAAAACATCACCATTATGGTGGTCAGTGTTTGCTTTAGTTGGACTCTTCACCCTCACTTTTTTATGTTAGATTTAGTTTGGCTGCTGTAATTTAGTTGTAGCAACCAGATAAAATAAATAAAATAAATAAAATAAAAAAAATAAAAAAAATAAAAAAAGTGATCTGATGGTGTTGGTTGTGTTCTAACAAAATCATTATACTGTCACAATATTTAAAATATTGACCACCGTAATGGTGACTTAAAAATTACAGTTTTCTCCTTCAGTGATTCTGCTTGTTAACATCAGGTGTCTTCAATAATGCTCAATCATCAGTTTCAGTGTTAATTTAACACTCATTTTAACTATTTTAATACTCTTGAGTGTGGAGTCAAATAAACTCCCATGAGAGTTTTTGCTGCGTAAACATTGGCTTTATGTACACAAATTCATAAACATACTTTTACACGCAAGCCAGCCACAACCAGGACGTTACAAGAAAACAGATCCTGATGATAGACATAAAGGATTCTAAAACCAGGAAGGAGATTCTTGAAAATAAAGCTGTAAGAAACTTGGCAGGTCAGTTAATATCACTGTCTGGATCTAGATAAAGTAAACATTTATTTTGTGAAATATAAAAACAGAATGTTTCAAATGTTTTAGACTTTAACCAGATTTAATAACAGCTTCCACCAGTGCTAATTGTCTTTTGGCTACTGTCAGGATTTACTTAAGACACAAAGTGAAATAGCAACATTATTTTGGCCCGGATCCGGCCCAGATCTGGCACACGTGGAAAGATGATCTGGCCCACATGCAGCGTGGAATGACGGCACTTGGGTGGACCGCTCCTGTTTGCCAGATCTGGGCCACAAGCAGGCCATAGCAATGCCACATGTCAGCCAAGAGCAAAGAAATAAACCAGAACTGGACCTTATCTGAAAGAGAAAGAGAGACATTAAATCTGTGAAGATCTCAGCAGAGGAGGATTAAACAACTCCACAAACAGCATTACCAGCTTCACTTATTACTAACCAGACTGACTTTAAACAGATTTAATTTATTTCTGTCAGACGTCTACAAATGTATTGAAGTCCCCATAACAGTGATTCGTGTTTCCATTAGTTGGGCTCTTAACTCTTATTTGATCTTTTGTCTATTTCGGCTGTTGTTACAGTGTGTTTATTAAACATATTTGCAGTAGCAAGAGTGGGGGCACGGTGTGGCCCCCCTGGAATAAGATTGTAAGATGTTTTTTATTATTTTATTTTTTATTAGAACAAAACTGTGTGGTCAAATAAATGCAGTGCCACTAATACCATCTATATTAGGGCACAGGGCATTGCAAAGATTTTTTAAATCGTGCTTCTTATTTTCTAAACAACTATTTATTTCCAGTTGAATTTTCTGATTTCCCATGGGCCCCCCCTCACTGGTTCTTGGGCCCCCCTGTGCCTTATTTCTCTTTTAGGAACATCACATAAATAGCTATGCAAATAAACATTATATATTATATTATATTATATTATATTATATTATATTATATTATATTATATTATATTATATTATATTATATATCTCCTCCATACACGTTCTGCTCGCCTAACCACCATGGGCCATAGGGCCTTTAGTCGTGTTTCTCCTCATCTTTTGGAATCCGTAATTCAGACTCGTTAGCTCAATTTAAAGTCAAACTTAAAACTCATTTATTCAGAACTGCTTATCTTCCATGATTACTTTGTGCACTCAAGTCCAGTATTTATATTTTTTATTTATTTATTTTTATTACTGTTTTTTATTGACATTGTTATTTACTGTTATTTTCTGTTTTAATATTGTTACTGTTGCTACTTGTTGTATGGTGACCTTGAGTGGTTTGAAAGGCGCCTTAAATAAAATGCATTATTATTATTATTATTATTATTATATACTGTAATCGCAGGGAAGAACTTCTTGTATTATTTTAATGTTCAAATGTTAGTCTAATGAATGCTCACAGTGTCAGAGTTTGTCACAGTTTTTGACATTTTGGACTTCTAAAAGATTAAATACTCTCTTTAGAAGTTGAGGAGCCTCAACGTCCACGGACCACGGTACACCGGCGTTCAATCACTTGTGTCGCCCCGTCTTCACTATGACACTCACTGATGATGTCGCTGTTCACAAACATGGGTATCAGCGGACAGTTTGGGAATCTTTTGTCATAGGCCTATGAGAGAGAAAAAGATGAAACCAATGTAAGAGTTTGAGGGAAAAACTGATTAAAAGAGATAAGCAGATGCAGGTGGGACAGATTTTGCACAAAATGCAATTGTAATAAAAATATGTTTCTCTTTAGCTCAGCTAATGTGTACAAATGACCCCCATTTAGATTATATATGTTCCTGAAAATTTGACACTTGTCTTGTGATGTGTTATTGTTTTATTTTCAATTGACTTAGTAGCTCATATGACCAGGTTAGCAATTACAGTATGTCACACGGAGTCTTAAGTCAACGATACCTATAAACTACAGGTACGCCTGTCAATATTTACTCCAAAATCTCGCTTTTTAAGGTCCACAATGTGAGAAGTCACAGGACTGTGTTAGAGGAACCAGTACACTGTAAAAAAAAGTAACTGCTATTTACTTAATTTAATTTAATTAAAAATGATTGTAACAATATTACACATCATATTTTTGAGTAGTTAAGGCTTGATTTCTTTCATGGAATCTACCTGAATAAATCATGTAAAATCCCCTCATTTATTTGATCATATAATAATATATAATAAATTAAAGATTTTTTGTGAAATATGCTTTTTATTTATGTATGTTTTACTCTCAAAATTGTGCTGGCTATATTTGACTTTGAGTTATATTTTACTTTTAAAAACGATATGAAACGAAGCACATAAACATATTTGTGCACTATCATTAGCAGAGTTATTGCTCAATGAACATGTATTAATGTATTAATATACATTATATATAATATATGCAGTTATTCACAATCTCTGCGCCATACTCTGCGGCACAATGGTAATGATCAAAACTTCAACATGATATGAATAACTGAACATTAAACATCAACAGATGTTTCCCTTTTCTCAAAAACACATGAAATAACACTTAATTTCAAGATTTAATCTCCATTTCTAGCCATGTGCAAAGCATGCTGGGAACTAACAATGGTGTCTTTTAATAAAACTGCATAATTGAGCTAATTCTCTAAAAAATAAATAGGTATCCTGAACTGTGTATGTTTCCTTAAAAAAAATAGGAAAATGTATCTCTTGATTTTATTAGTGAAATGTTCTTAATATTTTCAATAAAACACTGAACGACAATTTTCTTAATAAATTATACACAATGTTTGTAATTATCACCTTCATATTTTTAAATGAAAATGACAAGACTCATGATTCATCTTTCCACATGTGCCAGATGTGGGCCGGATCTGGGACATCACAATGTTGCTATGTGGGTATACATTTAAACAACAAAAAATACAGTTAATTATTGTACACAACCTTCTGAAAACTCCCAAATACAACATACATGCAAAAAAAAAGTCTTTAATTATTAATTCTGTTTACCAAAGAAGTCAACATTTATGAGATTAACATGCCAGCATTACCATAGGAACACACCCATCATGCCGAGCGAGCACTGAGTGAGATTTCACTCTATAAAATGATTTTTTTTTTTTTTTTTTTTTGATACTTGTGGGATCATTGAGCTTGAACTCTGTTTAGAAGTGACAGGTCATGTCACGCACCTTCCCTAGGCCAACAACTCATTCCCAGATATTAATTGGCATACTTCTATTTAAATATTGATCTTTATGTATATATTTATCATAAAAAGTCATTGGTTTGTGACAAAAATATGCTCCTCTAAGGCACTTTAACAGGCATTATACCCTTGTAAACAGTAGTACGTTTCAGCATACTTGAGCAAAAGAGTACTTATAACAAAAATAGCAATATTGTGATGTGTTGTTTTTCTCCTGGAATCTGAGAGTAAAATAATGTAATGGCATCATGACATGAGACCATGCTGTTGTGATATATGTTTGAAATGATCAAAATTATGACTCTGATCTAATCTGTACGTCTGTGTTTCTCATGTTTAATTCAGTGTGATGTTCCTGAGGGAGGTCTGGTTCCCAAGTCTCTGTACCGTACGGCCGAGGATCTGGAAAACGAGGAGGTTAAACTGTGGAATGAATCTATCTACAAGAGTGCCGGTGTGTTGAAGGGATCTCCACATGAGGTACAGCTCACACACTCACAACACTCAACAATACACAGCTTTTACTGGTTACTTCAGCTGGGCAAAGTTCACTTCCATATCCAGTGAGTTAATAAGTGGTGCCATCTGTTGGTTTTAAGAAGACATGCAGTGTGAAGGACAAATAGTGTTAGTCTAGTTCTGTTTAAAGTGCAGATCTGTACTTATTTCCATCTTATACACAACAAAATCCCCGGTGTTAAATTAATACTGCTCAGTGTTTATATTATCCACTCTCAGAGTGTTATAAGTTACACTGAAGCAGCGTTAAAATTAATGGATAATTGTGATTAATTGAGTGATGATTGAGCATTATTAACTGAAGGAGAAAATCACAAATTGTAAGTCACTGTTATGGTGATCAGTGTTTGCTTTAGTTGGGCTATATTATAATACATTGTTAACAGAAACAATGTACACAAATCTAAACTATTTTAATGTTGCTGTGGGACAAAGTGAGACTAACCTCCAATCAAATGCCATGTACAGATGGTGGACAACCAGAATAAGACTTTTACCGCCGCCGGCAAAAATGGGATGTGTATTTGCTGCCTTTTACCGCTGAGTGGCGCTGTAATCACAGACTTCGAAAAGTGTCAGTTTATTCTCTTTATGACGTAATCTGCCGCGGCAGTAATCTGAGCTGAGGTCACAGATAAATTCAAGATAAATATTGTGGTTAAACGAATCAAATTCATTAAATTTAAACAAAGTAGACACACGTTAACATTGTGTGCCCAGTTTTTCTATAATTTAGAAAGGCTATGTCAATAGGTTACTTGTCATTACCTTCGTGTTATTTTAATGTGTTTGTAGATTTATTAACTGAAACATAACAGTGAAATAAATTAAAATAATTTACCGTAAAATTAAAACATTTTCAGGACTTGCAGTTACTAACCGATGTTAGTCGGTTTAAGCATTCTTTGTTATATTCAGAATTAAATAGGCTTACATATTGTTATGATTATCAATTGAATTCTTTAATAAATAATCAACCACAATGCCTATTACTGCCGCAGCAAAAATAAACCAGTCGAATTTCAAAGTCGTTCGCGAAATGGCTATACCGGGTGGCGCAAGTGACAGGGCAAAACAGCAGCAACTGCGGCATTTTAAAAGGTAAGTTTCCTATCTGTTTATTTAAAAAAAAAAAATTTTAAAAAAAAACTTTTTTCATTATTTGAACAAAAATGAGACTGATTGAATATGTAAAATTATAAACAAACAAAGCAGAGAATAAAACAGACTTTTAGGGAACGATAGCTCAGACGATAGCTCTGTGGTCAATGCATTAACAATAGCCTCTCGGAGCTTCAAACGATCTGAGATCGAATCTCAGTGTAGCCGACAGTGTTTATGTTTTTCCGTTCTTGATGCTAAAATATGTATCTGTTTATTAAAGTCAATCATCTTGTTTAATTATCAATTGTACATTGCAACATAAATTTGCTACATTCCAGTTGAGCCGCTGCAAAGACGACACATCTGATGAAGGAAGACTGTCAGCCGATTGCACCAGAAAATGAAGATGATGAAGCTCGTCTTTAATCTGCAAAATTATTTTTTTTTGTGTGTGTGTGAATCATTCACGAGATTGAGATGACTGACAGTTATACCCGGCCATAGCAACGGAAGACATTTTTCAAAACAGATCGAACAAATCAGAAAAATAATTTCAATACAGTATTGCTTTCAATTAAAAAATAAACAATGAAAATGTAAAAGAAAAAGAAAATTAATTAAGTTTGAAAACCCATCGCACATTTCAAGGTATGAATAAAGTGTCGGGACAGTTTTTTTTTAATTTAAACAGGGTTGCATCGATAGAGTTTATTCCCTTTGTGATGCAAAATAAGAAACACAGACTCTTACTATTGCAACATTTTACATTTCTATTGTCAAAGAAATTGCAGCTAAATTAAAACGGTACAAAACGAAACAAGTTCAAAGCAACATAAATTAAGAACCGGCGTTTTTCTTTGCCTCTCTCGCGCTGGATATTTTTTTAGTAAGTTTGGTCTCCCTCACTGCGCGCGGCGGGTCTCTCTCGAAATTAAGCATTTCAGCGTAAAAAACCACCATACAGCTGATAATACTGTATATGTCGCTGTGTGTCATCCACACAAATCACGAAAGAAAAAACTGTAACAAATAGCTTTTGTTCCTTCAAAGATAAAGCATGCCTTGCTGAATTCACCTTAGAAAACGAGGTGGGTCGCGAATTAAAGAGCTCTGTATCTGCTAAATTGAAATTGTGTGTGGAAAACCTTTAAATACAATCAATAAAACTACAATATTTATAATTTAATAAGATATAGGGCCTACATATGGACTTTTGGAGATTTTGAGATTAATCCTTAAAAGAATTTTGCCTTTGCCTGCTGGCTGAATCAGGCTGGCTCCGACACTCTCCATATGAAAGACGGAACATTAACACCTCTGTCCTGCACCCCCACGATAAAGCAACTATTGCCTTCTCCAAACCCCCCACAGGCTAGCTGAGTTTGCAAAACAAAACAAAGAGTTTGCCACTCGTCGTGGTGTGCCAAAACACTTAATTATAAACTTCAATATTTCATTCAAAACAATCTCAAAACGCTTTGTTAAAAAAATCCTCTACAAATTAAATTAACACAAAGTCGGCTATAAGAGTCCTTTATAGGCTACGTAAAAAAGCAAAGGGCTTACAGTCTTAACATTTAGGCTACTTTGCTTAAATTCGATACATTTATTTTCAGTAGGGCCTAATAAATTTGTAGGGATGTAATTTCAGTATGCTTTACCAACGCTATGTATTCAATTAAAGTTCCAAGAGGTCTGGTCTCTATATTTCCTTCCCAGCTGACACTAATATGCAAGTGCACAGCAAAAATCACAACTTGTGCTTGCTGCGAACGCAAGTTATTTAAGGTGTCTCAACTGTACACAGTCTACCCTACAGTGTGAATTCGTTACAAGGTTTAATTTAATTAAATTAATGTGCAGCAATTTGTACAAATAGAGTCTATAGGCCTACTATACTGTTGTAGCCATTAAATAATCTCATTTAGTATCATATTTGTTAAAATATTATAATGTTATTTTTTTCCATCTATGTTGAATATGAAAAGTGAACAGCACGAGTAAGATAGGATGCATTATATCGAGAGATGGATATGGAGTGGGTCAGACATGATTTTGACCACTTCATTAAGTTTTGTTTAGTAGAAAACCTTTCTTTAAAGTGAATTTTGTTTTCTATAAATTGTATCTTAATTTTAATCAATTTTTCATCAACCAATTGCCTGGATTGAATAAGTAAGAGAAGCAAATATAACAGACACTAATCATGGAGGCGCCCGCGCGGTCACTTGCATTGCACGTCAGCTGGAGCTCATCTCATCCTCCTAACTTAACGAAACTCAGCATATGCCTCACACAGACATGATAAATACATCAAATACACAAAGCTTGAAATGTCTTCAAACGAAATAATTCAAAACGAAAAGAAAAAGGCTACTCTCTGATTATGTCTTTATGTGCATTTCTCTCTAGGTGCGTTCACTACAAATATGGCGATCGTCAACTTCATCTTTGCAGTCGACACTGTCAGAAAACACTAGTTTATTGATAAAAATCAATGCACACATCACCGGATTTACAAATACACATCTTGCTTGTTGCACGCACACATATTATGTTGAAATAACATTATTATTAATAATACATCTTTTAGAATATTTGATTAAATGCTGATTGTTGCGCTTGTTCAATTTAATAAAATTAAAACTTTAATTGTGATAATTAAAATAATTGAAAATTAAATATTTAGTGGCCAAGTTTTGCTAATTTATTATATAGGCTATTATATGCCTATTGCCTATATTAAGTAGGTCATATTAAGGCATATATTAAGTTTTTTAGCTGTTATGAGAAAAATAAATCTAACGAAATCTAAAATCTAAATCTAATAAATCTAAAAAAAAATTCTAACGCCAATTCAACATGCCAGAATAAAACCTGATTTTTGAACAATGCGTAACGCCACTCGGCCTGGTGTGCCAAAACACTACATTTTAAACTTCAATGTTTAATTCAAAACAATCTCAAAACGCGTTGTGACATTTTTTTTAAAGCAGTAGCCTAGCCTATATACATTAAGGGCATTGAAACCAGGATCTTAACTAAAACGCGTTCCGCGTAATCTCTCAAAAATTATGCCACACTACTCCATTTATTTATTTTTTTAAGGACTGCTTTTGAAATCACTATAAATTACTATGCAATTGTATCGCTCACGAGAGCTCTTCATTTATCTAATTCCTCAATAGAATAGTAAAAATATTCAGCGTCATTGCTCCTAATATCGTCTCTATTTTTAACTTTTGATTCTATTTTTTCAGTTCTAAAACTGATTCTATCTTTGGTTCTATTCTGTTGTAGCCTAATAGGCCTATTTATATAGGCTATATGAAATATATGCCTATTAGGCTTAGGGTTTTATATTTAACCCACTTACATTTTAAAATACGGCAATTGCTGCTGTTTTGCACAATGTCCCTTTGCGCCACCTGGCGGTCATTTCGGGAACGACTTTGAAATGCGGCTGGTTTATTTTCGCCGCGGTGATTTCGCCGCGGCAGCTGGCGCGGCGGTAATAGGCATTCTGGTTGTCCACCATCTGTATGTAGATATTATGTTTATATAGTGGATCGATACAAATAACACAATAGATGTTTTGGAACTTTTGATATTTATTGCCCCTCAACAGGCCACAACTGGGCAAAATTAAATTATGCTTGTTAAGCACTATACCAAAAAGAAATAACAAATATATACACTCCTTGTAGTGCCAAAAAAAAAAAAAAAAAAAAAAAATTGGTAGATATGCTGTACTTCAAGTATTTTCTTCCTCGAAAAAGTAGAACAGTGTAACAATATGAGGTGCCAGAGATCTAGTTGGTCTGATGAAAAACTACTGTACTTACCGTTACTGTAACGGCGTTATTAAGATGGGAAGAGTAATCAGTTAGATTACTCGTTACTGAAAAAAGTAACGCCGTTATTCCCATCACTGTTCTCTACGTTTTCTTTTCTCGTAAATCTCTTTTGGTCAGCAATGACTTGTTATCAACAACTTTTCTTTATGATGATTAAATATACATCACCTGATCATCTTTATTTATGGTTTCCTTTGCAATAAATTATGTGTTTTGGTAAACACTGTTTTAAAGACAACCATTAACATAAAAAATATAAAGAGTCAAACTGCCCAACTAAATGAAACACTGATCACCATAATGGTGACCAAACATATTCAATAAAACATCAACATCTAAAACTCAAAAGTTCATTCTCAAAAATAACTTCTGTAGATGAATGACAGAAATAAGGTCAAACTGGTTTGTAATAAGAGAGATTTCATGTGTTTTCAGTTGATTTAATCTAAGGCTGTGTCTGGAAGTCAGTTGTAGTTCTTTTGTTTCTCTTTTCTTCAGTGATTCTGCTTGTTATCATTAGATGCCTTCAATAATCGAACAATCATCACTCAATCAATCACTTAATTATCTCATTAACTCTATCCCTGCTCCAGTGTTACTTTTAACACCCTGTTGGTGGTTCCCATATAAACACAGAGCGGTATTAATTTAACATCGGGAAATTTACTGTGCACCGTGCACATGTATACTAAGAATGGGATATCATTTTTTTACAAATAAAGATTGATGAATTTGTGTATTGTGTCATTGGGTATTGGGGAGAGAGTGCTTGGGGAAACAGAGGATGTGCTGGGAAAATATAGCACAAGTTGGGTGTGTAACAGTCACTGTCTGTCACATGGTTTACTTGTTCTTATTGTCAGTGCTATGTTCATCCCATCCACTAGGGGACAACAGTAGCACCTATACCTTATGGGTAAAAGAGGAAGTAGAAGAGTAAAAGGTAGATTCAGCTTGAGTAACCACATGGTATCTGCTGTTCTCACTAATAATCCTGGCTTGAGAAACGTTTAATTTGCTGCTCAGCCGTGAGTTTGTAGTTCTTATATTTCATCTGTTGTGTATGTTTTGGTGAAGAATTTGTAAAAATGTTAATGAGTTGTTTTCTTTTGTAGAGGATTTTTGTATTACACGTGAGCAGAGGTGGGTAATCCAGGGGTCAAAGAGTAAAAGTCCTGCCATATGTTTATTCCACCCATGAACTCAGTCAGCTGATTTCACTAATTAGTTCTGTCTCCTGCTGAATTAGCAAATCCAGGTGATTGGAACAAAATACTGAGGAGGATTTTTACTTTCTGAACCTGGACTTTACACCTCTGACCACATGTCAGCCAAGAGCAAAGAAATAAACCAGAACTGGACCTTATCTGAGCCACAAAACCTGTGCATATTAAATATGGAGTCATCTTAGACACAGCCTCAGATGAAATCAACTGAAGAGAAAAAAAAGACATTAAATCTGTGAAGATCTCAGCAGAGGAAGATTAAACAACTCCACAAACAGCATTACCAGCTTCACTTATTACTAACCAGACTGACTTTATTTCTGTCAGACGTCTACAGAAGTTTTTATTGAGAATTAACAAAGGTTTAACTATGTGTTTCATTTGAAGTCACCATAACAGTGATCAGTATTTCCATTAGTTGGGTTCTTAACTCTTATTATATCCTTGTGTTTTTTTGGCCGCGACAGTGTGTTTGTCAAACACATTTACAGCAGTGAAATGAGATCAGGTGATGATGGTTACCTACTGATGGATTTATAATCATCATGAAATAACCTGTTTCACTGAAGTTTTTTAATCTTACAATTGTGTTATTATTAATGTTTTTTCTTTTTCACAACACAAACCCTGTGTTACTGCAGCATGAGATCCAGCAAGTAAAAGTCCTCCTCAGTATTTTGTTCCAATCACCTGGATTTGCTAATACAGCAGGAGACAGAACTAATTAGTGAAATCAGCTGACTGAGTTCATGGGTGGAATAAACATATGGCAGGACTTGTACTCTTTGACCCCTGGATTACCCACCTCTGCACGTGACTTACATTGCCCTTGAGTGCTGGATTGGGAGTTTGCTTGGGTGCATGGGTGCAACTGCCCAAGGATTTTATTCCAAGACTCCCAGGCTACAGCCAGAAGGACAAATACTTCCTTTCATCAATTCCTACCATTTGCAGATAAGACTGTTCATTCTAAAGACTGCTCACTTTATAAACCCCATTATTCGTCAACATCTTTATGGGACGTGTCACACTCATCCACTCACACCATTACTTTTTGTGTGATTTATTTAATGTTTATGGTGAATTGTTTTTTTTTTTTGTAAAAATTCAATATGCTGAGAAAAGATTTTCTTTTCTTTTTTTGATTCATGCATACCCTGAACACAGTATCCGGTAGGGTAGAGTGCAAGATTGATTCCCCCCTCATTCTTCTGTAGCAGGCCTGGTTTGAAATAGCTGGGACAGTTATAGGTGTGCTCGTGTAACTATGGCCAGGGCGTATGTGGGATAGGGAACACTCAAAGATTTTTATTAAGGAACAATATTTTTTCCACACTTTTTGGACTGAGCCTGTTTCTTTTTTTGCTCACAACCTCTCCACATTTAGAGAAAATCTGTTCAGAGGGAACGAACGTGTGGGGGTGATGCTTGTGAACCACTCAGGTGATTCATTCAGAGAATGTAGCAATTGCTGCTTCGGACGTCATATATCACATGATTTTTCCGCACCAAAGCAACCTTTGAAACAGTGGTTCAAGTTAATGGTTTGAAGCACGTATCAAAGCTTCAGTGTCAGACTGCCATCACTAGCCAGCATAGCACAAAACTCCCAATAACTTATGCAGCCGAATGGTCTTTTTTTTTTTTTTTTTGCCACCATTGTTGAGATGCACATTGATGGACATCCAAAAAAATATACCCAATCACTCCCATTATAAAGCTTGAAAGAGCCAGGGCATTTTTTTTTATATATAACTCTGACTGTATTCGTCTGAAAGAAGAATGTCATACAGTATACACCTAGGAAGACTTGAGGATGAATAAATCATGGGCTAATTTTCATTTTTGGGTGAACTATCCCTTTAACCAATGACATGCTTCTCAAACTGACTGCTTAGCAGAAAAATCATTAACAATGTTGAATATTATTTATATAAATATTTTCAATAACGTTGAACACATATTTCCCCTTTAAACATGTTTTTTACTTGGTGTGTGCCAAATTTTGTGTTATTATCAGCATATGTTTTAAGGTTTGGTTGAAAAGTGATTATGTTTTGGAACATTCAGGAAACTAACTAGATCTCAAAATTTACTTCAATTAGGTGTAGATCAATCTTTCTTTTTTTTTTTTTTTTTTTTTTTAGTTGTGATGGCAGTCTGACACTGAAGCTTTGATACGTGCTTCAAACCATTAACCACAATTTAATTTGAACTATATTAGCACTAGATTTATTTCAGCCTCCTGTCCACTATCTAGCTGGGATAATTTAGATGCAGCCTTGGCACTTCACCAGGCGAGGTCGCTGTTACTGAAGCTTCGAGTAATGAAGTGGTTTACATTTGCTAAGTGCAGACTTCAAATGCTATTTTCGTCCATCCATTCATCCATCCATCCATCTAAACCGGCTGTCCAATTTTAGAGGCACAAGCATGCTGAAACATGTATATATTTTCTCTTTTTTTCCTTGAGTAAATTATATTAATTTTATTAGGTTTTCTTTTTATATGTACCAAAGCTATAAAGCAAACAAATCTTAAATGGAATTTCACTAATAAACCTTAATTTGTGAAATAAAAGTATAAAATACATGAAAAAGTTCATCATAATCTGATGTGTCAACTCTTACAATCTTGTCCACTAACAGCAGCTGTAGTTTCCACTGATCTCTTCTTAGCTCCTTTAGCCATCAGATAATTCACAAAGATGGTCTCCAGAATGCTGATGCCAATTAGACAGAAGGTCGCACCGCAGAAAAGCCCTGTGAAAAAAAAAAAAAAGAGTTTTGTTACAAGAACGTACTCCAAATATTCAGTGTTGGTTCTGAGAACGCAAAACATCTGCAGATTTCTTGACGTTAAACTGTTAGACTGTACCAGTTTTTTTTTTTTTTTTTTTTTTTTTTTTCCATCACTACTGTTAATTGTAGTGATGGCCATTTCAAAACACTTCTTCATGAAGCTCTGAAACCTTTACAAATCTTTTGTTCTGAATCAATGGTTCGGAGCGTGCATCAAACTGCCAGACTCACGTGATTTCAGTAAACGAGGCTTCATTACGTCATAACGGTTTCGAAAAACTTCCAAATTTCAATGGTTCACCGCTGGGGGTGATAATCTCTGTCAAGTGTCTGTGGGTTTTATCTGATCTCTGATCAGTTTTTATGCATTTATGGACATTTTAATTAGACATTAGTTTAATTCAAATGAATAATGGTAGTTAATAGTCTCTTATTGGCCTGTTTAGAGCCATTCATAGAACAAACCCTGACAATTAATAAAGAACATATAGACACTTGATAATCTGATTAGATGATTAGATAATTGCATTTAAAAAGATTTTACTTTCAATAAAAAATTGCAATTAATTTGAAAAAGGTGTTTTATGCATATTTGGCCCAGGTTTTTGTTGCATTTACACAGTTCTGATCACTAGGGGGTCACCATGGAGATGGGTGTCAGATTGTTTCGAAGACTTGACACGATACTGCACATTTACTTCAAAAGTTTCCGTGTTCCACAAAGCCTCGATCTGCCCATCCCTATCATAATGCCTGTTCATTCATTAATCTCATTCAGAGTTTAATCCTGTAGCAAAAGTGTTACATTACCACCACTGTGAAACTACAGTAATGAGTTAGAGTGTTGATTTTATTTTAACACATCATGCACAACCAAAGAAACAGAGCTACACTTTCTTGTAGAAATACAAAGAGTCTCTCAGAAATGGTGGCAATATATATATATATATATATATATATATATATATATATATATATATATATATATATATATATATATACTGTATGTATGTATGTATGTGTGTGTGTGTATTTATTCATGCAGCAGTGCATGCTGGGAGTTTTATACTGGAACCCAGCATGCATTGCGACATGAAACTTTTGATTGTCACCATTGTTGATGTCTGTGTGTGTCTGACGAAAGTAGTTCAAAATGTTTTAATGCACTATATGACTTCAATATTCTTCAGAATAACTGATTACAGAATCATTACTGAATTTCATGTTGTAGATTCACAGATATATGGTTAAATAACCAAAAGTTAAAATCTTGTATACAAGATGAGATCAGAGAATCAGACATGCTTATGGCATCATCACAACAGCCAAAAACACATGATCAACTCCCTCTTTACTTTTTCTTGCCATAAAAAAATGTGTTTTATAAGCTCAGTTACAGCAACCAGAGAGACACTAAATGTAAAATATTAAGTGTCAAGAGACCAATCAAATACTGATCTCTATCATGGTGACTACAAACTTCATTATATTCAATAAAACATCAACAACAAAATATCTGTTAATTCTCAACAAGAACTTTTGTACTTGTATGAAAGAAATAATTTTAAACTGGTTTGTAAACTGTTTTCACACTCGGTATGGCTGGATGTTAGTTGTAGTTCTTGTGTTTCTCTTTTTTTTTCCAAAAAACAAACAAAATTTTACAGTAAACTACTACTGTAAAAAATTACGCTGAAAAATAACGGTAATCTACTGGCAGCTGTGGTTGCCAGCAATGTTGCCAACAGCTTTCCTTTTTTACAGTATGTTACCGTAAAAATACCATGGATGGTAACTCATATCATTTGGGAAACCGATTGCTTTAAACAGTTCAAGTTTAAAAACTAGTATTTATATTGATAGTACTGTGAACTTACTTCATTTGAGTCCACTGAAACAAACACCTAATGTGTGATAGTGAATTATTTAAAAACATGATATTAACTAAAGTCTTTGCAGTTTGTATAACGAACAATACCACACATGTGCTATACTTAGCAAGAAGATTGTCACTGCATCAGCAACAACACTACTTTTAAATAAAGCAACCAGCAGCATATCATCAGTATATCTCTGCTTATCATTGACTATACTACACACTCTACTCTCCAGCACACTGGTGACTCACAAAACAAATTAATTAAATTAACAGATCTCTCCTATATCTTCTTGTGCAAAAACACTTCAGTTTAATATTTACTCTCCTTATCAGTTATTGACTTTGCATACATTTTTCTATGAACTTTCACTAATATTTCAGTGAAATTAACATTCGTTTAATAAATCTGACTGTTACATTTTACAGTATATTACTGTTTTTCCTTGATTTTACAGTAATCTACTGGCAGCTGTGGTTCCCAGTAAATAGTTTTTCTACAGTTTTATGCCGTAAATTAATTTACAGTTAATTCACTCTGGTTTTTTAAATTATTTTTTATTTGAATATTTAACCCTTTTAAACCCACTGCAAAATCTTCAGTTTTAAATGAACACTTGTGTGTCCACACTACAGAGTGTAGGAGTAACACTGAAGCAGTGTTGAAGTTCATGATACAATTCAGTGATTAATTAACTGATGATTGAGCATTAGTGATGAACACCTGATGTTAACAAGCAGAATCACTGAAGGACAGAGGAACTACAAGAAGATAAAAAAAAGCGAAACACAAGAACTACAACTGACTTCAGCCACAGAAGACATTAAATCTCTCAAGATCTCAGCAGAGGAGGATTAAACAACTCAAAAAATTACCAGCTTCACTCATTACTAACCAGATTTATTTATTTATTTATTTTTTGACAATTTTTTCATACGTCTACAGAAATTCCTATTGAGAATTAACAGAGGTTTAGATGTTGTTTTGTTTCATTTGACGTTACCATTATGGAGATCAGTGTTTGCTTTAGTTGGGCTCTTGACCCTTGACTTTAACATTAGGTTTTTTTTGGCTGCTCTAACTGTGTGTTTTTAATACACATGTGTTGTGGCAGAAACAAAGTAAACAAAAATGAGAACAGGTGTTGCTGATTATGATGTCATCACATAATGGTTGGATCACTGATCTCAGTCTGTCTATAATCCCTTATCAAAAATGTGTTGTTTTAATACATCTTTATTTTATATTACTACACTGTGAAACTACAGCAAAAGATCAAACAGTGCTGTGAAATCAGTTATGAAGCATTTTATAAACTCATCATTCACTAAAAAATTTGAACTACAACTACAGTTATACACACACAGACATCAAGAATCAGCCAATGAATCTCAACAATGGTGACAATAAACAAAAATATAACATCAAATCTGAACATCACAAAATACTCCACTAAAAGTCAACATAAAAAATAAAAGCAAAAAGTACAAATTAAAGAAAATAACCACGCTGTAAAAATGAATAAGAATGAATATAAATCAATAAAATTGAGGCAACAGATTACAAGCAATTTTATTAATTAAATTTAACAAATTAGAATTGAGTAATAATTAACCAAATTAATTCCTTAAAAGTTAACCATTTAAAATGAGTCAAATTTACAATTTTTTTTAAACAAAAATATCGGAATAACAGACTGACGTCAAAGATGAATTAAGAACTCTTTATTTTTATTGCCAACATTGAAGACACCTGATGTTAACAAGCAGAATCACTGAAGGAGAAAACCGTAATTGGTATGTTACCATTATGGTGATCAGTGTGTGTTTTAGTTGAGCTCTTGATCCTTAAATCATTAACTTTAGATTTTGTTTCGCTGCTGTTCGTGAGTTATAACAGCCAGATGAACAAATAGAAAAAGTCATTTGATGGTGTTGGTTATGTTAAAATAACATAATCATTATTTCACAATCATTTGACATGAATCACTGTACTCATATATAGGGCTGGGTACCGAACTTCGATACTTTTATGGTATCGAAAAAAATACTCCAATTCTATGAGTATCGAAAAATTCTTTATCTTTCGGTGCCAAATTTCGGTTCCATCTGAGCGCGTAAGCGCAAGCTTATCTGTCCTCTCTGCATATTGACAAAGAGCGGAGCTCCGACCCACACACACACGGAGAGGTGCGGACGGATTAAACTGTTTGCAGTTTTGCTGAAGTCACAGAGAGTCACGGTTGGTCTCAAGTGTGGTAACAGTTTTTTAAAACTTCACGCAGACAGCGTTTGCTGCGATATGATATTAATTTAATGGCGAGCAGAAAGCGGTCGCGGTGCTGTTGACGTTACACTTCCTCTTACTAAACAAGCAGCCACAATGGTGTTTTCTCTCCCCTGATGACTGACTGACAGGCAGTCATTTTATTAATGTTAGGCTATGTCTACATTAATCCGGATACATTTGAAAACGGCGTTTTCGTTTATAAACGCTCTCCGTCCACACTAGCGTTTTCAGGCGTTTTCGGACGTTTCAGTGTGGATGAGAAACTTTTGAGAAACGCCTGAAAACGCTTAATTCACCTTACTGCGCATGTGTTAATCCCCACCAAAGATCACTGATATGATTCAGATGGAAAAATAAATAATGAAGTTATCGCGCAATTCGTCTGACAGGATAATTTTATTTAGTAAAATATCTCACCATTCACTGATGCGGTCCAGGTCGCACGCAGTCACCGTATGTTTGGTCTAAAACGCAACTGCTCTCATGTATTGCCGCGTTTTCAAATGTATCCACTATGGAGTGCGTTTTCAAAAAAGCTTCATTTTCATTAATAAAAACGCCATCTCCGTGTGGACGGAAGGCCAAAACGGAGAGAAAAATATACGTTTTGTGGACATGCTAAGTGAGTAGTTTTACCAGATTTTTTATTTTATTTTGATAACTGTTTTGATTCACAATTAAGGTGGAAAATAAAAGCTTTGTGTTTAATGTATTTTTGTTGATGTTGAAATTATTTTTAAAACATATGGTATCGAAAAAAGTATCGTTAGGAATCGGTATCGAAACTGAGGTATCGAAATTGGCACCGGATCGAAAAATTCTGAACGATGCCCAGCCCTACTCATATAGAGCCCAATTTCTGAGTTAGGTTTACTTTATTAATTATAGCAGCACTGTTCTTGCACAGCATCATATTTTTAACGCTTTCAATGAAACCAAATGATCAAATCAATAAAAAGAAAATTTCTAAAATTATTTTATGTTGGCACACACAGACATCAAGAATTAGAGTATGAATCTCAACAATGGTGACAAACAGATCAACTCTGAACACAAGCTCATTATTTATTCATGCAGCAATGCATGATGGGAGCCATGAATGAGTTTTGAAAAAAATGTAAAAAATTCTTTGGATTACATTGTAAAAGTTAAAAACATTATGCTGTACAAGGACAGTGCTGCTATAATTAATAAAGTAAACCTAAATTGGGCTCTATATGAGTTCAGTGATTCAGGTCAAGTGATAGTGAAATAATGATTATGTTAAAACACAACCAACACCATCAGATCACCTTTTCTATTTGTTCATCTGGCTGTTATAACTCAGGTACAACAGTCAAACAAAATCTAAAGCTAATGATTTAAGGGTCAAGAGCCCAACTAAAACACACACTGATCACCATAATGGTAACATACCAATTACGGTTTTCTCCTTCAGTGATTCTGCCTGTTAACATCAGGTGTCTGTAAAAAAAAAGAGTTCTCAATTCATCTTTGACGTCAGTCTGTTATTCCGATATTTTTGTTTTAAAAAATTTGTACATTTTACTCATTTTAAATGGTTAACTTTTAAGGAATTAATTTGGTTAATTATTACTCAATTCTAATTTGTTGAATTTAATTAATAATATTGCTTGTAATCTGTTGCCTCAATTTTATTGATTAGATTTAGCGTATTCATTCGTACACAGCAAAAACTCCAGTGTTAAATTAACACTCCTGGGAGTACATATGAGACCACACTTGTAGAGTGTAAAGTGTTAAAATATGAGTGTTAAATTAACACTCAAGAGTGTTAAAGTTAATGAGATAATTAAGTGATTAATTTAGTGATGATTGATCATTATTGAAGACACCTGATGGAGAAAATCACAAATTGTAAGCCACCGTTATGGCGATTAATGTTTGCTTTAGTTGGGCTCTTGACCCTTATATTATTAACTTTAGATTTTGTTTGGTTGTTGTATCTGAGTTATAACTGCCAGATTAACAAAGAAAAAAAAAAGTGATCTGATGGTGTTGGTTATATTATGACAATCATCATTTGAACTTGCTCACTGAACTCATATTTCTGACTTAGATTTATGTTGTTGGTTACAGCATAACTGTGATTCTGCATAAATATCCAGAACTTTAGATATAATACAAAGGACTTCTTAAAAGTTGTTTTGAAAAAAAAAAATCTTTCTTTTAGGCACACAAAGACATCAAGATTCAGTCTATGCATCTCAACAATGGTGACGAGCAGAATATTCAATTAGGAAAAGTAAGTTACATAGACAATTCAGATCATAATTTATTCATACCGCAATGCATGATGGGCAGTGGCGGAACTAGAGTTTTATACATGGGGTGGCCAGGGGGTGGCCAGGGGGTGGCCACTGCTACTTTCGGGGGTACACACACATACACACACACACAGTGGAAGGAATTGGGTCACTCTGTTTGTGTCTATAAGTGTTGAACATCCAAAATATTTGCAGAAAACAAAGCTGAAGCACCAAGGAGATAAGATACAGTAGCATGTGTCTGTTTTGAACTGCTATGTTTATTTACAAAAAAAACTCACATTTACAAACATGTTTTTTTAAATTAGATATAGCAGGCATCAAGCAGACATGTTCTTGAAAAATGTAAACAATTTTAGTGCCCATCAATATACAATCTTATCCTAGGAAGATTTAATACAACATAATTCTGCGGTTCTGATGAGAACTGGCAAAATGTTTCACAAACTCATCCATGTTGAGGGAGCGTGCTCTCCTTGACTCAACACTGAGCATTCCGATGTGACTTAACCTGTCATCAGCCATTGTTGTCCTAAGGTGGGTTTTAATCAGTTTTAAAGCTGAGAAGCTTCTCTCACAAGAAGCAGTGCTGACTGGTGTAACAACAGAAATCTTACAAAGTCGAAATAGCTCATGAAAGACCTCTTTATAAGGTTCTAGAAACACAATAAAGTCAAGGAGAGTTGACGGTCTGTCACTTCCACTTTTCTCTCTCCTATCAAGAAGCCGCTTGGTTTGATGAACCTCATGTTTGAGGTCCTCTAAATCTGACTCGTATATCTGAGCAAAGGCAAACAGAGGCTCCTCATTCAAGAATGTTGTACTCTTTGGGTTGAGAGACTGGACCCCTTGCATTATCTCACAATTCTTCTTTGAAAAACGCCTCTGCAGTTCAGCTGTGAGACTGTCAAGTACCTGATAAAATATAGCTCTTTGGAAGCTCTCGCCATCACTTTGGTCACTATTTTTATGTCCTACAGTGCTCATCATCAATGAGTCACAAAATCTTAAGCTTGTTTTAGGTTGTCTTTTACACACTGTTTGTACAGTTATTTTGCAGTGCTCTACAATCTCTTCAACCTCTTTCCATAGTTTTCCAAATACATCTTCACTTCTGTAGTTCTGTAATGTGTCTGTAAGGGCACCTACTAGATCCACAGCCCTTGCTAGGTCAAGAGAGCTTGATTGGAGTATGTCAGAAAGACATTTAGCATCACCTAGCACTTTACAGAAAGTAACCAAAAGCCCAATGAAATTTACGTCTATCTGAGAAAGAATTCCCCTTGCCTCCACTGATCTATCACCACTCTTTTCATCTGCTATTTCCTGTAGCACTTTCAGAACTGCTGGAAGCCTTTCCCTCAGATTACGGCATGCCATGTATCTGCATGCCCACCTTACATCTGTAAGTCTCTGTAATTCCCTGGGCTGCTGCTGTGGATACAGCTCTTTCTGAACTGCAAGCCACTTGAGATGAACGTACGAGCCTGATACAAAGTTATAAACCTTCTGCAGGAGAGCAAAAAAGTTAACTGCCTCAGGCACAGATTTAACAGAATCAACAAGAACCAAGTTTAAACAATGTGCATTACAGTGCACATAAAATGCGAATCTTGCACTGTTTTTAATTCGCGTAGACACACCAGAATGTTTTCCGCTCATGACGGCTGCACCGTCATAGCCTTGCCCCACAAGATTATTTCTGTAGTCCAGGCCATGTTTTTCAAGGCAATCAATTATCATTTTTGTAAGGCCTGCCGCATCTAAGCTTTCAGCTGACTGAAAGTGTAAAAAACTTTCGTGGATGGCCCCGTTGTAATAGTACCTCACAACTAAAGAGATCTGTTCTTTTTTCTTTAAATCTTTGGTTTCATCTACAATTACACTAAAAACTTCACTTTCTTCTACTTCACTGATTATTTCACTTTTTACCATCTCAGCTAACCCCTCAAGAACTTCGTTCTGGATTTGGTGGCTTGTGTACTTAGCATTGCCAAATGCATTAAGCCTTTTCTTAATGAGAGGGTCATGCTTTGCTATTTCGTCCAAGATTGTCAAAAAATTGCCTTTGTTGTCAGAGTCATAAGACTCACGATGACCTCTCTGTGCTATATTTTGAGTGGCAGTTAATAGTAGCACATCGGCAATTGTTTTAATGTAGGTACGGTTTTCCTCCACTTTCTTTTTCCTTTCCTCATTTATCAGATCTAACATTGATGAGTTGCTGTTAACAGCCCTTTTATGCTGATTCCAGGCATACATAGCATTTATATGATGCTCTGTCTTTGAATGGAGCTTAAACCCAGAATCTTTAAACAGCGCTTTTTTCCAGTTACAAAATCCTGACTGGGAAGTGAAGGCAGATTCAGGTGTATTGGGCAGAGAAAAATGCCTACAGGCAAAACAATAAGCTGAATCTTGATTCACAGAATATTCAAGCCATGAATTGTCCTTATACCAGGAGCTGTTGAAAGCCCTTTTCCTAGTACCACGCTGAGTTCTGGGAAATGTTTTCAAACATGGCTGTACTGGACCCTCTTCTCTGGATCTAGAGATGTCTAAAATACAAAATAAATAATATTATAATAATATAATGTTAAATAATGTGCCAAATCTCTATGGAAATGTATAATTAAGGGATCCACAAGATTAGATACTAACAGCTGCTAACTAAACTGTGTAGTTTAAAGTAAAGGTCTGGCTTACCACTGGGTCCTTTTGGAACAGCAAATCTGGTGCTAGATGCAGTTGGGAGGGGCTCCATGACATCTCCTGGCAGCTCTGGTTCACCGTCTTGCTCAGAACCAGAGGTATCTGTGTCCTCCCTTGATGCATCTATTTATAACACAAGAACCATTAGTGTATAATCACAATATATATGCCACAGCCATCAACAACAAGAACACACATGAACCAGCATTTTAAAGGTCCACATCTGTATGACCTTCTGCAGAACACAAAAGAAGATATTTTAAAGCATGTTGGTAACCACAGTTTTGGTTCCCATTAACATCCATTGTAGAAAAAACAAACAAACAATGGAAGTCAACACACTGTAAAAAATGATGCAGGAGGGTGTTAAATTCAACCTGTGTAAATTAGTTATATTTTACTTAAGTATAATAGTTAGCAAGAAAAATATATTAAAATGGGTACATTCTAACTACTACCTATTTTTTATCAGTAATATCGGCAACCTTAAAATAATGAGTAAAACATACCCCCAATTTATTAGTTCAGTGGTCGCAAATTGCACATGCGCCAACTTCAACGTCCAGGCGGGAATCACGGAATTCAAATTCAACGTCTTATAGCGAGACCACGAAGCTTTGAGCTCAAGGTAAGTTTTGTTTTGTTTGTTATTGTTGTTGTTTATCGTGTTGATATAACATAACGCATATGTTAACTTATTTAATGGTAAGATTTAGTGTACCAAAAGATTTGTGTAATGTGCTCGCTTCTGTGTCGGCGCGGCCATAGACAGTATGGGCGCGGCGACACAACCAGCTGAGGATGGTCGATTTCGCGTAGTTCCAGGGTCATATATACCTGCAAATGCGAGTAAAAATCTACATTCATGAGTAAAATATTAGTGTTAGCTGCTATGTACATGGCTGAAGTAAGTGAACAAAGAGCAGCGCACATTGCATCTGTGTGTTTGACAGAGAGAGACTGTTGACGGGTAACGTTAGGCGATCAAGGCAGAGTAAAACTGTTTGTGGTTTGCTGGATAATTATTTTTAAGGTTTCCTTGCATTTATATGATGATCTCTGTGTTAGAAGGGATCAAATCATAAAGTACTTTTATTATTGTTATTTTTTACGGAGATATGATCATTATTGTGTGCATTTCTGTTGGATTATTTCACTTGATGTATGTCAAAAACGGTAGCTTAGTTATGTTAATATATTGGGGCAATTTGTGCATGTTTTTACTTGGGTTCGCGATGTGATTAATTAGTTATCCATATCCTCATTTAACGTACACAAAATTGTTCACATATTATGCTAGCATATCACCTAGCTTTAACTGCTGCTCTCCTCTTTTGATTTTGCATCATGCAGATGTAATTATGCATCATGCAATAGCAGTGTTGTTGTTTTTTTAAGCAAGATGCAGCTTACAGTGATTTAAGCCTAAATGCAGTTAATTTATGTCTTGATTAAATCTATAATCAAAAATTAATAATTAAAACATTTCTTACTTTCTTTTTCTTCCACAGAAAGATCTTTATGAAAACATTTGAAGACCGTGCAAGAAGAATATTATAAGTTCAGCCACAGACTGTTTCATCCCATGAAGGCGTTTATTTTGAATGGGAAGTGTTGAAGAAGTTTTATAACGTAAGTGGTAAAACTTTACAATAAGGTTTCATTTGTTAACATTAGTTAATGCATTAATTAAGATGGACTATTAATGAGCAATACAATATTAATCTTTACTAAGATTTGCAGTCGTTCATTGTTCATATTAGTTCACAGTGCATTATAATGTTAACAACTTTTTATTATAATAATTAATTGATAAATGCTGAAATTAAATTAACATGAACTAAGATTAATAAATGCTGTAGAAGTGTTGTTCATTCAAAGTAGTTAAAGTGATAGCCTAGTTCACCCAAACATTTAAGTTATGTCATTAATTACTCACCTTCATGTCGTTTCAAACCTGTAAGACATTCTTTTATCTTCAGAACACAAATAAAGATATTTTTAATGAAATCTGAGAGATTTCTCTCCCTCCATTGACAGTCTACAACTAACTCATTGACTCTTCAAAAAGTTCATGAAGAGATTGTTAAACAAATCCATATGAATTAAGTGGTTAAGTTCAAATTTTCTGAAGAGAGACGATCCCTTTTTATGATAAACATATTCAATTTAGGCTTTTATTCACATAAACATTGTTCAGCGAACAAATAGAAGCTCATTGGTTCTTGCTGAAGCTCAAATGTGCTGCATAACACGAGAATGAACCTCATTGGTTCTCGCACATCAAGGGAACATGTTTGAGCTTCCATTTACCACAACTGATGTCTGAGTTGATGAATGTTTATATGTGAATAAAAGCCTACATTTAATCTGTTCATCATATAAAGTGATTGTCTTTCTTCAGAACATTTGCGCTAAACCACTTAATTCATAAGGATTAGTTTTACGATCTCTTTATGAACTTTTTGAAGCTTCAAAGTTGTGTAGACTGCAAATGGAGGGACAGAAATCTCTCAGATTTCATCAAAAAGACCTTCATTTGTGAACATAAGTCTTATTGGTTTGGAACGACATGAGGGTGAGTAGCCTAAATGATGACAGAATTTAAAGTTTTGGGTGAATAACCATTTAACTAATGTTAACTAATGAAACCTTATTGTAAAGTGTTATCACGTGAGTGAAATGAAGTTGTATGTCGCTTAAAATTGGATGTTGAATAATGGTTATTTTTTTACCTACATTAATTTGTGTTAAGTTTATAACAAATGTAATGTTTGTTTGTATCCATATTACATGTCAGTCCATTAAGGTAAATGAGATCTGTTTGAAATAACAAAATGTGAGAGAGATTTAATGATTTAATTGCTTTTAATGTATATTCTGACTTCCCATTATTTTTAAATTGAAAGTTTTGAAGAAGTTGTATGTTATATGAATGTAAGAGGGCTCTTTTGTAGTTCCTTTGTTAGTTTGAAATGTTTGTTTTTTGGTCAATAAAAAAGTAATAGATGAAATATCCTGTGTCTGGCCATTTTTAGGTAAATTTAACCATCTCTGAATAAGTAATTTTTAATTATTTCTATTGACTTATTATTATTAATAAAAATTAAATAGATGGACTTTTGCCTGCTAACAATAGAGTAATTATTACTCAGTAATTAGTTGTGTAATGTATTGAGAAATATTAGGTAGACTTTACCTAATTTTGTTTAGTATGTCATAGCCATTAAATGTAGGTACTCTCTATTCAAAAATATGGGATGAAATCTACCCAAACAAAGTGAGTGCAAATTGTTACCTCAATTTTATTGGGTAGATTCTATAGGTTTGTTTTTACAGTGCAGGAACCCAAAACTATTTGGTTACCAACATGCTTTAAAATATCTTTTTGTGTTAATTTTTGGGTGAACTATCCTTTTAATCTGACAAAATCATCTCAACTTAAATTCCTGAATTCGGTATGTGATTAATTGCCTGTGTCTAGATGCTCTGACCTGTTGCTGGTCCTGAAGTCTGACCACACTGACTCTGACTAGCCTCAGGTAGGGAGCTGCTCTGGGTTCCAGTGGTGATGCAAGGGCTGGGGTCTGTTTGCACCTGATATGCCTGTTTTTGCTTCTTTAAAAAGAACTCTGATATCCCTCCCTTTCTTTTCATGTTCAATTGACCCTGTTCAAAATATGACAAATTGAAAATATGATTCCAATCATATTCATATTCTAATCATCATCCAATTACCAACATTTTTATCTGAACTCTTTCGCCAGCATACAATAAAAAATAAAAAAAAAGTAGCCACCATTAGCATTTTTGTTAATTTTCACAATATCTGAACATGTCAAAAGAAATAACAGACCCTGTGCTTTTAAACAAAAAAAAAATCTGTTTTATTCTAGCTTCGTGCATCCTTTTTTATCAACACTTGAATGTTGGTTATAAGTTTCATAAAAAGCAACATGAGCAAAAAGCTGAGAAAATCGCATTTTTATCAAAGACTACATCTAGATCAGATTCAGAATGATGATAAAAACACAGTAGCTAGCCTAGATCTTAGCTTCACAGTCCTTTAGTGATTGCATTATGATATCGCTTGTTTCTGCTCTTCTTTGCCTGCGTTTATACTGTAACGTACACACGGCATGGTACTGTATGCGTGTATTAATGTATTCGGAGCAAACAACCCTGATGCTAAAACTTAAAAACTTACTTCAAATATGATGTTTCTTCGGTGAAGTTGAAGTATCTTGACGACTTGCAACCATCTCTCGTCCTCTGCTCGTCTGTTTGGAAAATGCGCATGCGCTGCCGGCGAACGTATTTTTTTTTTTAAATCAGCATCAGCAACTGCCAGTAGCAAATAAAATTTTGGGGTGGCACCCGGGGTGGCCAATCGCATGTCAGGGGTGTCCAGTGCCACCCCGGACCCCCCTCTGGCTCCGCCACTGATGATGGGAGCCATTAATGAGTTGAGATTGGTGGCAGCCACTGCAACATGCTTTATTATTGTCACCATTGTTGAGATTCACAGGCTGATTATTGATGTCTGTTTCTAAATAAATTAATTAATTTGAAAGTCTTTTGATCAGAACAATGTTTATTAATCACTGAAGGAGAAAATCACAAATTGTAAGCCACCATTATGGTGATGGGTGTTTGCTTTAGTTGGGCTCTTGACCCTTATATTATTAACTTTAGATATTGTTTGGCTGTTGTAACTGAGTTATAACTGCCAGATGAACAAAGAAAAAAAAGTGATCTGATGGTGTTGGTTATATTATGACAATCGTCATTTGAACTTGATCACTGATCTCATATTTCTGACTTAGATTTATGTTGTTGGTTACAGCATAACTGTGATTCTGCATAAATATCCAGAATTTTAGATATAATACAAAGGACTTCTTAAAAGTTGTTTAAAAATAAAATAAAAAATCTTTCTTTTAGGCACACAAAGACATCAAGATTCAGTCTATGCATCTCAACAATGGTGACGAGCAGAATATTCAATTAGGAAAAGTAAATTACATAGACAATTCAGATAATAATTTATTCATACCGCAATGCATGATGGGAGCCATTAATGAGTTGAGATTGGTGGCAGCCACTGCAACATGCTTTATTATTGTTACCATTGTTGAGATTCACAGGCTGATTATTGATGTCTGTGTTTCTAAATAAATTAATTAATTTGAAAGTCTTTTGATCAGAACAATGTTTATTAAATATTTTGGATTACATGAAAAATACTGAAAATCATATGCTGTAGAATCACAGAGCTGCTGTAATTAACAAATCCAAACTATCTCAATAAGTTTAGTTTTTCAGATCACAACATGATTATGTCAAGACATAACCAACACCATCAGATCACATTTTGTCTTTGTTCATCTGACTGTTATAAATCAATAACAGCAGACAAGCAAACTTTAAAGTAAACATGTAAAGGTCAAGAGCCCAACTAAAGCAAACACTGATCACCATAACGGTGGCTTACAATTTGTGATTTTCTCCATCAGTGATTCTGCTTGTTAACATCAGGTGTCTTCAATAATGATCAATCATCACTCAATTAATCACTTAATTATCTCATTAACTTTAACACTCTTGAGTGTTAATTTAACACTCATATTTTAACACTTTACACTCTACAAGTGTGGTCTCATATATACTCCCAGGAGTGTTAATTTAACACTGGAGTTTTTGCTGTGTGAGCTTTAAAGTGACTTTACTTCTGTCTGTTTCTGTGTTGCTGCTGATTCTTAATGACACGCTGCCCTCTACAGCTGATAAAATCCCTCTGATTGGTGAGTCTAACATAGACATGACTGTGATATAGTCAGAGAGATGGAGAAGAAACACAAGGAATGTGCAGAAAAAAAAGTGGAAAAAGAAAGGCCCTTCAAGCAGACGCTTTAAAATGTGCCAAAATAACAGATAGGTTTTGTGCATCAGCAAGACCTTCATCAGCTCCTGTGGCTGATGAGGATAGTGAGGAGGAGAAGGAGAGAGATGAGTGAGTGTGGAGCCTGCGGAAAGCAGAACTACTTAGAAATTAGATTCCTGGTCTTTTCTAGCTATTAGCATTTGAGTGAATAATGACCCAGCGCTGAGGGAGACCAATACAGCTCTCGTCTTTATTAATCCTTTGTTTCAGAATATATAGTAAGAATATGAGGGGAGTACCACAGATTTAGCCAATAGGAATATACATTACATCGTATAGAAAATTCATTGTATAACAAGTCCATATATGGTCAGTTTCTGCTTCCAGAAAGGCCCTTCAATGTATAACATAGGGAATGTAAACTCTTCCTCCATTTGAACACAGAGGTCCACATAATGAACAACAGATGCCAGTACATTCTTACAGGACAAAGAAATCATATATAGCATGCTTTACTCAGACAGTTAAACTAGAACTTCTAACAACTTTCAAAACACAGGCTATATTACCTATTATAGAACCCATTACTCATTACCCATTATTTCCACATGTGCATAGTTGACGATTACTGCATTTTACTAGGACTGTAATGAGACATGTTGGTAAAACCAATGTTTCCCCCCAAAATAAAAGCTTGATACAGTTTCCTTCAAAATAAAAAGATTGTGTTTATCTCTTTCAAGTATAGAAATTAGTACAAAATTAATTATGAAAGTTCATTTTATCAGTTTGAAGAGGTTTTTTAATGGAGAATGTGAAAATAACAAGAATTCATGTTTAAAAAATTGCTTATTCTGACTCATTTAGTCAGCATGGGTCACATGCATGTATACTTTTCATTATACACTCTTCACCATAATGGTAACCCCCCTAAAAATTCTAACATAACAGAAATTATTTTAAATTAGCAAAACATTAAACATTTCCCACTTAACATTAATCTTGCATAAAAGCATTATAGAACACATTACATAATCCCAGCACAGTTTTAGTTAAATTTAAGTCTGTCTCAATTAAATGAAACAATTCAGATTACTTAAAAATGTGTCAGTTCTGTGAACTCAAAAGAAAAATAAAGTTCTAAATACTCATAAAAGTTCATTTGATTTAAGTTTACCCTACTCAGGCGAATTAATTGTTTTAAGAATTATGGATGATACCAAAGCGTCCAAAGCACAGACATAAACACAATAATAGTGATTATGTAAAGAACCAAGAAGGTCATATTTATGATTCTTGCCACTCTGGTCCAGTACGGAAGCATCTTCTGTCGGATCTGCTTCAGACAGTTGGGAGTACAAGACTGCTCTTCATTCTGATATCTAACTGAGTCTGTGAGAGGAAAAAGCATAGCTCTGTATAAATGTTTTGTCTGCATAATCTCACATACGATTTTGAGATGGAGAATCTTTGCTGATACACTATTATAGAAAAAAACGAAAAACAAATGAATTTCACATGTGGTTTTGGGTTGGCTTGTTAAATATGTGATAATGCATGGTTTTACATTTGCTATGTTCAGACTTCAAATGCTATTTTCATCCATCCATTCATCCAGTCTAAGTCTAATTTACTCAAAGATTAATTTAATTAGCTTTTCTTTGCATATGTACCAAAGCTAACAAATCTTAAAATTAATTTCACTAATAAACCATAATTTGTGAAGTAAAATGATAGAATACTGTTCCTCATAATCTGATGGTGTGTCGACTCTTACCATCTTGTCCACTAACAGCAGCTGTAGTTTCCACTGATCTCTTCTTAGCTCCTTTAGCCATCAGATAATTCACAAAGATGGTCTCCAAAATGCTGATGGCAATTAGAAAGAAGATCACACCGCAGAAAACCCCTGTGAAAAAAAACAAGAAACTGCCCAGCTAACAGAGTTTTGTATGGAAGTAGAATAATGTCAAATGTTTTTGAAATAAAAAGCCTGTTGAATTGCACTACTTGAAAAAAAATAGGCATTGCATTAACCATGCTTGCATTTTAATGCATTGTATTTTTAGGGCTTGCATTTTTATGGGCTGAAATTCAACATGGTTGAATATTTAAGCTGTGAATATTTCAATTAAAAACATTTCAAACACCTTTTCATTATTAAAAATTCAATAATCCATATTCACCTTTCATATTTCACTTCCAAAATATTCAAACTGTTTAAAAATACAACCAATAATATTCAACAGGCAATTTTCGGTCCATTTTATTTCGCTTTGCAAATTCTCTTCCACAAATTCAGTGGTTCAAATTCGACAGTAAATTCAACATTGACGTCCAGGAACTGCAGGAAAAGCAGTAGATTGCCGAGCATACTCTCCATCTGCTGTTAGTCTACCTCACCAGCAGATGGTGTAAAAGCGCTTGTTGTTGACGAAGACATTCATTCATAAAATGAAAATGATTATGTGTCAGTATATGCGGAAAAGATGATAAACACACAAAAGCTGTGTTTATGTTCAATCAAATGTTAAATGTTATTATTCAATCAATAACTTCATTGTTACTTTCCCTGTGTATTCTACATGTCATCAGCTTTCTCTACCATGAACAGGATTATAATCGGTTTCCCTCAATACCTCATACTCAAGGATTTCCCTTCCGTTGATAGTGATATGAAAGACCAATCTTGCACCTTATTAGGGAAGTAGGCTGTAGGCTATTATATAGGCTACAGGCAAGAAGATGGACTCAGAATATGAACTTAACGCGCAAAGTTTCATGCTGAGCGTTTCGTGATATACTGGCATTAAATCAACACATACATATAGTATGCATACGTGTATTGCATTAGCTTAAACTGTCACAGCACTTGCATATTGTCCTCCTATTGTTAGTTTAACTGTAAATCGCTTTGGATAAAAGCTTCTGCTAAATGACTAAATGTAAAATTGGCTTGACATTGGACATTCGCACATTTAGGGACCGTCTCTAAAGTTGCATACAACATTGGCATACACGTTTCTAACTTCAATAGCAAACTTAAATTTATTTGAATAAATATCAAAAATCCAAAGGGTGCGCATTATGCCTGACACTAAATGAACACTTTACAGTTGGTTTTATGACTGTAAGTCGTTCTATTCAAATGCTATCGGAGTTAGAAACGTGTATACCAAAGTCGTATACACTTTAGAGACGGTCCCTAAATGTGCGAATGTACAACATCAAGTCATCTGTATGCCAATCTATCACTGGGAAACGCTCAGCATTAAGCTTTGCGCGTTATTCTGAGTCCATCTGCTTGCCTGCGAGTTTGGTCTTTTACATCACTGTAGTCCATTAAGCCATTGGTTCCCAACAGGGGGGTCGCGGCCCACAAGGGGGTCTCAGCGAGCTCTGTGGGGGGTCGCGTCATATTTTGAAAAGTTTTGAGCAATGAGCATTAAAGCTCCAATATGTAATATTTTTTCACCACAAGAGGGCGCAGTTTCCAACAATAACAAAGGCGAAGCTTGATGACGCTATGAAGGAGGTGACGATGGGAGATGTCGTTTTTAATGCGTTTTCACCATCTAGTGATGTATCTAAACGGAATTAATGAATCATGATCACGGATGAGGTAATTTATTCGTTTTTGTATTACCTGTATGTCTGATCGTATTATTTTATGTCATCATAATTAATGAACTGCAAGGAATGTGAAATGTTATGCTATATTATTACAGGCATGTGGTGTAGCCTAATTCATATCTATTAAAATCATCTTTACTGTAACTATTACGTTACTTGTACAATAATAATAATAAAAAAATTTGCTTACCTGTCTATCAATACACTCGCGAGAGCAGAGTCTCTGTCAAGTCCAAGATTGTCGCGCAGCTCTCTCCATCTCGAAAACGCCTGGTGGATATTTATCCGGGTTTTATCCCTCCGTTTTTCACACAGTCTGCGTGTATCCGAATATGGACGCTTTCGTTTTGTTGTTTCAAATTGTCAAAATTTGAATCGTATAATAAAAAAATAAAAAAAATAAATAAAAAAAAAAATAAAAAAATAAAAAAAAAATAATATATATATATATATATATATATATATATATATATATATATATATATATATATATATATATATATATATATATATATATATATCAAAATGTGAGAAATATATGAAATATTATCATTGGGGTGAAATAAAAAACATTTTTTGTCAGTTTTGTTACCTGACTCGATCATGTGGAAGAGAAGGCAGAGCTACTCGGTTACTTTAACCTCGGTTCCCTGAGAGATAAGGGAACGAGTATTGCGTTGCAAACGCTATGAGAAAACTCCTTTTCTCGAGAAAATAACGACCATGGTGTGTAAAGCAGAAGCAGCCTGGCCAGCGGCGGAGTATGCACGATCCGCGAGTGCTGAAGACGTTCTGCACGGCTTTGATGGGTGCGCAGGACACAAATGGCGGCGACAGCTTCTTCCAGTGGCGGGAGCTTTTCCCTCAGCGCTGTCAACAGATAGAGCGTTAACTGTGTACACACCGCCGCCGACTTGAGCTGCAAAGAAGCTCTGGCCGCCCTGTCAAGGACGCTTGTCAAAAAGTACTGGGAAGCTTGGCCGCTCTGAATAGTGAGTGAGTGCGCGCGCGCGACCGGGGCTCTCTCTCTCTCTGTGTGCTCGTTCTTAGAGGCAGAAGAGCGCGTGCGCGCTTAAAATTTCATTTTTGGTAAGAACATTCACCCGCCACTGTGGTGGATAGCCTTTTGAGATTTACTCGCCAAACAGAAAATCTACCCGCATTTGGCGCTTGGCGGGTGTTAATTTCGGACCCATAACCACCACTTCCGCATTTGACCATGTGATATTCCGGTGTGGTGGAATATCACATGGTCCACACCGGAAAAAAGCGGACATTGCGTCACTGAGAGGCGACATTTATTTTCCGGGACGGCCAGTTATTTAAAATCGGAATTTCTCTGAAATAAAAAAATCTTTGGAGACTTTTGAGATATTGTAAGTACACAACTGGAGGAAATATATCACACTGTACAAGTTATTTTCGGAAATTTTATTACAAAATTGTTACATATTGGAGCTTTAAATAAAATCATTAACTTTTTTCTGTTCAAAATTTACAAAATGTATATAATGAGCGAGTTCATCATGAATCCATTTCCAATCCGTGTTTTTGTCTTATCCTGAACCACTATGGTACACCTATGGTACACCTATGGTACACTGCCACCCCTGTGGTTCATGTAGATTGTCTACAAACCGGAAGGTTGGTGGTTCAATCCCCGGTTCCACCTGACCAAGTGTCGAGGTGTCCTTGAGCAAGACACCTAACCCCAGCTGCTCCCGACGAGCTGGATCGCCTTGCATGGCTGACACCGCCGTCGGTGTATGAATGAGTGAGTGAATGGGTGAATGTGAGGCAATATTGTAAAGCGCTTTGGTGGCCATTGGGTCTGTGAAAGCGCTATATAAAAGCAGTCCATTTACCATTTACCTATAATAAGTGTTTGGGACTATTTAACACTGGTTCGGATCGCTGCCGCTGCGGAGTAGCCCAGTACCTGCGTGACTCGTCATAGATGTACACAGAGAGAAGTAGTTCCGGCTACAATGTTCTTGCGAAAGACGCATTATTCTGTTAATAAACGCAAGTTTACTATCGCTCGCTATAGCGCCAAAAGCGTCAAGAATAAAGCCTCACAAATAACATGCAAGTATTGAGGTCCCAGACAGCAGTCATTTAGTAGTAGCCTATATTCTTTTTTTTTTTTTTTTTTACCTACACACCAGTATGAATATTTTTGTTATTGCATTTCAAATAGGGCCAATTTATAGGCTACTCCTAAGCCTACGTTTTTAAATTACAAAGGGCCTACTGATGTTTTTGTTATTGTATTTTCAATATTATAGGCTATTATTTGTGCATAAACATATCTGGTTATAGTAAACATACCGTTTGTTTGAAAACAACATATTTTGTCATCCTTGCTGCAAGCTTACAAGAGCGATAATATCATTAAATGTGAAGGGGGGCCCTAAAATATTTTCTTGGGGAAAAGGGGGTCTCAGACAAAAAAAGGTTGGGAACCACTGCATTAAGCTACGTTTAGCGTTGTATATGTCCAGCAGGGGAATCCTTAAGTATTGAGGGAAACCCTAATAGCCTGCATGCAGCACATCGCCACAATATAAAGTTAAGGCAACTAACCAACTAAAGCAACTAAAAGCAACTAAAAGAGAAATACATATATGTCAACCTCAAAAATGTAACATTGGATCTGTATCCGCATCGGGGAATAACATTATAATCTCGTTCACGGTAGAGAAAGATGCATGTAGGCTACACAGGAAAAGTAACCGTGAAGACACTGAATTTAACATAAAACAGCCGTCATAATAATCACAAATACACTTACATTGCTGTAAATGAGTTTTATTAATGAATGACTTGTTCTAACTGTTGCTGGTCTTCAACACGCGCTTTTGCACCATCTACTGGTGAGGTAGACTAACAGCAGATGGAGAGTATGCTCGGCAATCTACTGCTTTTCCTGCAGTTCCTGGACGTCAATGTTGAATTTACTGTCGAATTTGAACCACTGAATTTGTGGAAGCGAATTTGCAAAGCGAAATAAAATGGACCGAAAATTGCCTGTTGAATATTATTGGTTGTATTTTTAAACAGTTTGAATATTTTGGAAGTGAAATATGAAAGGTGAATATGGATTATTGAATTTTTAATAATGAAAAGGTGTTTGAAATGTTTTTAATTGAAATATTCACAGCTTAAATATTCAACCATGTTGAATTTCAGCCCATAAAAATGTAAGCACTAAAAATACAATGCATTAAAATGCAAGCATGGTTAATGCAATGCCTATTTTTTTTCAAGTAGTGCAATTCAACAGGCTTTTTATTTCAAAAACATTTGACATTATTCTACTTCCATAGTTTTGTTACAAGAATGCAAATATTGCAAAATATTTTACAATTGCAAATATTCAGTGTTCAGGGCTCTACTACAGGGCGTCCTATCGTCCTGGGGACGATAGAAAATGTGTTTAGGACGAACAGAAATATTCTCCAGGACGCCTACAGGACGAAAGACATTTTTGTAAGTGTGTTCATTTATTACTAGCCTATTAGGGTAACTTACTTAGAAAATGCCAAAATTAACCGACCAAGCGCTGACTACAACGGAGCGCGTCTTCTCATGCTGTTACTATAGTTACTATCACTGGCCGGCTACTCACCCGGAGACTTGTTTCGCGGTACATCTATCACATGGCTTATTTTCACAGACAAAAACGAGACGATAACTAAATAAAACTAGTTTTGAATGACAAAAACCATGACGAAAATCTATTGACATTTTCGTCAACGAATAAAAACTAGACAAAAATGTTAGATAGTGACGATTTGGGAAGCGATCCAGTCAGAACTGATGTCCTGCGTTTGTGGTAGATACGCACATGTGTACTGTAACGTGCTGATCTACCCAGCGGCACACAGGCTGACATGCGCTGCATGTCTCACAAAACGTTAAAACATGTAAACGTCTGGGAGAATGAGTAGAGCAGACAAAGATCTGAATAAGAGTGACGACGCAAAAAAAGAGCTCTATTCGGTACGGTTTTCTGTGCGCACACACCCGACCCGAAGCGTGCAGCCATTCACAGAGACACCTATACAGCGCGCGAGTACAGAATTGAGCTCTCTTTTGTGTCTGAATGGACAAATACACACAACATTATTTCGAAATGTCCGTTTTGGAGAGTATTCACGTAAACTATGTTGGTTATGTCTTAAACAGTTGTGAGTGTATCGGATGTGCATCAGTGCAATTGGATCTGCATGTCATTGGACATGATCCGATGTCTTAAAGTGACAGTGGGTAATAAACCTAATGGGGTCTGTGTCCTTAATATTGATCAAGCAACAAAAGAAAAAGAGAAAAGCATTCACTGCTCGTTAATAGCTTTAATATTCATTATATTTAATTCATACAAATAAATATGTCTGCTGCTTGAAAGAATAAAGAATGATGATATTTTTGAGATATGTCTTATTTATTTGTTATTTTTTAATCCAACCAACTCAAAAACGTTTTGAGCTGTATGTATTTGTATCTTATTTTTCGTATATGTAAAAAAAAAGAAAAAGGAAAAAAAAAATGTTCTGAAAAACAAAGATTTGTTCTGCATGAATACAAAAAAGCATTTAACTCCTGTTATCTTTTATTAAATCTGTTTTTTACCTGTTTACAGATAACTACTTTGAATGGAGCTAAATAAATATATAATATATATATATCATAAACATTTTAATGGTGTTTTTATGTAACTAACAACTATAGATGATAATAACAAAGTACAGAAACAACATGTTTATTTTGGGACGGTTGACATTCACTTTAGGACGGTTCAAATCGTTTTTCAGGACGGTTCCAGGACTGAGGTGAAAAAAGTTAGTCTGGAGCCCTGAGTGTTGGTTTTGGGAACGTAACAAATGTCCAGATTTCTTGACGTTACACTGTTAGACCTAACCAGGCTTCTTTTTTATAAAAGTAAATTACTGTCAACAATGTTGCCAGTAATTTACTGTTAATTGATGATCAAAAACACTGCCTCACGAAGCTCTGAAACCTTTACAAATATTTTGTTCCGAATCAATGGTTCCGTTCGGAGCGTGCATCAAACTGCCAGACTCATGTGATTTCAACAATGCACTGATAATGTGAGCAAAGTTTTAATGTGAACTTATTTTATTTGAGAACACTAACAAACTATTGCACATAAAGAGATTGAACCAGCAACTACACAGTCACAACCTGTTAAATAAAGCAACATGCAGCAAATCATCAATGTCTACAGATCTTCTCCTGGATGGAAGCACAGGCTCTACTCTTCTGCACAATGGTGACCCCAAAAACAAAATTTTACAGTAAACTACATTCCTGTATTATAACTTACAGTTTATTACTGTTAAAATACATTTCGTGGGTGTGTCTTTTTATCTTACACTATTTTCCCTTTCAACCCCACAGGAAAATCCACACTACAAAGAGTAAAAAGTAACATTTACGCAGTGTTGCAGTGAGATAGTTAAGTGAATATGTAAGTGGTTGTTGAGCATTACTGATGAACACCTGCTGTTAACAAGCAGAATCACTGAAGGAAAGAGGAACACGAACAGAAAATAGAGAAACACAATAACTACAACTGACTTCCAGCCATTACACGTTATTACACTTATTATTGACCAGTATGACTTTATTTCTACAGAAGTTATTGAGATGTTTAATTGAAAATGTTTGCAAGTTACCATTATGAAGATCAGTGTTTGCTTTAGTTGGGATGTTGACCCTTCACTTTTTATCATTAATTTCTCTCTTGCTGTATTGTAAGCCACACTTGTGCACACACGCACATGATTTGTGAATGCAGTTATATTGATTATGGTGACAAAATCCTTAAACAGTCTGTTCATTTATTAATGTCAATCAGAGTTTAAGTATTTAAAATGTTATATTACCACCACTGTGAAACTACAAAATTAACTCAAATCTGTAGTTTCACAGTGGTGGTAATGTTACACTTTTGAGGATGAGGAACAATGAGGATTTTTTTTTAACACATCATGCACTGTAGGATTTGAGGGCAAACCAAACACAAATTAATCTTCCAAATGATTCGTTCAAGAATAATTTCACAAGAACTCAACACTCCAGACCCCAAATCACCAATCCAGAACCATAAAATACAGGCTCCAGCCAGTCTGAGCTAACCAACGAAAAACCCCAGCTAGGAACTTTATGGCCATGCCTTGTGTCTACAACCTATATATGTGCCTATTATGCTTAGATCACTTATAAGTCATATAATTGTTATAACTAGATGTTTGAATGAAAGTGTGTCTTGTTTCCTATCAGTGCGATCGTATGTTCACAATTATGAAGATGGCTTGATTGAAATCTATGTAAAATGTTTCGTATTCTTAATCATGTCTAAACGGCACACAGCAAAATCCCCAGTGTTAAATTAACACTCCTCAGTGTATATATGTGTCCACACTGCAGGGTGTTAAAATTAACACTGAAGCAGTGTTGAAGTTAATGAGATAATTAAGTGATTAATTAAGTGATGATTGGCCTTTAGTGGTGACACCTGATGTTAATAAGCAGAATCATTGAAGGAACGAGAAATAACAAGAACAGAAACTGACTTTGAGTCATTACACATTATTGCGCTTATTATTACTAGTTTGACTTTATTTCTGTCATTCATCTACAAAAGTTCTTGAGATTCAACAGAAGTTTAGACGGTAATATTTTGTGGAATTTTTCGTTTCAAGTCACCATTAAAGTGGTCAGTGTTTGCTTTAGTTGGGCTCTTGACCCTTTCCTTTTTAACATTAGTATTCTTCTGGCTGCTCCAACTCACTTGTTGTGGCAAGAGAAACTATGACTTGGGCTGTGTTTCCCGAAAGCATAGTAAGTCTAATTTAATCGTACAGACCATTTGTTGGTTTGCGGTCAAGTTAGGCTTCAGATGCTTCTGGGAAACGCAGCCCTGGTTGTGTTTCAATAGTGAAATTACTAGTGACCTGATTCACTGATCTCACTCAGCATTATAAACTGATTATCCAAATGTTTTATAAATTTTTCACTACAGTAGCCACTTCCTGCTAGTGTTGCACGGTGTACCGATACTTCAAAAGTATCGCGATACTCGGAAATTAAAAACGTCACGATACCTAAATTTATCAGTGTCGATCATAGACTGGTATCGATACTTAAAAAAAAAAAAAAAGCGCCTCCCTATGGACGTCTATGTTTTTTTCCTGACGCACGCAGCAAAGAACCTGCCGCTGTCAGTGTCATGTGACAAAACACTACAGCGAGAGGGCTGCATGTGCGAGCACAAGTGGTCCACGACTCGTAGAAAAAGATGACGCGAGGAGTGACGTATGGAAGTACGTTGCCTACCTTGCTCTGTTGCACGGTGCACTGATACTTCAAAAGTAAATCGGAAATTAAAAACGTCACGATTCCTTAATTTATTAGTATTGATACTTCTAAGAATGACTGCGTTCCAGATTTGTAAGGCTTTTATTTCGGCTCCCATGTTAACTGCCTGCGTGACACACGCGTCTGGGCGCAGCTCGAGCCGCGCGGAAAACGCGTGTATGCTAGAAATAGAACCGACGCCTATTTTTCACGCGAAACGCAAGCGTGTTGGAAGCGTTTCCAGGCAAAATAGAATAGGAAAAGATGTTTCAAAGTCATTTTGACACGAATACATATTAATAAATGACATTTTGATGTTTGAAAGTTTTGACATAAATACAATATAAATGTAATTAAAAAAATATATTATCGATTTTCAAATATTGCACCTGTCAATACAGAACAAATTATTATGTAGCCTATTTTGCCGTCAACACTGACAACGTTGTCTTTGCTGCTATATATTTATATTTAACATGAAGTATAGGCCTTCCACAACTCTCTCCCCACATGTCAAATATATCACCAATGAGGCTTATCATATGTTACCAATATTAAACATTGTTTAATATAATCGCTGTTCATATTTTTATTCAAAGTTCAGAATCAAGATAAAGCTCTTATGTTTCTTATGATAAATGAGATAATGCTGCTAAATTTATTTTTAAAAATGACCTTGAATGTCATTGCTCTAATTTATTTTTTATATTTTTATATTTCATATTTCATATTTTGTTCAAATGTTTAATATATCTTCTGTTCATATGTTTATTTATTAGTGCGTTATATGATTAGAATGTTATCCGGGTTTTAAAATAAAGCACAGCAATGATATTTGAGAGTGTTTCTCCCTTTTAAGAAAAAGTATCGAAATCGCAATACTTGACTTGGTATCAAAACAATAATTTTGGTATCGTGACAACACTACTTCCTGCAATGTTTTAATGATCAGAAGGTTTTAGAATCACACACAGGCATCAAGAATCTACATATGAATCTCAACAATGGTGACAATCACACAAATGCTTCATGTTGCAGTGCATGATGGGAGCCACCAATCAGAACGCATCCCTGGCTCACATCATGCATTGCAGCATGAATAAATTATGCAGCTGTAATTTTCATTGTTGTTTTTTTTCTGTTTGCTTTTATTTTGCTATTGTTTTGTTATGCCTTTAGTAGCTTGTTTTGTGATGTTCAGAGTTGATCTGTTTGTCACTAGTTTGTTTATTGTCACCATTATTGAGATTCATATGCTGATTCTTGATGTATGTGTGTTTAAAGGGGTGGAAGAGTGAGATTTCACTTTTCTAACTTTAGTTAGTGTGTAATGTTGCTGTTTGAGCATAAACAACATCTGCAACGTTACAACGCTCAAAGCAAAGGGAGATATTTACTTTTAAAGAAAAGGACTACAACAAACTGGGACTACACAACATTCCTCTCGGGTTAATGACATCACTAACCCTAGAATTTACATAAACCCCGCCCCCGGGAACACGCAGTCCATGTTGAAAAGAGGAAAAGTTGTAGTATAAGAGTACATTTGTGAGTCAGCTCAAACTTTAGCATCCATCTTTTCACATGCAATAGAAAGTCACTCTGTGTGCATCTCACAACAGTTCATATATGAGCAATTTATAGATTTATCATGACAGAATATCCTATTTGAAGATAGTTAACTCCACATCAGCAACATAAATTCATCAACTAACCATTCAGAGACGTCCTGTTGCATTCTACATGTTGTCACTTCTTCTTGAGTCTCTCCATCCTTATCTGACTCTGTTTAACATTAAAGGCAGAACAGTTTCTGTCATTTTAGTGTGTCTGCGTGAGGTAACAGCAGCTGCTAACAGACAAGAGCTCTTGAAACCCCGCCCTCTGCAGCAGCTCATTTGCATTTAAAGTGCCAGGCACAAAACGGTGCATTTTTGCAAACCCTCAAAAAGTGACAACTTTAACTTGCTATATAAAAATATCTGTGGGGTATTTTGCGCTAAAACTTCGCACACACACTCTGGGGACATCATAGATATATTTTACATCTTGTGAAAAGGGCATTATACCACCCCTTTAATAGTGATGTAGTACTCGAGTCCGATTTCTGCTTTCTCGGACTCGTCTCGGACTTGTTCCTTCAAAGACTCGGTCTTGACTCAGACTCGACCCTTCAAAGACTCAGTCTTGACTCGGACTCGGCATAGGCGGTCTCGTCCCCATCACTAGTCCACTAGAATACATACCACTAGAAAATTTTTATTTGCTCTGCATGTCCTAACTATGATTAAAAAAGTCAGGGTGGGCTTAACATGTTGATGACAGAGCAGCACTGTTGAAGCAGTTTAGAAAAATAGGCAGAGGGCTTAATTTGAGCCGGAACACACCGGACATGTTCCGTCACCTCCGACGTTGGATCTGAACCTTTTTTATTGGATCTGGCACCTCCTGTGTCACTATGGAAAATGAATTGCCTAAATGAAAAAAATAAAATTACTGTTTGTGTAGTGTTCAATGTTGTTATTTGTCTGGTTAGTCTTTATTCGCCATTGAAGTTCTACAAAAATCTTGTGTTTGCATTTGCATTACATTGAATTGTTATTTCGACATAATATCTTGTTATTTCAACATAATAAGGGACTGTTGTAGCCGTTAAATAAAGCGCATGTTTCATATTTGTTAAAATATTATCATTTTATTTATTTTCAATTTATGTTGATTGTGAAAAGTGAACAGCACGAGTAAGATAGGATGCGCAATATGAGACATGGAGTGGGTCAGACATGATTTTGACCACTTCATTAAGTTTTGTTTTGTAAAAAGCCTTTCTTTAAAGTGAATTTCGTTTTGTATAAATTATATCTTAATTTTAATAAATTTTTCATAATGAATAAGAAGCAAATATAACAGACAATATAATCATGGAGGCGCCCACGCGGTCTCTTGCATTGCACGTTAACTGGAGCGCATCTCATCCTAACTTAACGAAACTCAGTGTATGCCTCACACAGACATGAGAAAAACATCAAATACACAAAGCTTGAAATGTCTTTAAACGAAATAATTCAAAACGAAAAAAGAAAAAGGCTACTCTCTGATTATGTAATCCATTATGTGCATTTCTCTCTATAGGCGCGTTCACTACGGATAGCCTATGGCGATCGTCAACTTCATCTTTGCAGCCGACACTGTCAGAAAACACTAGTTTATTAATAAAAATCATGTACGCGTCACCAGATTTACAAATGCACATCTTGCTTGTTGCACGCACACATATTATGTCGAAATAACGAGATATTATGTTGAAATAACATTATTATTAATAATAATAGCCTACATCTTTTAATAATAATTCATAATTCACAATAATTTAATAATTAAATATTTAGTGGCCAAGTTTTGCGCAGCTCCCCGTCAATGATCTAGCACCCCCTCAGCACTTGCGTTAAAAATTATCTGGCGCCGCCCCTGCAGAGAAGCTACGTAGGCAGTATAATTATTTTATTTTTTTCGCTACCTTCAACCCCCGTTTTGAGTCGCCGGATCCACCCCCCCTCTGCGCCCCGGGACCTTCCACTTTACAAATTAAGCACTGAATGCATGTGGTAGGGATTTTTTTAATGATAGTAAAAGCATAGTCCATATTAAGACATTAAGACTGCTCCTCTAAACAATTCCCAATCTAGCTTAGTCTGTAGGCCTAACTGTTGATTATAAACTGGGGTGATATTAAATCATGAATATGAAAACTGACATGTTTTTATGGTCTTGGTCTCGACTCCTAAAGACTCGGTCTCGACTCGGACTTGCTTCCTCAAAGACTCGGTCTTGACTCGGACTCGACTAAATTTGAAAACCAACGGACTCGGTCTCGACTCGGACTCGACCCTTCAAAGACTCAGTGTCTTGACTCGGACTCGGCATAGGCGGTCTCGTCCCCATCACTACCCTTTAAACACAATAACTTCTGTGCACAAAGTATTTTCAAAATTGTTAATTTTGCTTTTGGATCTCAAACTGTAGATTCTCAGGGATACAATCACCGATTCTAAAACGAGACATCAAGCATATAGTCAAAGATTTAGACTTTGAATGACATTAGGGAATCAGGACACTACATGATGATAATATCACAATCATCAAAACATATTTTGAGCAGATCAGGCTTTCTCTTGCAGTAACACATTTGCTTTATACACACAATGTTGGAACAGTCAGAGAAAAACTAACATTTAAAAAGGAAGAGGGTCAAGATCCCAACTAAAGCAAACACTGACCACCATAATGGTGACACGAAAAATTCCATAAAACATTACCGTCTAAACTTCTGTTGAATCTCAAGAACTTTTGTAGATGTATGACAGAAATAAAGTCAAACTGGTAATAATAAGTGCAATAATGTGTAAAGGCTCGAAGTCAGTTGTAGTTCTTGTGTTTCTCTTTCCCTCAATGATTCTGCTTATTAATATCAGGTGTCACCACTAATGGCCAATCATCATTTAATTAATCACTTAATTATCTCATTAACTTCAACACTGCTTCAGTGTTAATTTTAACACCCTGTAGTGTGGACACATATGTACACTGAGGAGTGTTAATTTAACACTGGGGATTTTGCTGTGTACCCTCTGTATTCTCTGCTAAAGCTGGAGATCACAGTTAATGCATGACTTACGACAAGAGGGGAAATAACAGCCACCTCTAATGTAAAGACAGTGTCTAATAGGTCAGAACTCATCCAGGAGGCTGGACAAACATTTGAGTTTAAAACCTTAGGACCTGAAGAAAGCCGGGGGGAGTTTTTGCTAGAGAAGATTCCAGAATGTATTAGAAGAAGATATATTGTCATGGAGAAGCCATGACGTAGTAACCAGACAGACAAGTAACCATGTAGACGAGCAGACGAAATAACCCAAATCAAGATCAGAAGAACATGGGTTAAACAGCTTCATTCAAGCCATCTAACTACTCTCGTCTCACTTTTCTTTTTCCTAGTTTCCTACTTAGTTTCCTACTTAGCTGAGTCTCAGTTCTAAGTTAAGTTTTGCTGCAAAGTTTCGGTTAAACGATTCGACTGCAAAGCCTGCTTTCAGCTTCAAAGACTTTATATCCATCCGCCAGCACACCACGTGATTGGCCGCCCCAAACATCTATCCCGGAGACACCCGCCAATGAACTCGGGAAACCCCCTTATACTAAAAAAAAAAAACCCAGTGTTTTCACTAGTTTGGGTATTTATATTCGCTGCAGAGCTGAAAGTTACAGCCCGTTCAAATAAACAATGGGCAAGTCATTTGCTCGGCCATAATAAATGAATTAATTAACAATAATTACCTTTCAGCTAAATTGACCTGTCTGACCCTTACACACAACCAAATAAAAAGAGCTACACTTTCTTGTAGAAACACAGATATATTAAACATCAGCACATGTCTCTCAACAGTGGTGGCAGTTTTTTTGTGTTTATTCAAGCAGGAGAGCATGCTGGGAGTTTTATACTGGAACCCAGCATGCATTGCGACATGAAACTTTTGATTGTCACCATTGTTGAGATTCATGTGCTGATTGTTGATGTCTGTGTGTGTCTGAGTTGAACAGGATTTTAAAATGTTTTAATACACAATATGATTTCAATATCCTTCAGGATAACTGATTACAGAAACATTGATGGATATCATGTTGTCGATACAGGTATATGATTAAATAACCAAAAGTTCAAGTTTTATACACAGGATGAGATCAGACATGTCCAGAATGATTATGGCATCTTCACAAATGTGTTTTATAAACTGAATGTTACAGCAGCCAGATATAAATGTGCCTAAAAAGATATAAATGAGTGGTAAAAACGCAAGTGTCAAGAGGCCAACTAAAACAAATACTGATCTCCATCATGGTGACTACAAACTTTATTATATTCAATAAAACATCAACAACTAAATATATGTTAATTCTCAGCAAGAACATTTGTACATATGAAATAAATAATGTTAAACTGGTTTGTAAACTGGTTTCACACTCGGTGAGACTGGAAGTCAGTTGTAGTTCTTGTTCTAGTTCTCTTTTTTCTGTTCTTGTTTCTCTGTCCTTCAGTGATTCTGCTTATCAGATGTTCATCAGTGTCTCAATTCACTCACTTATTTTATTCACTCAGTCAAGTGGACTATATTAGTGAACTAATGTAGGGAATAGTGAATGAGGGTACAGGGTGTGATTTTGAACACAGCCTCTGAGTGTTGACTTTGAGCGCTGTTAATTCACAGTATATTCCTGTAGGCTACTTTCTCGAAAACAACAGTTATAACCCAGAATGCATTGTTTTCTATGGTACATTACTGTTTTAATTGAAAATGGTATAATATTGTCAGAATTTGTCCTTTTTTACATCAAGGGTTAACACTGTATATCACACTGTGCAAGTGGTTTTTGGACATTTTATTACAAAAATCTTACATATTGTGCCTTTAAGTTTATTTTCACTTCTTTCTGAAACAGGCCTCTAGTCATAATGGTTATGTTTTGATATATAGATTTTATCATCATTTAGTAGTCTGATTCATTAGTCTCATCCAGCATTATTAATTTGTGTGTCTACAGACAGTAGCTTTTGTGCACAATGTTAAAAAGCTGTTGGATCTCAAGCTGTAAAAATCACACCAGCAAAATCACCAAAACTGAAGTGACACATCAAGCATGTAGTCAGAGATTTAGACTTTGAATGTATTCAGTGCTATTACAAGATTACGCCATCATCAAAATAAAACCAGTATAATCAGATCATATTTTCTCACTCGGCGGATCGGCTTATTTACATATGTGCTCGCGGCTAGCTCTCAAAACCGCCTCTCGCACTCCCCCCATTTCTTCCCTCGTCGAGCCTCGACGGAAGAAGCGTGCGGGTAGATGTTCGCATGGCTAGCTCTCTTTACGACACGAGAGCTACCCCGCCCTCCGTTTTGCACGTCACAAAGAAGCGCGTTTTCTCTGAAAATGTTCTCTCTCATGCGCTTGCCCGCTTCCTTCCCTCATTGAGCAGCGACGGAAGAAGCATGCGGTCAGATGTGCACGCGGCTATCTCTCTTTATGACACAAGAAAGCTACCGCTCCCTTCCGTTCTGTTCATCACGCAGAACCTTCTCCGTGATTCAGACACAACAGTGTGGTTTTCATGCCTGGAATCAGCCATGCTGAAACTGTTCTCTCTCACTGCGAGAACAAGCCGCCATGAACACTTATCTGTCAATCCCCCCTGTGGCTCAGTGGTAGATTCTAAGACTTTCACCCCGGAGACCCGAGTTTGAATCTCGGCTCTGCTGAATCTTTTTACAAAAGCGAACAAGCTCACGCTGGCCCCGCCCCGCGTGACTCACTCTCTTTGGCAACGTCCGAAAAAGGGGTTGGTTGGGCTCAACGTTTGACCCCGCCCCCCATCTAAACCCAGCATGAGTGCAATTGGACAAAGCATGGCCAACTAGTCATGTTAAATAACGATTCTAACAGAGCTATAGCTGCAGTCTAGGGGCACCGGCGTGCACCGCTGCAAACTATTGCTGTTCTCACAGCAGCTCAAGCAGAGTGAGAAATAAATGTTCTCCCACAGCCCCCGCTCACAGGCTGCTGGGAACGTTCTCAAATCAGTCATTAGGCCCGTTACAAGCGTGCGCCACTCATACCGCACACTATCACTGCAGTCAGTGCACCCGCTACGAAGCGTGCGCCACCACAGATAGTCACTGCTCCTACAACAGCTCTATTGAGAAAGATATGAGTCTTCACGAATCAGTCCGAGCCCGTCATGAGGCACACTCCACTGAAATAATAAATAATAAATAAAATAAAATGAAACTTCTCGCAGCTCCCTGTTAGCTCAGGCAGCTGTAGAATTGTTTACAGTAGAAAATAGGCGCCTCTACAATCAAACAAAGCACATAAAGAGTAGTGTTGCTTTCGTCAACGAAAATTATGACGAAATATTGTCGTCAACGAACCGTTATCACCTGACGAAAACGAGACGAGACGAGACGTAAATGCTGGTCATGTGACGATGACTAAAATACATGTATAATGCAATATCGTTGACGAATAAAAACGAGACTAAATGTGGTTTACAAAATAAAAACTATGCTAAAATGTCTCTTCATTTTCGTTGACCAAAACGAGACGAGACGAAATGTTATAACGTCACGACGAATGAGAGAATTGTGCGTGAACCCATAGCTTTGTCGGCTTTAAATTCTGGTTTGCGATCTGGTCACCCGATTATCAGCGAATTTAACAATATTACTCCATTAGTTATTCTATTAAAATGTCTCATTGATATATTTGACACATTCATAATCATTACTTTTGCCGGTTCTTTGTGACAGCTGTTATGTGCGTTACTGGCAGCGTCTCTGGTTACGTTTCTTCATTGGTTCGCTTTTAATTAGGCCTATTATATTCATATTATTTACTGTGGTAAAGTAGAAAAACGCTGTAGGACAGATAGCCTACATTTGTACTTGCATGTCAAATTATTTTTAACACCGTTTGTGCTTGTTATATTAGACATAGGGCGCGTCAAGTTTAGTTGTAAAGCGCGCTTCACACGCGCGGGTGATTTTTAGTTTCACTTTCTCTGGCAGCGCAATCTCAAACATAGCATAAATATCTCGCCCTTGTGAAGGATAAAATTCGCTCTTCAGACCAATTTACATCAAGTAGAAAACACAAAGTTATCATTTAAAGAGATCGATGGTCTCTTTCCTGCTCGTGTCCCACATCCCTCTCAGAGAGCAGAGTGGTAGGCTATATCACGCGTCTTTGTGTGGAAATATAAAACGAGTTTTTTTTTTTTTTGAATAACCCCACCACCGCCGGTAGTTGGTCCATTACCAACGCGGTGTTAAAAAAAAAACTGCCACCGTCACAGCCCTAAATATACTAAATGTAATAAGATAACCTTGTTTGAAATTCTATATTGACTGGGTTAAATAGAATTGCATTACTAAAAAGAGACTAAAATACAATTTTCATTGACTAAAACTAGACTAAAATGTCATCAGTTTTCGTCGACTAAAACTTGACTAGACTAAAAAGAGTATGAACGTGACTAAAACTAATAAAAACGAAAACGACAGCTTGACACAGACTAGACTAAAACTAAAATTAAAACTGGCCGCCAAAAACAACACTAATAAAGAGTATGTTTCAAGCCCCTGTAACGTAACTGTATCTGACTCTGGGTCAATGCGAATTAGCTCAAGGATATAGGGAATTTTGGACATATTAATAATCATAACTCATGGTCATAATTCATAAATCGCATATACATTTACTTTATCAATTATCGAGATTACCTTGTTCTGTAACTGGTCTAGTCATCAGTCATTCGTCCAGCGAATGAATGTAAGATTATCACAGTTAAGAAGGGGTATCCCTGTTTACAAACTCCAAGAAAGTTTATCTTCTGATTCATTGAGTGATGATTGAGCATTATTGAAGACACCTGATGATAACAAGCAGAATCACTGAAGGAGAAAAAACACAATTTTTAGTCATCATTGTGGTGATTAGTGTTTGTTTTAGTTGGGCTCGTGACCCTTATATGTTTAACTTTAGTTTTTGTTTGGCTGTTGTATCTGAGTTATAATTACCAGATGAACAAAGAGAAAAGTTGATCAGGTGGTGTTGCTTATGTTTTGACATCATCATTTGATCTGAATCGAATCGCTAAACTCATTTAGAGTCTAATTTCTGGCTTTAATGTATATTGTTAATTACAGCATCCCAATGATTCTACAGCACAAAATCCAGAATTTTCTAAATAATCCAAAGAATTTTTAAAAAGGTGTTCTGATAAAGATAAACATCTTTCTTTTAGGCACAAACAAACATCAAGAATGAGTGTATGAATCTCAACAATGGTGACAAACAGAATATTCAATTAGGAAAAGGAAATTACTAAGACAATTCAGATCATCATTTATTCATACCGCAATGCATGATGGGAGCCATAAATTAGTTTTGATTGGTGGCACCCAGAATGCACTGCAACATGCTTTATTATTGTCACCATTGTTGAGATTCACAGGCTGATTATTGATGTCAGTGTGTCTCAAAGTAATTTTCAAAGTCTTTTGATCAGAACAACTTATAAGAAATATTTTGGATTATATTGAAAAAGCTGAAAATTGTTTGTTCACAGTGATGCTGTAATCAACAAGGTAGATATAACTCTCTAAATGAGATTTGTGATTCAGGTCAAATTATGATTATGTCAAAACATAACCAACACCACCTGATCACCATTTCTCTTTGTTCATCTGGTATTTATAACTCAGATACAACAGCCAAACAAAAACTAAAAGTGAACCATGTAAGGGTCAAGAGCCCAACTAAAGCAAACACTGATCACCATAACAGTGTCTAAAAATAAGGTGTTCTGCTTGTTAACATCAGGTGTCTTCAATAATGGTCAATCATCACTCAATGAATAACTTAATTATCTCATTAACTTTAACACTCTTGAGTGTTAATTTAACACTCATATTTCAACACTCTTGAGTCTGAAGCCATATAAACTCCCAGGAGAGTTAATTTAACACTGGAGTTTTTGCTGTGTAGTCTTCACAGACACCTCCAACCGAGGTTGGGGAGCATTGCACGAGGGCAAGCCTGTCTCCTATGACGAGTGGATAGTGCCACGGATAACTTACCGAAGTCGACAGTCGTGTACTTTTACGTGACAGAAGGGGTACGCCGCACCACAGACGCTTGACTCCAACGTCGCACCACAGCACGCCGCACCACAGACGCGTGACACCAACGTGGGACTCCAACGTCGCACCACAGCACGTTGCGTTGCACCACAGACGCGTGACACCAACCTGTGACGACGCATCACATTAAAATAATATTTATTTTTCCCCCTAGCTTTTCTTATCTTTCCTTTGTTATCTTTCTAATCAATCATTATTTTCTTGTATTCTGATGACATTGAAAATATCATTGATACAAATTTTGTATTGTATACAAAGTTGTGTATGTCATTAACGTCAACTCTGAATGGTTTATGAACAGTATATATATTTTTTTATATAATTCACTCACTTTCTACTGGATATGAGGACTATGCAAATTATACACCATCAAAGTCACAACTTTTTGCACAATTATTAACAACAACTTTAAAGTTCAACAGATAAATTCATTAATTGTAATTGTAATTGTAACCATAATGGGCGAATACACAATATGAAACTGTTCACGATATTGTTTACAGGAGAAGGTGACAAGAAAGTATTTTAATATTATTTTCAATAAATCAACAATGAAAAAATATAAGACAGGGAAATAGTCTTTTAGTCACAAAATGCAAAACAATGTAGGTTCATGTTCAAATGTTCAAAAGGCTGTCAGTGTCGACTATTTTATTTTTGGTCATAAAGATAGATCTGAAGTGAACAATAGCCTTTAGTATGACTTAATTTTATAAATGACTTAATTACAAACGAGGCAATATAATTGGTTCAAATAAAGTAGGCTATTAAAAGTAATTAATTATTTTATTTTATTTAACAACACTATTAAAATACATGAAGAAATATATAAACAATGAACATATGTATATTATGTACAAATGCCAACAGAGGGCGCAAGAGGGCTGACGATAATTGTTACACTTTACATCAAGAGCAGTACTACGATGACGCATATTAAAACGACATATTTTTCTCGTAATTTTCTCTTTTTTTTTTTTTTTGCCTTTATAAGGACATGTGTAGTCATGTACAAAACATGCCTTTATCCACATAAAATTGACAGCCTATCGTGCCTTTATCACACATACGTTCAAAAAGCTTAAGCAATAGTAGCAGCCCCCAATCAGGCAAAATGAATCAATGAGGCCCTTTTTTAAAATATATTTTATATATATATAACCGGCGCATAGGCCTATAAGGTTTTTTTTATATAATATATTATATCCTAAGATTTATTTTTGTTAATAGGCTATATCTTCATTACCTAGAAATATAATTAAACAAAAAGTAGTCAAAACACATCTAACAGAACATAGCCTAAGTTGTTTATTTTTTACAACATTGTGTTATTTTGTTTAATTAACGAAATGTCAATCTTCCTCTTTATAACAGAAGATACAATACAAAAATCTTCAAGATACAGCCATATACAATCTTCACATGTATAACGGATTGTCACCTTATAAACAGTCCTTTGTGTGGTGGAATAAGCAATGCTATATTGAAATATATGGTTACCGGTAGTATCTTAATTTAAACTTTATTTTATTATTTTATTTGTTCATTAACTAATTATGCTAACTCAACTAATTTAATGTAAAGAGCTGGATACTAATTACTAATGAAATAATGTCAAATATTAAATGTAGGCTATAGTTGCCATAGACTAAAGGTTTTTTCTAGACTAGTAGTCATTTATTTAAGCAATTAGGACTAATCGCACGTTTATATTCAACCCTGGGTGTAGACCAACGCTATCTCACGACCAATTCGTACGAATGATAAAAAGATGGCTAATTCGTACGAACTCACTCGTACGAATTTGTACGATTTGTCTAAACCCACGTGATGGGTAGGTTTAGGGGCAGGGTCAGGGGTAGGTCATTCGTATGAATTCATACGAATTGGCCAATTCGTAAAATATGTACGATTTTGCAAAAATCGTACTAATTCGTACGAGTGAGGTCGTATGAATTCGTACGAATTAGCCACCTTGTAAAATCCTATATATGGCTATAGCCTTTATTCCGCGCTCAAGCGCATGCATAAAACTTGCCGCAAAGCACCGGCAAAAGTAGGCTAATGATATAATAAATGTGTCTGAAAAAAATAATGAAGCATTTTAATTGTTTATTAATGAACTAGTCTTTTCTAAATCAGTGTAGGCTGCCTGCAAACATATCTACATCTCCGCTGTAATTTAGCCTCTAGAGATGCGCCTTTCATACGGACAGGATCACATAATCAGATGGTATACCGTATTTGCTTTCGATTGGATTTTTTTTCGTTGGTGGACATTTTTTTATTTATAAACTTTATATAGATAGTTATATTTCTCATGTCTGTGAGGCTTGTCTATACACTGTTTTTCGGTTCATTTTTGAGACGCGCTCCAATTGACAGAGATCATGAAAGCGCGCCCTGTTCGTTTTATTTTATTTTACAAAAGCACAACGTTTTCTTGTTGTTGAGAGTTTACACAAATAAAAGTAGTTGTGACTGATGTATTATTCTTTTCTGTATGACCAGAAATGATGGAGTATTTTAATTTGTTTCCACTGTTGATAGGAAAAAGCGAGTGATGGCACCGGCGCCTCCATGTCATGTAGTGCACGCTCCACACTCCGCACAAACACTTGGGGTATGCGCTTAATAATAGCGAACATTTATCTAGGTTAACGTTAGAGCGAATGGCCATGCCAGACTGATAAGTCCTCTTCATGTTTAAAAAATCAAATTCTGTTGCATTTTATTGCGCCAGTTTGAAAAGGGCGGCTGAAACACTTAGCCTATACAGATAAACGTCCAACGCTGGTGTTTTTCTTTAAACAAATTCGTTTAGTCTTTCAAATAAATATTGTTTGTGGGCTAATTAATGCCACAATAATTTGTTTATTTTATTGGCTAGGCTACTTTTATTTTTCATTTTTGTTTTGCATTGAATACCATTTAAAGGATTTGCTGTGCACCGCAATGCCATCCTCCCATAGAAAGACACGTTAAGAGCCACCTTTATTTTCTTTATAATAAAGGGTTTCTATCGGAAAACGCATTGCGTTCATATTCTGGGCTCATCTGCTTTTCTGTAGGATAGTAGGCCTATATGTTTATTAATAAGGTGTGTACAGCATTTGATCTTTATCACTGAAGTAGCCTATTAAGCGACATTAAGCTTTTTCTTTATAATAATGGTTTTCTATGGGAGGAAAACGCTTAGCCTAATATGCAATTAAACACAATGTTCGTATTCTGGGCTCATCTGCTATTAATAAGGTGTGTACAGAATATGATCTTTTAACATGAATGTCCGTTGGGGGCTGCTATTTCTTCAGCTTTTTGAACGTATGATAAAGACATGATTGGCTATCAATTTTATGTGGATAAAGACATATTTTGTACATGACTACACATGTCCTTATAAGTCCAAGAAAATATGACGTTTTAATGACATAAGATCTTGTTATTACGAGAAAAAGATGTCGTTAAAACGACAAAAGATCTCGACATAATTGAGTGGAAAAAATAATATGTAGCCTATGTGGCAGCAATGCGTCACCGTAGTTTTTTATAAACTTCGATTTATGAATAAAGAATTTTCCAAGCAAAATTATTAAGTTGACTATATATTGTACAGAGAAGTTTGAGTCAGAAAAGTAAAAGAAGATATCAAAATTAGATAAATGGCTATGTTTGAGCCAAGTTGTCCATTAATGAAACATTGTAGGCTATATCATTCCACAGAGAAGAGCTATGTGAGCAATTATAGAATAAATGGTCTAACGTTTCCGTTTTCATAAAGCAAAAGCTGCATTTTTCGTCTACGGTATAAATTTAGAGATAATCTTGTTACAGGGGTAATAATGGTAAAGAATTTTAAATGATATTTCTTTTACTTTGTTTGTAATTAAAAATGTATGTGGGTTACTCCATGCTCTATTCCAATTAATATTTTCATACAAGGGGGACCATTTGTATCTGGAGGCAGGGATAGATTTTGCACATAAAAGATTTTTTATTACTTTGTTTGTAACTTTTCTGTCTAGAAAAGATAGACCATTTATTGAAACACTGCTGTAGAAAGACCAACAAGTTAGAGCCTGTTTATGGAATATTCGCTTCTTTTTTAATAAATCCATGCAATTGGTTGATGACAAATTGCTTAAAATTAAAATATAATTAAACAAAATCCACTTTAAAGAAAGGCTTCCTGCAAAACAAAACAAAAATCATGTCTCCCGATATAGCCTATTGCAAATCCAATACTCATGCTATATTCACTTTTCGTTATCAACATGGGAAAAATAACATTATAATATTGGGACGACATGTGTATCAGGCGTCTTATTAGGCGACGTACTGAGGGACGACGTGTGTATCAGGCGTCTTATTAGGCGACGTACCTGGTTCAGACGTTATGATTTTTTATACATTTCTCACGTACGCCGTCGCCACGTCGCCGTAAGGTATACGTTACTACCGTGACGCCGCCATGACGTCGCCGCCGGTCTGTCGTCTCTATCAATCCCATTCAAAAATAGACACGGACTGACGGCGACGGAAGGGTAGACTGCTCCTTCGCCTTCTTCAGGGTAGTCTTAGAAAAGGCATTATCCACTCGCCATAGTCTCCGGCCTCTGGTCGAGCACGGAGCAGAGCTTACATATCAACTGCCTGGAAATGAAAGCAGTGTGTTTGGCCCTCAAAGTATTTCTGCAAAAACGTCAGGGGGCACCCCTGACTATGTATGTCATTCATAAACCGCCAGGGCGGTGTCAGGTCAGGCAGCCTGTACGCCCTGGCGAGGGACCTCCTCATGTGGGCGCAAGCCAACATGAGCTCTCTCAGAGCAGCACATATCGGTCCGTGTACGTTTTGATAGTTTGTTTTCCAATTTGAAATGAAATAAGCATAAACGAGAAAACGGCCCCTTTATTCGTTTTTTCAAAAAAAAAAAAAAAAGCCTCTTATGTTGTTGATTTATATTTCAAACAACAATTCGACATTTGCTCGCAATGTTTTTCTTACAAAAAACCTCATCATTTTGCAGGACAATTGTCTATTACAGTATACAACACAGATAGAAGGGTGCCAATAAATCTGTGGTGATATACAACACGCTTTAAGAAAAGTTTATTTCCATCACACTGTAAAGTGTTTTTAGATATTACATATAGATTACATATACCAAAGATTTTACATATAAACTGGGTCACAGCATACTGTTAATTACAGTTAGTACCATGGGAAGTAGGGGTGCTGAGCGTGACCCCTGGAGTGGAGCCCATGAAGAAATATGGTTGGGGATAAAAGTTCACACAAACAAAACCAAAAAACTGTGGTGTTTTGCCTATTCATGGATTTCATCCGGTCCCTTTCCACAGGTGTATTAATCAAGCACAATGCAGTCTGCATTCATAATCTAGGTGCTTGATTTTATACACCTGTGGAAAGGGACCTGATGAAACCTATGAATAGGCATACATATTACGTGTGTTTGTTTTTATTTATGCTGTACTATAAAATACCCATATTATAACAAATAAATAAAATATATTTGGAAATTGCCCTTTAAAACGAAGGCTCAGTTTGTGGTTCACAATTATTTGATTAAAAACAACAAAAACAATAAAACAAAGACAAAGTCACTTATATTAAACACTTTATTTATTTTTTTGTTAACAGAAGTTATCTTGCGCCTTTACTTGCCTTCGCTATCGTCCTGTCAATCATCTGTCTCATTCTCGCGGGTCGCGGATATGATTAAAGTTTCAGTAAAAATTTATTTCACCATCATCGGTATCCACCCTCAGCCGATTGGCATTACAGTATTTGCAATCACCATCCCGTGTCAAAACGGAGCGTCTAAAAGAAAAGTTCTGACTGCTGACTGAACATTGGTCAGTGAGCCTCTCCCGCTCGGCGCTGTCAAGAGCAGCTTCACCACACAGATTTAACTCCGCACAGCTAAATAAAACAGGCTGGTGGCAGACTAATAATTAATATTTCTGATGTAAAGATTTCTGTGAAACGCGTAAAGTTGCACAGAAGAAAGCCCAATAGGACCTGCCCTGTACAGTTTAAGAACCTGTAGCCATAGTAGAGGACTATAATTTTGTTGAACAGACCCGAACGACAACTGATGACGTCACATGCTCAGACTTGCTTGACCAATCGGCGGAAGGGGGCGTGTCAGGCCGCCCACATGTGGAAAACGAATTTTGAAGTCATTTCTTCGTTTTTTGCCTGTGAACGAAAAAACGAGATTTCGGCTTGATTTTTCGTTTTTTAGTTCACAGGCAAAAAACGAATAAATTACTTCAAAATTCGTTTTCCACATGTGGGCGGCCTGACACGCCCCCTTCCGCCGATTGGTCAAGGCCGCCCACATGTGGAAAACAAATTTTGAAGTCATTTATTCGTTTTTTGCCTGTGAACTAAACGAAAAATCAAGCCGAAATCTTGTTTTTTCGTAAAAAAAAACAAACAAATAACGAATAAAGGGGCCGTTTTCTCGTTTATGCTTATTTCATTTCAAATTGGAAAACAAACTATCAAAACGTACACGGACCCATATCCCTGGCATTCAGAACACGGGTGCGGATATACTGTCACGGGGACACTCCCCTAGGCGAGTGGTCCCTGAACCCTCAGATGGTGCGTCTGATATGGAGGATGTTTGGCAAGGCCGAGATCGACCTTTTCGCTTCAAGGGACTTGAGGGACTCACTGCGCAGTGTTCTTCTCGAAGGACAGGGATGCGCTGGCCCATCACAGGCCCAGCCTCCCCCTTTATGCATTTGCCCCCGTTTCAATGATTCCCCAGGTCATCGAACGGGTCAGGAAGAGCGGATGCCCAGTCCTCCTAATAGCCCCCCTCTGGAAATCCAGACCGTGGTTTCCAGAGCTGGTTCAAATGACGGGTGAGGTTCCCTGGCATTTTCCGTTGAGGAAAGATCTCCTCACGCAGGCGAACGGGACGATATGGCATCCGCGACCCGATTTATGGGCACTCCATGTGTGGCCCCCTCAACGGGTACCCAAAGACCTTCCTGACAAGGTCCTAAACACGATCACTGAGGCCAGGGCCCTTTCTACTAGGCGCCTGTATGCTTTGAAGTGGTCAGTGTTCTCCAGCTGGTGCTTGGAAAAACACTTTGAACCCATGTCATGCAAGGTACCAGTGGTGCTCTCCTTCCTACAGGAGCTTCTGGACGCGGGCATGACCCCGTCCACGCTCAAAGTATATGTGGCAGCCATTGCAGCTTATCATGCTCCGGTGGCTGGCCAATCGTTAGGAAGAAATGACTTGGTGGTACGGTTTCTGAAGGGAGCCAGGAGGATTAACCCCTCCAGACCTCCGTCTGTGCCGTCATGGGACCTCTCCACGGTCCTTCGGGCCCTGAAGGGTCCACCATTTGAACCGCTCCAGTCGGCTGATCTAAAACTACTCTCGCTGAAGACTGCTCTCCTCCTGGCACTGGCATCTTTCAAGCCAGTGGGAGATCTGCAGGCGCTCTCTAAGAGCCCCTCCTGTTTGGAGTTTGGTATCGGCGACTCGAAGGTCATCCTCAAACCCAGACACGGTTATGTGCCTAAAGTGCTTTCAACGCCGTTTAGAGCACAGGTTATCACATTATTAGCTCTTCCCCCTTTCACGGACGTTGGGGAGGCTAATCTACTCAGTCCTGTCAGAGCACTGAGAATATATCTGGAGCGTTCTGCGTCGTTTAAGACATTCAGAACAGCTCTTTGTCTGCTTTGGTGGTCGATCCAATGGGTCCCTGTCATGAAGCAAAGGCTATCCAGATGGATAGTAGATGCCATTTCTTTGGCATATACCTCAGTGGGTCAGGTTTGCCCTACTGGTACTAGAGTTCATTCGACTAGAGGCATGGCTTCGTCTTGGGCTTGGTCTTATGGGTTTCCTATTCAGGATATCTGTGCGGCGGCCCGCTGGTCCTCGCCTTCTACATTTATGAAATTCTATAATATGGAGGTACCTTCCCTGCAGGCAAAGGTCCTTTCTGTATGATTTAGACCTGACAGGTGTCTGGTATATATTTTATCAGGCCAGACGGTGTCCAGTCTTTTTCAATATATATTGGGTTCTGGCTTGTTTCTGTGGGCTCAGAGTTCTCCAGCTGCAGTAGCAACCAGTTACTTAGTGCAGCGTTTTACATGGCGCCCCCACTGCGTATAGCTCCGCAATACGAAGTAACCGTTCTCGAAAGGAAACGTACTCGGTTACTATCGTAACCTCGGTTCCCTGAGAGTTAGGGAACAAGTATTGCGTAGCCGGCCGCACTAAGTAACATGCAGTATGTATTACTTATGACACTCTGTAATGTGGACACACTGCTATTGCTGTGTAATATTTATATAATATTTACACTAGGGCTGGGCGATATATATCGTGAGATTGTTATGCGCATCTCGTCAATAAAGCCGGTTCCTTGATTAGTAGTAAATCACCATCACCTGCTTTCAGATGGAGCGGCATTTACTACAAAGAGCCGTAGTTAACTGACAAGCTGAGCCATATCGCATTAATATCGCGGACGTATCGCCAGCGATAATTAATGCGATATGGCTCAGCTTGTCAGTTAACTACGGCTCTTTGTACACAGCAAAAACTCCAGTGTTAAATTAACACTCCTGGGAGTGTATATGAGTCCACACTCAAGAGTGTTGAAGTTAATGAGATAATTAAGTGATTAATTTAGTGATGATTGATCATTATTGAAGACACCTGATGTTAACAAGCAGAATCACTGAAGGAGAAAATCTCAAATTGTAAGCCACCGTTATGGTGATGGGTGTTTGCATTAGTTGGGCTCTTGACCGTTATATTATTAACTTTAGATTTTGTTTGGCTGCTGTATCTGAGTTATAACTGCCAGATGAACAAAGAAAAAAAGTGATCTGAAGGTGATGGCTATATTATCATAATATACAATCATCATTTGAACTCTATGTTTCTGATTTATTTTGTTGTTTGCAGCATAACTGTGATACTACATAAATATACAGAATTATAGATATAATATAAAGGATTTCTTAATTGTTTAAAAAAAAAATCTTTCTTTTAGGCACACACAGACGTCAAGTTTCAGTCTATGCATCTCAACAATGGTGACGAGCAGAATATTCAATTAGGAAAAGTAAATTACATAGACAATTCAGATCATAATTTATTCATACCGCAATGCATGATGGGAGCCATTAATGAGTTGTGATTGGTGGCAGCCACTGCAACATGCTTTATTATTGTCACCATTGTTGAGATTCACAGGCTGATTATTGATGACTGTATTTCTAAATAAATTCATTTGAAAGTGTTTTGATCAGAACAATGTTTATTAAATATTTTGGATTATATGAAAAATACTGATAATCATATGCTGTAGAATCACAGTGATGCTGCTAACAAATTAAACCAAACTATCTCAATAAGATTCATTTTTAAGATCACAGCATGATTATGTCAAAACATAACCAATACTATCAGATCACACTTTTCTTTGTTCATTTGACTGTTAAAGTAAACATATAAGGGTCAATAGCCCAACTAAAGCAAACACCCATCACCATAACGGTGGCTTACAATTTGAGATTTTCTCCTTCAGTGATTCTGCTTGTTAACATCAGGTGTCTTCAATAATGCTCAATCATCACTCAATTAATCACTTAATTATCTCATTAACTTTAACACTCTTGAGTGTTAATTTAACACTGGAGTTTTTGCTGTGTAGTAAATGCCGCTCCATCTGAAAGCAGGTGAAGGCGATTTACTACTAATCAAGGAACCGGCTTTACTGATGAGATGCGCATAACAATCTCACGATATATATCGCCCAGCCCTAATTTACACCCTATATTAATATTTACAATATTTATAACTGCAACGAAGAGCTGTGCAAGTGACAGGATTTCGGGTGTACGAGCACCGCCGCTACTAGAATTGATTTGTCGCTTTCTGTGTGTTTCTCTTTGAAAGTGAACTGGAGACTTGTGTTTTCTGCATACCGTGTGAAACTGTCTTCATGTCGAACTCACTGAACTAATAATTAAATACACTCACCTAAAGGATTATTAGGAACACCTGTTCAATTTCTCATTAATGCAATTATCTAATCAACCAATCACATGGCAGTTGCTTCAATGCATTTAGGGGTGTGGTCCTGGTCAAGACAATCTCCTGAACTCCAAACTGAATGTCAGAATGGGAAAGAAAGGTGATTTAAGCAATTTTGAGCGTGGCATGGTTGTTGGTGCCAGACGGGCCGGTCTGAGTATTTCACAATCTGCTCAGTTACTGGGATTTTCACGCACAACCATTTCTAGGGTTTACAAAGAATGGTGTGAAAAGGGAAAAACATCCAGTATGCGGCAGTCCTGTGGGCGAAAATGCCTTGTTGATGCTAGAGGTCAGAGGAGAATGGGCCGACTGATTCAAGCTGATAGAAGAGCAACTTTGACTGAAATAACCACTCGTTACAACCGAGGTATGCAGCAAAGCATTTGTGAAGCCACAACACGCACAACCTTGAGGCGGATGGGCTACAACAGCGGAAGACCCCACCGGGTTCCACTCATCTCCACTACAAATAGGAAAAAGAGGCTACAATTTGCAAGGGCTCACCAAAATTGGACAGTTGAAGACTGGAAAAATGTTGCCTGGTCTGATGAGTCTCGATTTCTGTTGAGACATTCAGATGGTAGAGTCAGAATTTGGCGTAAACAGAATGAGAACATGGATCCATCATGCCTTGTTACCACTGTGCAGGCTGGTGGTGGTGGTGTAATGGTGTGGGGGATGTTTTCTTGGCACACTTTAGGCCCCTTAGTGCCAATTGGGCATCATTTAAATGCCACGGCCTACCTGAGCATTGTTTCTGACCATGTCCATCCCTTTATGACCACCATGTACCCATCCTCTGATGGCTACTTCCAGCAGGATAATGCACCATGTCACAAAGCTCGAATCATTTCAAATTGGTTTCTTGAACATGACAATGAGTTCACTGTACTAAAATGGCCCCCACAGTCACCAGATCTCAACCCAATAGAGCATCTTTGGGATGTGGTGGAACGGGAGCTTCGTGCCCTGGATGTGCATCCCACAAATCTCCATCAACTGCAAGATGCTATCCTATCAATATGGGCCAACATTTCTAAAGAATGCTTTCAGCACCTTGTTGAATCAATGCCACGTAGAATTAAGGCAGTTCTGAAGGCAAAAGGGGGTCAAACACAGTATTAGTATGGTGTTCCTAATAATCCTTTAGGTGAGTGTAAAGTGAGAAAATAATACTTTAAAGTGAGACACTACAGGCAAAAACATTGTTTTTTCATGCATCTGTCAATTTTGAGATTTGGGGCTTTTTTGCTTTTCATAAAGTGTTGTTTAGACTAGTGGACAGAAAACATATAAAATGCACTTTTAAATGTATCTTTTAGAGCACGTTATCTATTTGCATCTGTAGATTTCAATTACAGTATCTTTAAAGGCAGTTTTCTCAAAATGAGTTTTTCCTCCTTCATTGAGCCAGAAATCTCCACTTCAGTAACACTTTCATACATCAAACTTTACAGTTTTCTTCTTTTTAAAAAAGGAGTTTGTTCATAAAAAAAATGTTGAGAGTATTTTCTGATTTGTGGAGTGAAAAATATGAGATATTCAAAATTCCTTCAGTAAAAAACCTCTAATATATCAAATAAATGAAACAATTTTTAACCTGACTTCATCCAGTGTTCTGATTTTTGTTCTAGAAATGTATGCAAATAAGTGCTGCACGATTAATCGTATCGCAATCGCGATGTTAAGCCTATGCGATTATATGATGCAAAATGCTGCGATTTTATATTAAATAAACAAATTAGCGCTGTTAACGCAGCATCTGTTTATTTTGGGCATCCTTTGGCTAGTGTTAAATGATCCCGCTCTTATTCATGCGCGATAAGACAAAAAAGAACGTGCTGTCAGTGAATGTCCTCCTGATACACAGACACACACACACACACACACACACACACACACACACACACACACACACACACACGACCCACAGATAGACGCGCGCCAGTATCAAGTTCTCTTTCGCGGTAGAACGAACAACACACATGTATGCCAAAATGAACGCGCTGCCTGTGAATGTCCTGACTGTGACACACAGAAAGACTCGCGCACAAAACAGCATGCCAGAATACAGTTCTCTTTCGAGCTTGAACGAACAATAACACACACAATTATGCCAAAATGTATTTTTGTCGAGTATCTTCATAACATAAGAGTAGTCTTATGATGAACGTGAAGAGTTGTGACTCGTGATTGAATGAGGCGTGTGTGAGATCTGCGTCTCTGACAGCAGCGGCTGGTCTTAAAGGGACAGTCCACAGTAGCCACTAATTATATCTGTCGCTGAAGTTAATCAAAGAACAAAGGGAACAGAGAAAAACACTCACTGCTTTTGACTAAAGAACTTTTTTCTTTAGGCAGATTATCACTAATCTGTGTGTGCATTTATTTTCCTTGAGAACCAAGCAAATTGACTCATGAAACCATTTGTTTATTATATCGCAATCGCAATATTGACCTCTATTATCGCAATATGACATTTTCCCCAAATCGTGCAGCCCTAATGAAAATTAGTGCATATTTAATTAGACAATGCCTCATTTGCATATTTAAACATACATTTCTGAAAACTTTTAATACAATTTTTTTTGTTATTATTAATGTAATCAATCAACTGGTGAAGTATAGTGATCCTTTTAAAGGGATACTCCACTTTTTTCGGAAATATGCTGATTTTACAACTCCACCAGAGTTAAACAGTTGAGTTTTACCGTTTTAGAATCCATTCAGCCGAACTCCGGGTCTGACGGTACCACTTTTAGCATAGCTTAGCATAGATCATTGATTCTGAGGAGTCCAGTAGCATTTCTTTCAAAATGACCAAAGAGTTTCAATATTTTTCCTATTTAAAACTTGACTCTTCTGTAGTTAAACCGTGTACTAAGATCGACGGAAAATGAAAAGTTGCGATTTTCTAAGCCTATATGGCTAGGAACTACTCTCATTCCGGCGTAATAATCAAGGAACTGTGCAGCCGTACCATGGGTCCAGCAGGCGTAATGATATGACGCAGCGCCTGAAAATAGGTCTAATAGGTTAGACAAACTTAGTCCCGGTCACGTTGGAAGAAGTTACCGAGCTGGGGACTATTTTCAGGTGCTGCGTCATATCATTACGCCTGCTTCACCCATGGTACGGCCGCACAGTTCCTTGATTATTACGCCGGAATGAGAGTAGTTCCTAGCCATATAGGCTTAGAAAATCGCAACTTTTCATTTTCCGTCGATCTTAGTACACGGTTTAACTACAGAAGAGTCAAGTTTTAAATAGGAAAAATATTGAAACTCTTTGGTCATTTTGAAAGAAATGCTACTGGACTCCTCAGAATCAATGATCTATGCTAAGCTATGCTAAAAGTGGTACCGTCAGACCCGGAGTTCGGCTGAATGGATTCTAAAACGGTAAAACTCAACTGTTTAACTCAGGTGGAGTTGTAAAATGAGCATCTTTCCGAAAAAAGTGGAGTATCCCTTTAAAGGTGGTATCAGTGATTTCAGGCCCAAAAATATTTTTATACCTCACAGCACCCTCCCCCTGTCGGTGATTGGTTGGAACACTATTTGTTTTGGTTTTGAGTGTTTGGCTAAACCATTTGTTTTTGTGTGCAGATCTCAGAGCCTAGGCTGCCTACAGAGACGCGTTTTTTTGACGGCATGCTTATGGGGCGGGCAGCTAGCAGATCGTTAGGAAAGATTAGATGAATGTGATAAAAATATTTTTGGGCCTGAAATCACTGATACCACCTTTAAGGGAATAATGTAGGTTTAAATATTTTTTGTTTGATTGTTGTGACTTCATTTGAGATTCAATTACTGAATTGAATTCTTAAAAAATAAGTAATATTAAATAATCAGGCCAGTCAACACTTTGATCTCACAGTGATCTCACCATGTGGTCACAATGTCATATTATGGCCACAATATGAGCTCATCTCAGCTAGAAATGTTATTGTTCTATGAATGTTTTGAGAGTATTATGTTATGTTCTTGTAGTGTCTTCTGTAGCTAATTTTATGTTTGTTACCAGAATGTTCTCCTAAAAGGTAGGATAACACTCTCTAAAAACATTTAAATATGTTTAGTGATAACATTGATAAGACATTATCCCCTAACATTCTTATGAAGTTTTTGTGTGAAGTTTCCCAGCAGACACAGGACCAGAGGTGTAAAGTCCAGGTTCAGAAAGTAAAAGTCCTCCTCTGTATTTTGTTTCAATCACCTGGATTTGCTAATTCAGACAGGAGACAGAACTAATTAGTGAAATCAGCTGACTGAGTTAATGAGTGGAATAAACATATGGCAGGACTTTTACTCTTTGGCCCCTGGATTATACACCTCTGACATTAAAATATCAAGAATCAAACTGCCCAACTAAACAAACCAAACCATTAATTTCAATAAAACATCAACATATAAACCTCTCTTAATCTCAATAATGACTTTTGTACACATATGACAGAAGTAAATCTGGTTTGTAATAAGTGAAACTAGTAATGCTGTTTGTGGAGTTGCTAAATGACGTAGGAGTCTGACATCAAATGTTAACGTCAGCTCAGTTTTAATTTTCAACCAAAACTGTACGTCTGAGTGATGTTGGAGTTCATGTCCAATAACAGTTCTAGCTGGGGTGACTCACATTGTGGCCATAAAATGAGGTTACACTGTGAGGTTACACTTTTAGCTCACTGTGAACTCACCCCTTTTCCAACAAAAAAGAACTGGATCGGAACTGGCGCTGGTTCAAAGTTGGTTCAACTTGCGAACCTTCTCAGAACCTGTTTGTTTTTCCACTGACCAGAGAGCCCAGCGAACGACGTCGTTACGTCAATGTGTACGTTGCCATAGGCTACATCTTTCCTAGAAATGCTTGCGCCAACTTCTAGCATAACAATTATAATGGCCTTTCTGCAAATGTTTCTCCTGGCTTTGCAATCCTATATTGGGGTCAGAAGAAGACGTTTGGAACACATTTGTGCTGCTCATCTGGATTACTATAGACCAGGGGTCTCCAACCGCGAAACAATAACTTCCTAAAGTGTGACATTAAATCAGAAAAACAAGTCCAGAAGACTACTGCCACCTTTCCATTAGATGGATCTGGCAACACTGGATCGCACCCGCGCCATCACAATGCGCTCTCAAGCCCCGTTCACTGCGCTAGATTCTCGCAGCAAAATGAATTGCAAACACTCATATGAGGTGGTTTAAACGGCTAATTAATCATTCAGAGAGCTTGGAATTTTATTTTTGAATGTAAAAAAAATGACCGAGGTCCGGACCTCAGTGACCTCATAGCTGGCTACGGCCATGTATCACCGGCTGTTCGACATAGCGACGTACCACTGCTCGGTTCCCACGCCGTATCGACTCAAATGCATAAGCAATGGGACACACGGGCTCAACAGGTCTTTCAAGTTCGTCTTCCTCCATTTCAAATCAATTGCGTATTCAGTCCGGTCCAGTAACGCTTTACTCTCTTCACTCACGAGCGGAACCAACCAACCCCGTTACGTAGGCTGTGACGTCACTTCAAAATGGCGACTCACTAGCTAGATAGATAGCTAGAAATTACGAAAATAATTTTGTCATATCTGTGGTTTTAACAACTTTTTAAAATAAAATTTTTGGCAAGGTGATTTTTCTAATATATGTAGCTACTACCAGTGCGAAAACATGGACGTTTCATTTCCCCTTTAAATGTCAGAGAAAAAAATTAAAAAATTAATTGAAAATTGTACTTTGCATATTATACTCTAAAAACACATAATTATTGTTGATTTTTATAGTGCATCATAACTAGAGATGAAATGGCATGAACATTTCATTTCATGATTATAGTGACTAGGGCTGGGCGATATGACGAAATATATCGTCTGGACGATAGAAAATGTCTATCGTTTTATATAAGGCTCTATCGTTTACGCCACGATAGGGCGTTTTACGGCAGAATTTTACGTCAAGATGCACCTCACTCACGGCATGCCCATGCACGCTGCAATACATAGCACGCTGCAATACATAAACAAACATGGAGGAAGACGGTAGTAGACACGGCTCAGACCAGGGTAATTCTCAACAAGATTACCAGCCAACCCAAACCGAGGAGCTTGTACCTAAAAGAGGGGCGACTTCTGTTGCATGGACGTGGTTTGGATATAAGAAGACCGACGTGGACCAGACAACAGTTGTTTGTAAAGTTTGCCGGCTCCCAGTGCCAACAACGGACTCCAACACTACTAATTTATTTTATCACCTGCGCATGAACCACGAAAAAGAATACAGAGAGAGTCAACGAGCAAAAACTGCAAAAGCAGCGTTGAGTGGTGACGTAAGCGCTCAAAACAAACTCCAGACACAGACGCTGAAACAGGCTTTTACCCGTGGCACACCATATAGCCATAGCTCCCGCAGATGGAAGGAGATCACTTCTGCTGTTGCCAAGCATATCTGCAAAGATATGGTTCCAATCTACACGGTCGAGAAACGCGGGTTTTGTGAGTTGGTGCAAACACTCGATCCGAGATACGAAATGCCCAGCCGAAAACACATTACTAAAGTTGTGTTACCTGATTTATATGATGCATGTCGGGCCAAAGTGGAGGCAGAGATTCACAAGGGGATGTTCTACGCTACAACTACAGATATGTGGTCGAGCCGAACGACACATCCATATATGAGCCTGACGGCACACTTTATCAACCAAGATTGGAACCTCTGCAGCCGCTGTTTACAGACAAGTTATTTCCCGGAAGACCACACTGGAGAAATGCTAGCCAAAGGACTCAGAGAATCTCTTCAATTGTGGGGACTGCAAGAGGATCGCCTTGTCTGTGTCACCACAGACAATGCCACCAACAACATCCTTGCCCTTCAGCTGAATGAAATGACACGCCTACAGTGTTTTGGCCACCGTCTTCATCTAGCTATTGGTGAGTTCTTAATCTCTAAATCGATATAAAAATAATACAAATATATTTCAGTACACAGTCAGTAATACCTTAGAGCAATTTTTCTTAAAAGGTTCTTCCCTTAACTCTGACAATGTAGAGCAGTGATGATCAACTTCAATGATGTCAGGGCAAAATTATAGTTGCCCTTACTGCTAGAGGATTATTTTAAGCTAGAGGTTACTATCATTAACATAACTTGTCTAAAAATGTAATAAATCGTTCACAAATAAAGTATTCAATTAGGTTTATTACCCCAACATGTGTTTTGTTTTTTAAAATCAACAGAAATATAGTAAAAAAAAAAAAAAGATAAATTAGATTGACATATAAGGTAAAAAGTCATAATTATAAAAACTATAGGAAGATGAAATCAAAGTTATGGAACAAAAATGTCATAATCATAAGATACAATGTCTTTTTATATGATAAAATTGCACGTTTAAAAAAAAATGTAACTGTGAGATGAAAATCCACATTATGCGATATATATAAATTAATTTATAAAATGTAATTAACTAATACATTTTACTAGTCCTGTACACTGTCATGTTAAAAAGTACACAATCATACATTTACCTCTCCTTTATATACACAGAGAGGAGTGTGAAACTAAGGGAGGTGGAACGAGCAGTCGGCGTCTGCAAGAAGATTGTGGCTGCCTTCTCCAATTCATGGAAAAGAAGACGGGAGCTGGCCAAGGCTCAAGCAGATCAAAATCCACCCTTGCCGCCTCATCAGCTAATCACAGAAACCCCTACGAGGTGGGGCTCTATGCAAGCAATGGTTGAAAGGGTGATCGAGCAGGAGAAAGCTCTCTCACAAGTTCTCCGTGCCGACAAAAAAACACGTCACCTGGTCCCAACTTGGCAGGATATGGACGTTCTGGAATCCATGAACAAGGCACTGAGTCCTCTCAAGGAGTTTACAGATGCCTTGTCTGGGGAGCTTTACCCAAGTGTTTCCTACTTGAAACCCGTCCTCCATCTGTTCAACAACCAGATACTCAAGCATCAGGATGGCGACACTGAGCTCACCACGACTATAAAAGAGGGCATACTAAAATACTTAAATGAAAAGTATGATGACCAGACAACCCAGGACCTGCTTGACATTGCTTCTCTTGTTGACCCTCGATTCAAAACCACATACATCAAACAAGAGAGGGTGGATTACATCAAAACAAGAGCTGCTGCAGAGCTACAGAAGCTGGTGGCTGAACAAACAGAGGCAGTCCCTCTATCAGCTCCATCAGTCACTGCCGTAGGTCAGGATGAGCAAGAGGAGGTTCCTGCTAAGAAGAAAAAGAAGAGTTTGAGCAGCTACTTTAAAACATCAGCAAAGCCAAGCCAAGTGGCTCCACATTCAAGCAGAGAGTCAATTGAAAAGGAGCTAAGCCTCTATCTCCTAATGGAAGCAGGTCCAGACACAGAACCACTGGAATGGTGGAAGAGAAATGAGGTACATTTTCCCCTAGTGGCCAAGCTTGCGAGGAAATATTTATGTATCCCTGCCACAAGTTCCCCATCAGAGCGGGCTTTCAGTGCAAGTGGGAACATTGTGTCATGCCAGAGGTCAGCACTGAAACCAGCAAGAGTTGACCAGCTTGTATTCCTCGCACTCAACCTGTAGAAGCCTTAGATTTGGCAAATCTTTATGTTCTCATAATTCATATCCATCCTACTTGAAGTTCTTTGGTTTACCTCTTAAATATTCTAATCGTTGTGCAGCTACACTTTAAACTTAAAGGCTCCGTGTGTAGTATTTTGTAACCAACATTTATTTTAGGGGCTAGGACTGTAGGCCTGTATTATTTTTGTTTGCTGTTACCATTCAAAGTTGAACGTTTTTTTTTTCACTTGTTGGATTTTGTAAAAGTATATTGAGGCTGATTTTGTTGCTGCATTTTAAACTTAAAAGGCTCCGTGTGTAGTATTTTATAACCAACATTTATTTTTAGGGGCTATGACAGCAGGCCTGTTACCTGTATTACTTTTGTTTGCTGCTACCATTCAAACTTGAAAGGTTTTTTTCACTTGTTGGATTTTGTAAAAAAATATATTGAGGCTGACTTTGTGGCTGCACTTTAAACTTTGAAGTTTACGTTTGGTATTTTGCCCTGCACCATACTCTTTAAACCTCAGGTTTTCAGTTTGTTACTTTTTTATATCCAATAGGAATAGACAGGCCATTATCAATATTTGTGGTTGCTTTCTATTGCCTGCTCTAGAGAACAAAGAATACTACTTGGAAACATCTTTACACCTACATGATGCTACAAGAGAAGTCTGGGTGGTGTTACTGTTAAAAGTTGGCTGCTGCTATATGTTGAAATATTTTAATGGCAGGTGTTAACATTACCAACAGTCTAGCTTGAAAAAAAGGTTCTAAATAAAATAAATATTTAGTCCCTACTACCTTTATTTGTTTTGTATATCATTTCAAACTGCATTTCCACATTGCAATTTTATATAGACACTTCATGAACTGAATTAACAGAAAAATTGCTATATCGTTATGTATATCGTTATCGGGATATCAAACGAGCTATATCGGGATATGAAATTTTGGCCATATCGCCCAGCCCTAATAGTGACCAGAATGATCACGGTCCTGTTTAAAAAGTACTAATACTACACAATAAAATCAATTCACCAAGTTTTATGTCGAAAACCAGCAAATAACAAATAAAATTAGCATCAATATGCACTTTTTGTTTACATAAACATTAAAATAATAACATTAAAAATGATGGCCAGATTTGAAAGGAGTGTCTTGCATCTACTAACATGTACAAGTTCAAATAAAGTTTTGACAAAAAAGGTTTTATAAAAAGATAAACCTCACATATTTCAGCCTTTAAATCATTTTTCTAAAAAGAATGAGTCAAGAAAGATACATTACTGACATTTACAGTGCACATTAGCTTATCTTTTATTATTAATAGTCAAATTCGGTCCGATTTTTCCGTGGTGTCTGTCGTTGCTATTCAACCGTGCACTGCGCTCTCCACAACGACAAAGAAGTTTTAGTAGCTAATGGATTTCCACCGCCGAGAAACGCTTGCTGTTGCTCTGCTACAAGAATTATTTGTTTTTGAAGGAAAAACACCCGTAGTGTTTGGGTGCACCCCCATCCTTCATGTTGTTACGGAAAGGGTGAAGCTGATTGGTTGGTTCTTGTCACATGACCTGTGGTGCGTTTGCGGCATTCTGAAAAGTTGAGATTTTTTCCATCTCGCTGCGCCTGGAAAAAAATAACGAACTCGAGCGCGCAAAAGACACGATATGTGAACGGCCCTTGGCGAGCTACCTCCAATCAGGCCACGAGCGACTGATAGCTCGCGAGCGACTGATAGCTCGCGAGCGACTGATAGCTCGCGAAGCGACTGGTAGCTCGCGAGCGACTGGTAGCTCGCGAGCGACTGGTAGCTCGCGAGCGACTGGTAGCTTGCGAGCGACGTGTTGGAGACCCCTGCTATAGATGGAGGTTAAGTTCGAGAAGAAGTTCGACAATAACCCCGCCCCCAGCCCCCGACGTAAACATGACGTGGTAAAAGAACGGTTCTAGTCCAGCAAAGAGCTGGTGCCGCTTTGGAACCAATTTTCCTGGCCAAGAACCGGTTCTTTGGCTGTCAAAACACAAAGAACTGGTTCACGAGTAGGCACCGGCTCCGAAACGGCACCAGCACTGCCTTGGTGGAAAAGGGGTAATTGTGATCATATGAAGAGATCAACGTGAGATCAACGTGGTGACTGGGAGGTCAATGTTAGACTCACCAATCAGAGGGATGTCTTTCCCTGTAGAAGGCAGTGTGTTGTTAAGAAGCAGCAGAATCACAGAAATAGACAGCAGTAAAGTCACTTTGAAGGTCACTTTGTCTGATGCATTTGTATCAATGAAGAAGGAGATCAAATCCAGCACAAGGAAGATAAATACTGGTATTATAATGTTGATGACATACAGTACAGGTCTCCTTTTTATGGTGATCTGCAATGAAGGAGAGGGAGAGAGAGGAGAGAGGAGAGAGAGAGGAGAGAGAGGAGAGAGGAGAGAGAGAGAGAGAGAGGAGAGAGAGAGAGAGAGAGAGAGAGAGAGGAGAGGAGAGAGAGAGAGAGGAGAGAGAGAGAGGAGAGAGAGAGAGAGAGAGAGAGAGAGAGAGAGAGAGAGAGAAAGAGATTAAATTCACCTTTATTAGTACAATTGGCTCCACTATTATTACCAAATTTTCAAAAGCACAACACATTTTTTTTAAATAAATGAATAATTACTTTCTTCCCCCCCTTTTTTTAAAAACCTCAAAACCAATTCATTATCAGTGTACATAATACTTCATTTATTCCCCATAATTCTCTAAACTTTGGTAGAGATTCCACCAACTTGTAGTATGCATACTCCATCCTAATTCGAGAAGCTACCAAACCTAAAAACATAGGCACAACGCTTATTGACCTTTGCCCCAACAGGTCTGTTTTTCCTTGTCTTCCAAATAGCCAATTTTGCAGTGCCAGATAAAAAATTTATTAAAACCATCACATTTTTCTTTTGAAATGAATACTTTGGCCCGAAAATGAACAATTGACAAGAAAAAAACTTCACCCAAACACAAAAAACAATTGCTTAAAAAAAATCTAAAAGACTAGCCAATCGTGAACACTGCACAAAGAGATGAAAAATTGACTCCGTCTCAGAACAAAAAGGGCAACCCACCCCCAACACTAGGATCGAGGTGTACCACATGTCTGTTTGTAGCTATTGCCCCATGTACAATCCTCCACTGGAGTCACCTGTCCGCTTGTCGGTCGGACATTTGTACAGGGGTACGCCAGCAGCCTTTAGGGGGAAGAGTCAGATTCAAAGAACTGTGTCCATCTGTTGAAGAAACTCCATTTAAAAATTGCATGTTGGAAACTTTAAACACATATCAAATAGAGAGATTTCTTTCCAGCAGAATCAAAACTTTCCAGAACTGGTGTTTTCAGAGTCAGTAAATGGCTTTCATTCTTCTACCCAGTCTTCCACAGCCGCGCTTACCATTGATTAATGGAAAAAGATGACCATACCCCTCAACCCATTCATTTAGGGCGTCTGGGTCTTTCAAAAAAAATGCACTGTTGTAAAAACCGGATTGATTTCACACCACTTCTTTGGCTCAAGTCTTGCAACTCACTTCTCAGGATATGTCCCAGCTTGTTGCACCCAGCCGCTAACAGTCGTGCTCGCACATTTTCAGATGACAACAGTCTTGAAGATAAAAATGAGTTAAAAAACAATGGTTCCTCAAACAACCAATGACCAGCAGGTGTATTAGGTGATCTTGATAAGATCACCTAATCTCATCAAGGCCTTCCAGGCCTCCAGCACAGATCTATAAAAGGGGGTGAGATCCACCATTTCTTTCTCTTGCAATTGCATTAAAAACAAATGTTTGTCAAGGCCCATTCCACCTGCCCTCCTCAAAAGAGTTGTTGCAGTGTCCATCCAGGCAGAGTTTTTATTAAACAAGAGTCTTTGGGCTGTCTGCAGCCGAAAAGTCATTATCCTGGACTTAATATCCACCAAGCCCTGTCCACCTTCTTGTACTGGAAGATACAAAGCCGCTGCTCGAATCCAGTGTTGTCCTGACCAGAAAAAGGTCACCAAACTCCTTTGAATACTTTGAATTAATCCTGTAGGTGGCTGCAGTACGCACAGTTTATGCCAAAGAGTAGAAGCCACTAAATTATTAGCGACCAAAACTCTTCCCCTGTAGGACAACTGAAAGTGAAAGTGAAAGTGAAAGTGACACGTGACGGCCAAGTATGGTAACCCATACTTGGAATTTGACCTCTGCATTTAACCCATCCAAGTTAATGCACACACATTAGGTGCAGAGTAGTGAGTAGTTAACACACACACTGCAAACGTGGATACACACACCCAGAGCAGCGGGCAGCCTTTGTGTGGCGCCCGGGGAGCGATTAGGGGTTAGGTGCCTTGCTCAAGGGCACCTCAGTCATTTCCCACCGGTTCTGGAATCGAACCAGCAACCTTCGGGTTACCAGTTCAACTCCCTAACCACTAGGCCATGACTGCCCTACTGGGGTAGCAACCATTTCCAGCGAGACAATCGGGTACACACTCTTTCCTCTAAACCAGGGGTAGGCAACCTAAGGCACGCGTGCCAACACTGGCACGCGGAGGGTTAATCGCTGGCACACAAGCAAATGCGAGAGAAGTGTATGTATTTCATTCAGATAAAGTAGTCTAGTTTTATGCCGGTCAAATGCACTCGGGCTCCCCATGATTATCATCGCGCAACATCAGCATCACACGTGCACACGGAACGCACATGTAGGAAACCTCGTGAATTACGCATAGTTTCACGCATATTTTTTTCGGCGTACATGTTGTTAATCCACACCGGGAGCAGGAGCAGCGCGTGAGCGCCCAACAGGAGCGTCGCGTGAGCAGCAGTGAAGCAGGGGTTTCGCCGCCGAGTCTATTTTGTCTGCGCTGCTCACGCTCAATTTAAAGCCCCCTTTCACACAGAGATTCCAGAAAATACACGGATAAAGTGACCCGAGATTTGACCCGGGTTCGTTTGATTTTGGTTCATTCACACTGCCAGTGATTTTCCGGAATCAGAGAGTGCGTTCTCACACAAGCCGTACAAATCCCGTAAAGACACGTGACATCGATGTAACTTAAAATGTCTTAAGTTTGCCTATGAGCTGCGATTTCTCTCTCTGATTCGATCATAAACTTGCGCATAACGTATCGTTTCACTAGCTGGCGAACGATCCCGGCTTCAGCGTCATCACTACGACACGGCATTATTACGGCTTTTGTTCACACAGGACTCTTTTCGTGAACACGGCAATGTTACTAGGTCCCCAACCCGGCATCAATCCCGGGTCGTGTTTGCATTCAAGCAGAAGGCAAAGCGCTGTGCGCTTGGTTCAAAGCGCTGTGTGAAAGGTGCTAAAGTGAAAGCACACTTTTGATGGACAAAATAAATATGATTCCAAACAAAAGTGCCCAAAATGCACAGAATGTGCATGTCTAGTGTGTTTTAACAAGAACTGGATTAGGTTATGTCAGAAAAGAAAATTAAGACTCAAAAATATTTATATAAAATTTACCCATTTAAACTTGTTTTTATTATTCAGTTTGGGTAAAAGGATATGTTATTTTATATATAAAAAAATATATATAGAAAATAAATATTTGTGTGTGCTGTAAAGTAGTTAGAAAAAATGAAATTGGAATCGGCTAAAAAAAATAGGTCAAACTCAATGAAAAATCGGAATCGGCCTAGAAAATTGTAATCGGTGCATCTCTAGTTAGGAGTTATAAATATTAAATTGTCTATCTAAATCTAAAACAAATTTCAAGAGAAATATTTAAATTTCTGTACTATTTCTGTGTAAGCCATTATGAAAATGTAAAATGTTTGTGTATTTATATGAGTGTGTGTGTGTGTATATATATATAGGCTATGTGTGTGTTGTGGCACAGTGATGAACTTGGAAACTTAAAAATGGCACTTTATGACAAAAAGGTTGCCGACCCCTGCTCTAAACCCTCCCAATTTAACTTTTGAGACTGAAATAAACACCTAAAATCTTTAACCCCTCTCTTTTCCATGTAAGATCTCCTGGCAACTGTGGAAGACTGTTCAACAGAAGACTGCCCTGCCCAAAAAGCCTCACTTTTGTCCCAGTTCACTTTCGCAGATGAAGCCTTTTCATACACATTGAGTGCATTAACCAGGGCCTTAATGTCTTTTTCATGATTAACAAACATAGTCATATCATCAGCATAAGCACTTACAGTAATACTTGAACTCTGAGATAAACCAGGAGCAATAAAACCAGACAAAGTTTTACGTAAATTAAAAAGAAGAGGCTCAATAGCAATGCTATATTTGCCCTGATAAAGGACAACCTTGTCTGATACCCCTTGAAACTGGGATTGGCCGGCTTAACCCACCTCCCACTTTAACTATGCAAGCAGCACCAGAATACAGCAATTTGACCATGTTTAAGAAAGAATCACCAATACCAAAAGCTTTTAAAACATTAAAAAGATAATCATGATCAACCCGATCAAAGGCTTTCTCTTGATCTAAAGAAATTAAACCAGCTTTCATTTCAAAACTTTTACAAATATCTAAAATATCCCGAATTAAAAACAAATTATCCATTATTGTTCTTTCTGGGATACAATAAGTTTGATTTTTTTGTACAATCAAGTTGAGATATTTTTTAAGTCTGTTAGCAAGACACTTAGACATAATTTTGTAATCAGTGGTCAGTAATGCAACAGGTCTCCAATTTTTTAAAAGAGATAAATCTCCCTTTTTTGGTAATAAAGATAGCACAGCGCGTTGACAAGATATAGGCAAACAACCATCTTTGCTACATTCACAGAAAACCTCATATAAGTCTTCTCCAATACAGTTCCAGAAACGCTTGTAAAATTCAGACAGCAACCTATCAATACCAGGAGATCGTCCAATACCAAGCTGACCAACTGCAGTAGTGAGTTCTTGAAGAGATAGTTCAGTGTCCAAGGCAGTCTTAGAGTCTGAGTCTATTTGAGGCAAGTCTTGAATTAGCTGCTTGGCACAGTCAGTATCACATTGTTCAGCAGCATAAAGACTGGAATAAAAAGTCACTGCATGATGCCTCATCTCCGTTATATTACTGGTCACCCTCCCATCAGGAAGGCGAAGACATGACATCTGTTTCTGTTTTGCCACTTTGTGCTCCAAATTAAAAAAATAAGCACTAGGAGCATCCATGTCATTAACAGAGACAAAACGAGACCTGACAAGAGCTCCCTTCACCCTTTCATTCAAATACAACCCCAGTTCTCTTTTTTTTTTTTGTTAAACAGATTACCCAGCTAGCAGGGAACGTTCTCAGAAAGTTGGCTAACATTCCCTACAAGTTTGGATAATGTTTTAAAGAAAACATTTGAATGTAATGTTCAAATAATGTTTTGAGGATGTTTTCTCATTCCAAATAATGTTTCTATAAGGTTAAATGTAAACTAAGATATAACGTTTGAACTAACATTTTGAGGATGTTTTTAGAGAATGTTTTCCTACACAGCAAAAACTCCAGTGTTAAATTAACTCTCCTGGGAATTTATTTGACTCCACGCTCAAAGGGTTAAAGTGTTAAAATATGAGTGTTAAATGAACACTGAAGAGTGTTAAAATGAATGAGATAATTAAGTGATTAATTGTGTGATGATTGACCATTATTGAAGACATCTGATGTTAACAAGCATATATACACACTAGATGTCGCATTGTCTACGGCAGTTCATTGGAACGAATGTCTTTAAGGTGACATCTAGTGTATATATCTATGCACCAGTCTGCGTACACGTCAGATCAGATCACTTGGACATGGCAGTGTATAAGTGGTAAAAATGATATAAATACTGTTCGTTTTTTAACACAAACCGCTCGTTTCGTGTCTTAGGCCATCAATGTGTACTTACGATGGGGAATTGTTTCATTTGGACGACGGGGAATTGTTTTAATTTGGACTCTGTGCTTGCTCTTTGAGACAGTGACCATCGACCTGCATTATATGACTGACAGACAAGAACGGTTTGACCTAAAAATATCAAAATTGAAACTACTGCGGAAAAAAAGACACCTACATCTTGGATGCCCTTGAGGTAAGCTAAAACATACCAAAATTTAATTTCAAAGTGAACTATCCCTTTAAGAGCTGCAGGCGATAATACACTCTCGCGTTTCGGGAGTCGGGATAGACAGAATTGTCACTTGCATAATCGGGCCAGCATTGCATCATGAGTAACTAAAGTTTACCATTTGCACGTCTTTTTAAGTCTTACCAGTTTAAGCATTCACGCGATTTTAAACTATTCGGTACGTGCGCGCTGTCTGACTCTGAGAGATGTTTCTCTGCACACATACATAGAGTAAAGCCGCCTCACACACAGCTCGCGGGTAACCAAAGTTATTTTTCGTGGATTATTTAACAGTCAAAAACATGCGAAAATTATGTACATTTCGGTCTTGGTGAGTATCCTCTAAACACAGTTGGTTATGTCTTAAGCATAAATCGCACGTGACCGTATACACAGATATTACACAATATATAGCCTACTCTGTAACTCCTTATAAGTTTACCTTAGATCAGGCATAGTTAAAACTATGGATATGCGCTCTACTACTTTTTCCTGCTTTCATTATTACTTTAGAGATGTTTTAATACTTTATCATTTTATTAAAGTATTATTTCAAATTTGCGCATGCGTTTTAAAGACCGCATTTTCAACCACATTTCCTGTTTACCGTGGCGTCGACGTCATTACTGTGCCACTAACCAGTGAGAAGCCCCAGGTGCGGCCCCGCCTCGATCGACGTCATCACTTTGCCCCTAACCAATGAGAAGCGTTGCAGCCCCGCCCCAGGTGCAGCCCCACCCCGATCTGCAGGCTGCAGCCAGGTGTACTTGCATGAAGGGGGTGTGGAGGAGAGACGAGAGAGAAGCATGAAGAGGGAAGTTTGAATTATGGCAGACACACGACTAAAGAGACGACGTTCCGATGAACAAATTGTAAAGAAGAGGGACAAGGATAAGGAACGCGCGAAGTCCCGAATTTACATCGGAAAAACCCTCGAAATGTGGCGAGAACTCCGCCGGCAGAAGGGCTTCCAATCAGACATTCAGTTGCTCTGTTTTTGCAGAACAGGTAAATCCATTTTTCTTTCTAAATTGACGTTCATGTTCGCCAAACCAACACAAGGATGTAATTAGCTAGAACCAAAGAGTATAGAAGCCCAAGAGGCGAAACTCTGTTGTGTTATGGGTAACAGTCTGTAGATGGCGCTGCGGAGGCGCGTCCGCCATTATGGACTGAAAGCTGCTGAAATCGTTAGCGGTAATAGATGGTGGTGTCTGATTCATTACTGAGATCTTATGGCAACACTTCCATTTTAGTACTGTTTATAGTTCATGTGTGCACTTGCTAGATTGCACATCTTTTTTGTACCTTTCCGCCTGTAATAGGACATTCACACAGATTGTTTTTGTTCTTGCCATTGAAACGTTCACTGTGTGCACTTTCACTGAAGATGTTGAAAAAACAAGTTGTTAATATTTTTGTGATATTCTATGTAAAAGATGAACTGTCTTTAGAAATTTCATTTATAATTGTATTTATTTTTTTTTTTTTCCAAATCATGTATATGGTGATGTTCACTAATTTCAAAATCAACATTTGAATAAATATCGTATTACTGTGTGTCTGCCTATATATTATTTCATGAATTTCTGTTATTCATATAACAAGGAAAATGCATAATAGAACATAAATGTTGATAGATTAAAGGTTTGCAGTAATTTTATAATTGTATCTTTGCAAACCGTAAGTGGTAGGCTAATGAAACCGATTCGGTGGGGGACATACCCTTACGAAAAAGTACTATAGGAATCTTATAGGACTACTATAGTAATTTGGGACAAACTATAGAAGTACTATAAGACTACTATAGAAATACTATAGCAGCTTTAAAATATTATACAGAACATCACAGAAGTATGTTATGTTCTGTAACACCTCTATAATATCCTAGAGCCGCTATAGTATTTCTATAGTAGTCTTATAGTACTTCTATAGTAATATTTTGTCCCAAAATACTATTTTCCTAAGGGTAATTAGGCCATGCAAATCCACATAGACGTAACATTTTCTGTCATTTAACGTCGGTCATCCTCATTAATGTATTTTAAATTGTTTAAAATATGACTTTTAACAATTTGTTGTTAAAATGACTTTTAACAATCATCTAAACGAATTGTTTATATATGACGGTTTTGTTATGTTAAGTTGGTTCAGTGCCATTGACTCCCATTATTTTTCGGCGTTTTCCTTCAGTTTTCAGTCCATAATGGCGGCCGCGCCGTCACGTCATGGGGGCAACTGTTGCTATGGAGCGTTCTATTGAGTTTCGCCTCTTGGGCTTGAATACTCTTTGCTAGAACTATGCAGTCAGTGTTAGCTTTGGTGAATACAACATATATGTTTCAGCTAGCGATCAATCTCTATTGTAAATGGTCAAGCAAATTCACAGTAGGGCGACAATTTGTGTGAATGATTGTTTTCACCCACAGTTTGTTATGGATTTGAATGTTCATTTATAGGCTATTGACAACTTTGACTAAATTTGTTTACGCCGCCGCCGTTGTTTATGCTCACTGGGAAACACGAAGCTAACGTTATCTTGCTATTATTGCGTCCTTGTATGGGAGCTATAGTTATAGTTATAACCTCAGGTGGCGAAACGATTAAGATAATGTTTCTCTTTTTCTGCATTCTGTTCTGCAATATATAAAAGCATTTATCTAACTTGGTGACATTACACATTGAATGAAGTATCAGTAAAACTTAACTTTGTTTTTAGTGACTACTTTGACTTTCCTTTATGCCGGAAGGGAGGGGAGGAGGGAGGAGACGGGATGAGGAGGAGGGAGGGTCTAGCTAGCCTCCGTTTTGTTTGACAACATTTCGAATGTCAACACTCCCGGCATCACTTAGAGCACCTTTAAACACTAAGAAAATAATAAATTAAATACATAAATTAAATAGGGATGCACTGTAGTTTAAAAGAAAAAACAGTTGGGTCTCTTACAAGTAATAATTGGATAAGAGAGATTTCTAATCATATTTGTTACTATTAAGAATTTAATTAAAGAGCTCATAATGTGATATTTTGTGAAATAAAATGTATTTGGTGATATATGTATTTGGTCATAATGCGTATCCCTATATATTCATTTCCTTTGATTTTAATGCCAATAAAGATCTGTGTTTGGTTAGAACAAAATTGTTCATTTTACGTTAAAACTACAATAAGTTCTCATTTGTTAAAACATGAATTATTGTATTAACTAACATGAACTAACAATGAGCAATACACGTATTACTGTATTTACTAATCTCTGTTCATGTTAGTTAATAAAAAATACAGCTGTTCGTTGTTTGTTCATCTTATCACAGTGCATTAAATATGTTAACAAATACAACATTTGATTTTAATAATGTATAAGTAAATGTTAAAATTAACATTAACCAACATTAATAAATGCTGTAGAAATATTGTTCATTTTTCAAAATTTGTTAACTAGTGAAACCTTATTGTAAAGAGCTACCCATTTTATCTTTTATTTTACATTGTCAAACTCAACATGTGGGTGGTGCTGAAGGAGAATACTTGTTTTCCACACTGTGGAGGTTAACTTCGCACAGTTGTTAGTTACAGAGAAGAGATCAAAATTATGTCCAAAAGACGTATTTTAACCCTCATGTGGTGTTCAAAACCCTATAACACCTGTGGTCTTCCCGGGTCAAAATGACCGGCCTATAAAAAATAGCTTATAAATCACTCATTATACCATATTTTCACCCAATCTTGGATTCAATCTTTTTGTCAACTTGTTCTGTTTCAATTAGGACTGGTTTTGTATTTAATTTTCAAACAGTTTAATTGTAGGAGTAATTTATCCGAGCTTATGCACTTCAGTTTTTGAGTGAAAAAAGCATTATTTGTTTAATAATTTTGGCAATATTGAGTAAAAGGTGCATAAGCTCAGATAAATCTTTTTGATGGGACTTTGATTTCGCACTTAGTCCGCCCATAGACGGCAGCCGGCGGCAAAAAAGTAACGCAGTGAGTCTAGAGCCTGGGAGCCTGATCATGCTGCGCAAAAAGCCCAAATCGGGCTTTCAAAAAAGAAAGACAGGAAGGAAAAAGAAAGGAGGCAGAATCAGGGGGAAGCAGCTGATGACTGCTTTCTTTCCAAAAGGTGAACTGAGTTTGCTTGTTATGCACCGACCTACATCCAATTAAAGTTAACGTAGTCAACTCCAGACAGCTGCTGCTAATGTATGTATGCTAATGTTAAATCTTTAGCTTAGTTTTTCAACCAGGCTGCTTGTTGCTGTAAGTAAATTATGGGCCAGGCCAGCTAACATCAGGTTGCCAACATTAACCAGTTTCAGAAACAACCAGTGGTTCTGACACATGCAGTAGCAGCACTGGCCAGTCCTGGCTGCTGTTCTGGAGATGAGGCTGAGACTGAGAGCAGAAATGAGGAAAGACAAGGTGAGATCATTGCTCAAAGGGCGAGCTCCCCCCTTGCTTCCTAATTGTGAGTTGTTTACCTTAAATAAGTAAGCCTTTTGATTCAATGTGTGTGCTATTGCCTAGTGCTGTTGGAGTGGTGGAAAGAGTGGCAGCACAGTGTAAAGTTACTAGCCCTACTATTGCTTATAATGTGTGGTATATTCTCAAACTCCTTAATAAATTATCTGCCTATATTTCTGCACATGTAGATGTGCCTACCAATATCACTGTGTTCTCAAGTGCACACAGGTAATATTGATTTGAGCAATAAAGCAAATGATCATTTTTGTTTGGTGAAAAGCCCTAGCATTGCAGCACAGTGCTGTGCTTAAAAGCTATAGTCAATGCTCAATAAATTCATGATGTTATCAAAGCCAATGAATAGGGTTGCAAAATTCTGGGAATTTTCAAAGTTGGAAAATTTCCATGGGAGTTAACAGGAATATAAGGGAATTAATGGGAATTTACAAAACTGAAAGGTTATTCCTTTAACAGGGAACTTAAATATAGTTGAGGAAAATATATTGTAGTATAATCTTGGCTAAAACAAGCAGATTTAATGCAGCACACTTAAATATCTCTGCTATTAAATCACATGCACACTGCAGGGCTACTGAGGCCACGCCCCCTACATGCACTGTGCATTCCTCCATCACATGCACTGATGATTTCTTCAACCCTGGAGTACTGAGGACACACTTGAGCTTGCAAACTACATAAAGTGTAATGATGAGTAATATTTTACTCAACATTCATGTTTTTGTTATTCCGTGGAAGAATTAATGGTTCAGTACAAGAGTTAAAGTTTTAAAGTTCTACTCTAAAATAAATCTGATAAAAGATCATGTTGTTTACATTGTTTTACTATTTAAAAAACTAATTTTTGATATTTATGTTTGGATATGATAGTTTGTTGAAATTATCACCAAATTCCAGTTAATTTCTATTAATTTCCTTTAATTCCCATCATTTTTGTGGAAAGTTTTCAAATTTGAATATTTCCAAAATTCCCCAGCTTAACTTCCCATGGAAAGTTTCTGGAAATTTACTGGAAGTTTACCGGAAATGTTCCTACCCTTTGCAACCCTACCAATTAATAGTTATGTTATCTTTGTACTTGTTCGTAATGGTAGATTTCAAGCTCTGTTAAGCGCCCTATTGTGGGTACTTGGACACTTGGTTGACAGCCTAAAGCTTAGTCCAAACTGTCAACATAATACGCAATGCTTGATCACATGTTTAATTATTTTTAGCGCTTTATCTTGCACTGAAATGGCTATTGGAATACAAAGTGAGCTTGCTTTAACAAGTAAGTTGGTTTTTTTTGTACATTAAGAGGCTAATACCTATTTTTTGTGCTTGTTGATGTAGATAGTTCTGCACTTGACGCAGAAGACAAGGCAGGGTGCGAGTCTGATGATGTGAGAGAAGGTGAGCTCATAGAGGCAACTTTAAGTTACAATGGCATGTGTAGGGGGCCCACTGACATTGAGAGTATACAGGGCCCAGAATTTGGTGCTACGCCCCTGGTTGTCCCTATTCTCTTAATGAGTAATGCGTGTGTTTTGGGCTTAACGTGGAAATAACCAATCAGAGTCTCTTCTCCCATTCCCTTTAAAAGCCAGTTGCGGTCGTGCCATGACGGATTCGCTATTTACATGACGGAATTTGACGGTGGAAAAACTGAACACTTCTCTAGTGAGGAAACGGATCTTTTCGAGTGGGCGCCAGAATACACCTCGTTTTCAGACCGGCGTCATGGGCGCAAATGCATTTGCTATTTAAACAACGTGGCGCAGGACGTGAAAATAATAACTGCGTCGGGCTGAAACTAGTAAAAGACACTTGCGTCGTGCCTGGCACCGCAGTGCGCCGGGTGTATGTTCTCATTGTTAGATTTTGTTTTGCACTTCTGTGCCACTGTGAAAAGTGAATATCCTTAGAATATATATATATATTTTTTTTTTTATCAATATGAATGCTTTATTCTAAACAAATTTAACTGAATGCTGAAAAATGATTCATGGTCTATTAGTAAATAATTTCATTTGATATACATACACACATCTCCCTTCACATTCACAGCTTCCATGCAACATCTGTTCAACCTCTGGTGTGAGAACCATATTATTAAAGAATATCCTCTCTTGAGCAACACATATAATTTACATGTTCACTTTGAACATTAAATTACATATAAAATAATGTATACTATAATGTATTACAGTATGATTTCACACTTTGGTATATAATTGAAAACAAACAAAAAAACAAATAATAAAATGGTTAATTTAGAAGATATTTGATACCACTGCCTTTTTAAGGTTTTAAAAATATAATAATTAAATGTATTACACATATTTTTCACAAACTCATAAACTAGTTGTTTTTGTTTTTATAAAATAATTGTATTTATATATTCAATATTGGTTTACATTCCATATCCAGTGTGCTGTACCTTATAGATCAGCTGATGCATTGTACGCCATTCAAGATCATCAACAGTGGATTGATTACTGTTAGTTATATCGGTGAGATCCCACTCTCCCAGGCTCTGAAACTTCTCTTTCGACTTAATAATATGATTGTTATCAAAAATTTCACCAGACAGGGTTTCCAATTTAATCTCCTGATCTGTGAAAACAGACATGAATATTTGATTATTTCATATTTTAATATAAGTCAAATAGTTTAGAAGAATAAACCATGTTATCTTGTGTTTGTTTGTCTAAACTGAATCATGTGTTTCAGATGTACCTGAATACACTGTAGACTGAAGTGTTATATTGCAGATTTGGGTGTCGAAGGGAACCCTGTAGAGATCCATCTTACAGGCCGTGGTCAGAGATAAAACATCAGATGAGAGTGTATAGCCTTCACTGAGCAACAGCACATATGGAGACTCCTTTGTTCCAAACTCTGTCTTGATGCTAAATGGATAAAATATAAATTAGCACTGATTATTAAAGACATGATTGAAGACAGCAGGTGTTCAAATCAAATCAAACTTGCAGACTACTGATTATCATGTTATGTCAGGGGTGTCTAATCCTGCTCCTGGAGAACCACCCCAGCTAACTAGTGCAGCAGATTAGTAAAAAAATCGTTCACTTTGGTATAGAAGCATGAAATTTGGCACAGATACTCTCTAAGGGCCACTATTTTGGAAAAAGGCGTTGGCCACTCAAAAATTCAATATGGCGGCCATTTTTCAAAATGGCCGCCATTGCTATTCAATGCTTATTATATCAATTATTCAAACAGTGATCCAAGCATAACATTTTATACAAATACTCTCTAAAGGACATGTTAATAGAAAAAGATGCTTGTCCCTCAAAAATTCAAGATGGCCGCCATTTTTAAAGATGGCCACCGTTCCTGTCGAATATTAATTATTTCAAGTGTTCAAATGGTGATGCAAGCATAAAATTAGGCAGAAATACTCTTCAAGGAACACTCTTTTGGAAAAAGGTATGTGCCACTCAAAAATTCAGGATGGACACCATTTTCAAGATGGACACCATTTCTGTCAAATAGTCATAATGTCTGCTTTGTCTGCCTCCTCTCCTTTGACCTGTCCAGCTTAGTTAAACTTGCCAGGGATATAAAATCCCCACCGGCATAGGTCTCAGGTTCATTGGAGTACACAAGCCTCTCCACCACGGCAAGGTGTAGTCCACAGAGAGGAAGTGCCACTGTTAGAAAAAGGATACGCTGCTGGTACAGGTTGCACATACAGTGGGGAGAACAAGTATTTGATACACTGCTGATTTTGAAGGTTTTCCTACTTACAAAGCATGTAGAGGTCTGTAATTTTTTATCATAGGTACACTGAAACTGTGAGAGACGGAATCTAAAACAAAAATCCAGAAAATCACATTGTATGATTTTTAAATAATTAATTTGCTTTTTATTGCATGACATAAGTATTTAATCACCTACCAACCAGTAAGAATTCCGGCTCTCACAGACCTGTTAGTTTTTCTTTAAGAAGCCCTCCTGTTCTCCACTCATTACCTGTATTAACTGCACCTGTTTGAACTTGTTACCTGTATAAAAGACACCTGTCCACACACTCAATCAAACAGACTCCAACCTCTCCACAATGGCCAAGACCAGAGAGCTGTGTAATGGGCTACAGGACAATAGGCAAGCAGCTTGGTGAGAAGGCAACAACTGTTGGCACAATTATTAGAAAATGGAAGAAGTTCAAGATGACGGTCAATCTCCCTCGGTCTGGGGCACCATGCAAGATCTCACCTCGTGGGGCATCAATGATCATGAGGAAGGTGAGGGATCAGCCCAGAACTACACGGCAGGTCAATGACCTGAAGAGAGCTGAGACCACAGTCTCTAAGAAAACCATTAGTAACACACTACGCCATCATGGATTAAAATCCTACAGTGCACACAAGGTCCCCCTGCTCAAGCCAGTGCATGTCCAGGCCCATCTGAAGTTTGCCAATGACCATCTGGATGATCCAGAGGAGGAATGGGAGAAGGTCATGTGGTCTGATGAGACAAAAATAGAGCTTTTTGGTCTAAACTCCACTTGCCGTGTTTGGAGGAAGAAGGAGGATGAGTACAACCCCAAGAACACCATCCCAACCGTGAAGCATGGAGGTGGAAACATCATTCTTTGGGGATACTTTTCTGCAAAGGGGACAGGACGACTGCACCGTATTGAGGGGAGGATGGATGGGGCCATGTATCGCGAGATCTTGGCCAACAACCTCCTTCCCTCAGTAAGAGCAATGAAGATAGGTTGTGGCTGGGTCTTCCAGCATGACAACGACCTGAAACACACAGCCAAGGCAACTAAGGAGTGCCTCTGTAAGAAGCATCTCAAGGTCCTGGAGTGGCCTAGCCAGTCTCCAGACCTGAACCCAATAAAAAATCTTTGGAGGGAGCTGAAAGTCTGTATTGCCCAGCGACAGCCCCGAAACCTGAAGGATCTGGAGAAGGTCTGGAGGAGTGTGCCAAAATCCCTGCTGCAGCATGTGCAAACCTGGTCAATAACTACAGGAAACGAATGATCTCTGTAATTGCAAACAAAGGTTTCTGTACCAAATATTAAGTTCTGCTTTTCTGATGTATCAAATACTTATGTCTTGCCATAAAATGCAAATTAATTACTTAAATCATACAATGTGATTTTCTGGATTTTTGTTTTAGATTCCGTCACTCACAGTTGAAGAATACATATGATAAAAATTACAGACTTCTACATGCTTTGTAAGTGGGAAAACCTGCAAAATCAGCAGTGTATCAAATACTTGTTCTCCCCACTGTATCTGCGAGACGGAAGGCGGAAGGACCATCAGAATTGAGACTGGTTTCAACAATATAGGTGACCAGTTCAGAAAGAGCCATAGGAAAGATGGCTGGTTGAATCGTTTCACTCTGTGACTCTTTCTCAGGCCTTCTGAGGTTTCTCTCTGTTGTAAAGATGAATGAGACGCAAATGATGGTATTTCAGCTCCTGTGCAATGGCATCAGCACCACTTAGTTGAGACAATAATTTAGCATCATTCAGTGTTTGTGCACATTCATGTAGTCTGTCATTCAGTTGCAGTGTCATTACCTGACGTAGGTCAGATTCAGGAGATATGTTATCACAAAGAAAGCAAACCTGATCATCTAGACTTTTCTGCATCATGGTTCTGCGATGCTTTGTTTGGCCTTCATCTATCTCACTACATTGAACATCGGATTGTTGCTTCTGGGCACGAAGTAACTTTGTGTTGTTGAACCGAAGTCGACAATTGTAGTGATACTTCGCTTGGTTCCTTCTCAAAGCTTCTATACCACCACCTTCATCCAGTCGTTCCAGGTCCAGGGTCATTGGCATTTTGTTCATCTTGTGTAAGAGTGGAATGTTGGTGGCAATCATTTTATAGCCATCATGTTGAGAAACATGATGGGTAGGTGCCAGGTGGTGATTGGAGGGGTTCCTTTGTGTCTGTCTGACAAAGACAACATTTCTTCCAATCAGTTGGCCTCTTGGCTGACATGGGATTTACATTTGCCATTTTGGGGGTTTGTTGTCTGATTAAGGCCGAGGGGTTATCCTTTTACCACCTCAATCATAGACATAGTACACATTCAGGTATGGGATACAACTAGGTACAGGTCACCTACACCTAGCCCGATCATTCATCCAGTGCCATTTAAGTCCCGTGTGATCTGTACACCTTCCAGGTAAGCATACATGAACAAGTCATGTATTGCCCCGCTTACCCTTGGCTCGGCTCTCCCGCGCTGGCACAACCTGTCAATTCAGGTGCGGCTATCTAACTACATCTATTACTAGCTAATTGATGAGGGGCTGGTAGACAGCATTTGGGACACTAAACTTAGCTATACTATTACTACTAGTCAAGAACTACAGTGTAAGTAAAACTAGATCAGCTGACACTGAACCCCATGCTGAGTTCCACAGCAGTTAAGTCACCAGTGTGCCCTGGTTGTGTAATGACGTTCACTCTATTAAACAAAACCTTCCTTAACACATTAAATTGAGCTCTGACAGAAATGGTGGCCATCTTGAAAATGGTCACCATCTTGAATTTGAGCGGCACACACCTTTTTCCATGATAATGTTCCTTGAAGAATATTTGTACCAAATTTCATGATAGCAGCACCATTTGAAAAAAAGATGTAAGGATTCAAGAGAAATGGCGGCCATCTTGAAAACTGGTAGCCATCTTGAATTTTTGAGGGACAAGCACCGTTTTCCAAAAAAAACATTCTGAAGAGAGTATTTTCACAAAATGTTATGCCTACATCACTGTTTTAACAATTGACATAATGAGCATTTTACAGAAATAGCGGCCATCTTGAAAAAATGGCCGCCATGTTGAATTTTTCGGTGGCCAACGCCTTTTTCCCAAAAAGTGACCCTTAGAGAGTATCTGTGCCAAATTTCATGCTTCTATACCAATTTGAACGATTCTCTTGAAATATGCCATTAATCTGCTGCACTAAACAGACTTTTTTTTATAAGAATGTTCTCTTAATATTCAATGTTGGTTCTGGGAACATAAAAAATGTCCAGTTTTCTTGATGTTAGAGGAACATGTTTTAAAAGGTATTCTTTCAACTTAATTTTCTTTAAAAACAACTTTCAATCAACTTAATTTTTATTTAAAATTCAACATTCCTAGAACATAAAAATGTCCAGTTTCCTGAATGTTACTAGAATGTTATTGAAAGGTTAGTGTGATGTTCCTGAAACATTCTTTCAATCATCTTTCGAACACAAACTACAACTTTATTCAGACACAGCCTTGAACTGAAGATAAAAGACATTAACTCTCTCAAGATCTGATTAAACAACTTCACAAACAGCATTACCAGCTTCACTTATTACCAGAGGTGGGTAATCCAGGGGTCAAAGAGTAAAAGTCCTGCCATATGTTTATTCCACTCATGAACTCAGTCAGCTGATTTCACTAATTAGTTCTGTCTCCTGTCTGAATTAGCAAATCCAGGTGATTGGAACAAAACACTGAGGAGGACTTTTACTTTTACTGTAATCCTCTATAGGAATTTCTGTAGACGTATGAAAAAAAATAAAAATAATAATAAATAAAGTCAATCTGGGGCTCGTTCTTCGTACGTTGCTTATTACATCCGAGATCAAATGAGACATCCAAGATGATATCACCGTGCTAATCATGATCTGGCTAACTCGGTTCTTCGAACACACCTGCCGGTTATGATTAGTATCGCTGGATTGAGTTATCTGAGATAATTGCGCGTTCATGCGCTGGGTTAAAAGGGGATATGTATCGATAGTAGAAACATTGATCAGCAACGCTGCTATTGGCTGCTCAGCGTGGCCAAAGAGCGCGCTCAGTTTTTCTCCTCAGCAGAGCAAGAACTAATAGTCGAAGTTTATTCGGAATTTTAATGTTTAATTAAAACGCCAGGGAACACCTCAAAGTCTGCAAAAGCCAGGAGAGAGGGCTGGCAAAAAGTAGCAGACAATTGAAATCCGTTAGAAGTGGCCATGTTAGATGTATTTATCACTCATTAGCCTATATTTTTGTATTTTAATAATTGCATAATTACTTTGTTCATTGTAATGTGAGAGTCACCACACTAGAACATGGGAACAAATAAAAGTGAAGTACAAAAATATTCTACATAATGGTAATTTTTAGTTCTATTATAGTCTCTTTTATAAAGGGCAGTGTTAAATAAATGGTTGTCTGTTTATAAAAGCAACCAAGAAAAAGGCTGAGAAAAAAAGAAGAAAAGATCTTAGTAGCCTACACTGTAAAATATTTTTTGCTGCATTAAATTAAGGCCGTATACCGTATAGTCATTTCAACTGTTAAATCTTGAGTAATGATGAATTGCTTTGACTTGTGAAAGTGAAAACTGATAAACTTATGTTAATGTACAAATATTTTGCCACGAGTTATTGATCACATTTTTCCCAAGTGTAGTTCATTGTAATGACATTGTGTTTTCCTCTTTTGTGCACTTTTACATAATACACCAACACTTGTATCTGTTCCCAAGAAAGTGGTGGCTGAAATATGTGCAGTAAGTGGACATTTTCTAACTTTCCAAAGGAAAGAAAGTATAAGACTTTGTAATGTCCATTTGTTTCCATTGCCCTGGACAGTGAATAAACCCTCTCAGATAACTGTCATATGGAGGAACTAGCCTACCTGCAAGTGCATAAATAACTTTACTTCATTTATACTTGTATGCTTTATGGCTGCAATATAAGTTGCAGGATTCCACATCTACAGAAAGGCCTACAGAAGAGTCTGCACAGAGAGAGGAGATATAGGCCTACAGGTATAGCAGTGTATAGACAACTTTTCCTTTTTATTTGTTGCATGAGGCATGTGTCTAATGTCTCTTGTTGCAGGCACTTGACCACTGACTTTTCTTTACAAAGAACAATTGAAATAAAACTCAAGGAACTAAGCATATTTGTATTTTATTAAACATTTAATGAAAAATGTTTTTTTTTTTTTTGCGGCAATGTTGTGTAATATGGCACATGCAACAATGTCACAGGCCCTGTCAGGTGTGCAACCCTCAGACTTATCAGACACTGAAATCTTCACTTTAGTTAGCCAAAGTTCATTTCATTGTGTGCCCTTGTCCTGGCTAGAGCTGCATAACTGGTTTGGGTCAGGGAATGGGGTCATAAAACACCTGTCTGCAGGCAGGAACATGTCATAATCACCTATGAAACAATGCAGTTCTGTTAGGATCAGCATAAGTGTATGTAATACAGTGAGCTTGATATTTAATTGTGGAACTTTTCTTACCACTTTCAAATAATGTGCATAAATGTGAATCTCTGAAAATTCTTAAGTCATGCACAGATCCTGGCCATTTTGCTTTCACATTTGTGATATGGAAGATTTTAGTCAACTGCCTTTTTTTAATTTGATATAATATTACTAATCTGGAATATTAAGAATCACAATAGTAACTGGGCTGCACATTTACATTGTGAACCCCCTTTCTGTTCACATACTCCCCTTCATTGAGGCCTTGATGGCAGCCTATAGTATGGTACCAATCACGTTAGTTAAAGGAATACTCCACTTTAAAATGAAAATTCTGTCATCATATACTCACCCTCATGTTGTTTCAATCCTTTATGAATTTCTTTCTTCTGCTGAACAGAAAGGAATATATAGAAGAATATCAGTAACCAGACAGTTTCTGGTCTCATTGACTTCCATAGTATATTTTTTTCCTACTATGGAAGTCAATGAGACCAGAAACTGTCTGGTTACTGATATTCTTCTAAATATCTTCCTTATGAAAGAAATTCATAAAGGATTGAAACAACATGAGGGTGAGTATATGATGGCAGAATTTTCATTTTAAAGTGGAGTATCCCTTTAAGCCTGAGTGACATATAGGCTACTGTAATCGGCATGGTCATGATTGCATGATCCTCATAAAAAATTATGATAGCCTAAAAAAACTGCTTTAAAAAAAACTGATTTACAACATTGAGTCTTAAGTAGGTTGGAAATGCCACAAAAAAAACGAACACTGTTTTTTAAACCTAAAAGCGCCAGGTAAACTCCGAATGACACGACAGACAGCACTTTCCATCAAGTTCTCCGCATCTCCAATAGTGTAAAGGAAAGAGCCACTCGCAAATAATCTTAGGGCAATGCAAACAGTTTGTGCTGTAGTTAAAGCCCGACTCCGACAAGTCGAAAATAAATGTGTGTTAACTGTGTTTCCAACAAATTAATAATGTAAACGACAATCTCACGAGTCACGAGAAAAAATATATATCTCAGAAAGTGCACTATCGCGCTGCGCTGGACTTCCCGTATCAGCTCCGCTTATAAAGCCGGGATCTAATCCTGTTTACATGAAATAAACCTCCCGAGCAGGTTTAAGATTGCGCACCTGTTGCTATGACAGCAAGTCTAGGATGAGCTTCGAAGAACCAAACAATCCAAGATCATGCTGAGTTAGCGACGTACGAAGAACGGGCCCCTGGTTAGTAATAAGTGAAGCTGGTAATGCTGTTTTTTGGAGTTATTTAATTCTCCTCTACTGAGATCTTCACAGATTTTAATGTCTTCTGTGGCTGAAGTCAGATGTAGTTCTTGTGTTTTGCTTTTTTATCTTCTTGTTGTTCCTCTGTCCTTCAGTGATTCTGCTTGTTAACATCAGGTGTTCATCACTAATGCTCAATCACCAGTTAATTAATCACTGAATTATATCATTAACTTCAACACTGCTTCAGTGTTACCCCAACACTCTGTAGTGTGGACACACAAGTGTTCATTTAAAAAAATTGCAGTGGGGTTAAAAGGGTTAAATGTGGTTAAAAAAAAAAAAAAGAGTAAAGCGTATTTTAATAGTAATCAACTGTAAATTCATTTACGGCATCAAACTGTAGAAAAACAGCAATTTACTGGCAACCACAGCTGCCAGTAGATTACTGTAAAATCAAGGAAAAACAGTAATATACTGTAAAATGTAACTGTCAGATTTATTAAATGAAAGAAGCAAGAAAGCAATTATCGGGGCCAAGCAGAATAAGATGACAAGACATGCCAACATTTCTGAAAGTGTCAGACCAACTGCAACAATGAGCAATTAAAGACATTTAAAGACGATTGTAGGCGTAATGGCTGAAAAATCATCAGTTTTAAAGTTATTTAAAATATGATTTAATGGATTATCACTTTCGACCAATAGGTGGCGCAGTTACAAAACTGATATGATTTGGTCAGAGTGAAGTGATAATGACACATTGCAGAGATAAAGCCTGAATAGTCATAGGCATCATGCCTCAACTTTGCCTCTGCGCTATACGAAAACGGTTCCGTCTATCAACACGAAATCCATAACTTTTAGTTTCCAGAGTCTGGTTCAATTTTGGTGAAAATCGGACAAACGATCTAGGAGGAGTTTGAAAAAGTAGGTTTTGAATGAAAATCAAGATGGCGGACAGGAAGTTCAGCCAAATAAGGAAAACTTGGTATCTATGTTCTCAGCGTGACCCAAGGAATCTATTAAGACCAGTGGCATTTCAAAAGCTAGATTCAAAAGTTATTAGCCTTTTTGGAATTTTTTTATAACTTTTGACCACTTGGTGGCACTGTCTTGAAATATTTTGGGTACCTTCAGACAATGGTGCTGATGGCACATTCTGATTTTTGTAATATTGCACCAATGCATTTGTTTAGTATAGCATTTTATTTCACAAAACTGTATTGAAGTCAATGGGAATTTCATGTTTTGTTCTGTTATAGCGCCACCAAGAGGCTCAGTCACACCATTTTTTTAATGTGTCCTCAGAGTGAGCCCATACATATGTGTCAATTTTGGTGAAAATATCTCAATTTGCTTCGGAGTTATAGACATTTATATGAAAAAACACGTAAAAAATGACTGACACATGACTTTGATTGGATTTTACTACCCCTTACTATCGCATTTGGGCATTGGCATTTAGCTATCGATCTATGTTTCCAAACTTCTGACGGTGGTTTCGTCTCGATCGGACCAGTGGTTTCGAAGATATCTGCAAATGTTTTTTAAGCGCTAAGTCACAACGCTACACAAACCGTTAGGCGAAACCTAGCATGTTTGGTATCGTAGGACTCGGCAAGGATTCAGGAGTGTAATGAGATGAGTCTCATGAAAATAAGTCGACCACACCCAAAGTTATAAGCATTTGAAAAAAAATAGGTGAAAAAAACCACTAGGTGGCGCTGTTCCGGAACTTCTCACGCTCCTTCAGGGCATCGTGCTGATGACCCATACCAAGTTTCGTAACAATCCGTTCATGCGTTCTTAAAATACAGCATTTTAGCACAAAATTCAAAATGGCCGACAGCCAAAATGGCCGATATAGTAAAATTGGATATCAGTCGACTCAGCATGTTGTCTTGAATCTAATGAGACCAATTGTATGATTTTTGGACAAACTGTTCAGAAGTTATAAGCAAAAATAGCCATTTTTCATATCTCCAGACCAATAGGTGGCACTGCGCCGAAACGCAGCATGTAGCCTCAGGTCATGCTTGTGACGATATGTACCAAGTTTGGTCTGAATCTGATAAAGCGTTGCGGAGATACAGCCTTACATCTGTTTTCGCAAGCGCTACATAAAATTTATTTGCGTGGTATTCGAGAATGGTTTGATACATTTTTATGAATTCCATAACTTTTTGTCGGCATGGTCTGTAGATGATCTGGTAAAATTTTCGTGAAAATCGGAGCATCGGCCTAGGAGGAGTTCGAAAAAGAAGTTTTTTTTTAATTTTTTAATTTTTTATTTTGTTTCTAGCCCTTGTGGTTCAAAAGTTATTAGCATAAACATGAGTGAAACTTTGGACAGTTGGTGGCGCTAGAGGGATTGAGTTGGAGACTCCAAATTTGCTATGGGGACTTTTCAGACTGTCCTTTATCAGTGTGCCAAATTTCATAACTTTCCCGCAAGCGGTTCTATGGGCTGCCATAGACTCCCAGAGCGGAAGAAGAAGAAGAATAGAATCGGGAACAGATACAATAGGTGCCTCCGCACCTTCGGTGTTTGCCCCTAAATACATTTTAAACACAGTATGAGATCAGTGAATCAGACATGTCCAGAATGATTATGTCATTATCTCAACAGCCAAAGACACCTGATCAACTTTCTCTGACTTTTTCTTACCATAACAAATGTGTTTTATAAACTCAGTTATAGCAGCCAGATAAAAATCCAATATTTTAAAGACAAGACCAACTAAAGCAAATACTGATCTCCATCATGGTGACTACAAACTTTATTATATTCAATAAACCATCAACAACTAAATCTCTGTTAATTCTCAACAAGTACTTTTGTACATGTATGAAATAAACAATGTTAAACTGGTTTGTAAACTGGTTTCACACTCAGTGTGGCTGCAAGTCAGTTGTAGTTCTTGTTTCTCTGTCTTTTCATTCACTCTGTCAAGTGGACTATATTAGTGAACTAATGTAGGGAATAGTGAATAAGGGTATAGGGCAGGGGTCTCCAACACGTCGCTCGCGAGCTACCAGTAGCTCGTGGCCTGATTGGAGGTAGCTCGCCAAGGGCCGTTCACATATCGTGTCTTTTGCGCGCACAAGTTTGTTATTTCAAATAACTGAAGCGATGCGCTAATTTTTTCCAGGCGCAGCGAGTCAACATGAAGGATAGGGGTGCACCCAAACACTACGGGTGTTTTTTTCTTCTCCGTCAAATAAATCTTGTAGCAGAGCTACAGCAGGCGTTTTTCGGTGGTGGAAATCCATTAGCTATTAAAACCATAGATATCATATATAAACGCTAGATGTCTTATGGCGCAGTCACTTCCGGCATCACCGTTCGACCATCTTGTCACAGGCAGGCTTAATGTAAGGTGAGTGATCAGCATGCACACAAATCCTCTTATCTCGCTGAAATCTTGACGGATTTACAAACAGTTTGGTTTCTTACAAACGTTATTAACGTGGCTATAATTCCGAATGCTTGAACATGTATGTTATAATTATTCATATGTATGCAGTGTATGTATGCAGTGTCATAACTACATCTCTGACGTTTATAACAAACTAAACCGGTTGAAAATCGGTAGAAAATTGAGCAAGTTATGGTTATTTAAAAGTACATGCACCATTAAACGAGTGAGCGAGCTGTCTGTGGCAAGATGGCCGCCACGTGCGGTCGACCTCCATTGGCCAGCAGCGCGCACGAGACATCTAGCGTTTATATATGATATCTATGATTAAAACTTCTTTGTCGTTGTGGAGAGCGCAGTGCATGGTTGAATAGCAACGACAGACGCCATGGGAAAATCGGACCGAATTTTACTATTAATAATAAAAGATAAGCTAATGTGCACTGTAAATGTCAGTAATTTATCTTTTTTGACTCATTCTTTTTATAAAAATGATTTAAAGGCTGAAATATGCGAGGTTTATCTTTTTATAAAAACTTTTGTCAAAACTTTATTTGAACTTGTGAATGTTAGTAGATTACATGTTGCAAGACACTCCTTTAAAATCTGGCCATCATTTTTAATGTTATTATTTTAATGTTTATGTAAACAAAAAGTGCATATTGATGCTAAGTTTATTTGTTATTTGCGGGTTTTCGACATAAAACTTAGTGAATTGATTTTATTGTGTAGTATTAGTACTTTTTAAACAGGATTCTGTGATAACTGTGATCATTTTTGGTCACTATAATCATGAAATGAAATTTTCATGCCATTCCATCTCTAGTTATCATGCACTATAAAATAAACTATAATTATGTGTTTTTACAGTATAATATGCAAAGTACAATTGTCTCTATATATATTTTTTTAAATCTCTGATTCTGTTCTTTGACATTTAAGGGTGACATATATGGGCCTACAAAAACTATTTTAGGTCTAAAACTGTTTGGATAGTTGTTAATATGAGAGTTATGAGACATTATTTAAGAGATTTAAGTATTGTATTACATGAGTAGCTCTCGTCCACTTTCATTTTTAAAAAGTAGCTCTCAAATGAAAAAAGGTTGGAGACCCCTGGTATAGGGTGTGATTTTGAACACAGTGTCTACTTTGAGCGCTGTTAATTCACAGTATATTCCTGTAGGCTATTTTCTCAAAAACAACAAATACAGGTCCTTCTCAATAAATTAGCATATTGTGATAAAGTTCATTATTTTCCATAATGTAATGATAAAAATTAAACTTTCATATATTTTAGATTCATTGCACACCAACTGAAATATTTCAGGTCTTTTATTGTTTTAATACTGATGATTTTGGCATACAGCTCATGAAAACCCAAAATTCCTGTCTCAATAAATTAGCATATCATGAAAAGGTTCTCTAAAGGAGCTATTAACCTAATCATCTGAATTCACTAATTAACTCTAAACACCTGCAAAAGATTCCTGAGGCTTTTAAAAACTCCCAGCCTGGTTCATTACTCAAAACCGCAATCATGGGTAAGACTGCTGACCAGAAGGCCATCATTGACACCCTCAAGCAAGAGGGTAAGACACAGAAAGAAATTTCTGAACGAATAGGCTGTTCCCAGAGTGCTGTATCAAGGCACCTCAGTGGGAAGTCTGTGGGAAGGAAAAAGTGTGGCGAAAAACGCTGCACAACGAGAAGAGGTGACCGGACCATGAGGAAGATTGTGGAGAAGGACCGATTCCAGACCTTGGGGGACCTGCGGAAGCAGTGGACTGAGTCTGGAGTAGAAACATCCAGAGCCACCGTGCACAGGCGTGTGCAGGAAATGGGCTACAGGTGCCGCATTCCCAAGGTCAAGCCACTTTTGAACCAGAAACAGCGGCAGAAGCGCCTGACCTGGGCTACAGAGAAGCAGCACTGGACTGTTGCTCAGTGGTTGCTCAAATTTTGCATGTCATTCGGAAATCAAGGTGCCAGAGTCTGGAGGAAGACTGGGGAGAAGGAAATGCCAAAATGCCTGAAGTCCAGTGTCAAGTACCCACAGTCAGTGATGGTCTGGGGTGCCATGTCAGCTGCTGGTGTTGGTCCACTGTGTTTTATCAAGGGCAGGGTCAATGCAGCTAGCTATCAGGAGATTTTGGAGCACTCCATGCTTCCATCTGCTGAAAAGCTTTATGGAGATGAAGATTTCATTCTTCAGCATGACCTGGCACCTGCTCACAGTGCCAAAACCACTAGTAAATGGTTTACTGACCATGGTATTACTGTGCTCAATTGGCCTGCCAACTCTTCTGACCTGAACCCCATAGAGGATCTGTGGGATATTGTGAAGAGAAAGTTGAGAGACGCAAGACCCAACACTCTGGATGAGCTTAAGGCCGCTATCGAAGCATCCTGGGCCTCCATAACACCTCAGCAGTGCCACAGGCTGATTACGGCCATGCCACGCCGCATTGAAGCAGTCATTTCTGCAAAAAGGATTCCCGACCAAGTATTGAGTGCATAACTGAACATAATTATTTGAAGGTTGACTTTTTTTGTATTAAAAACACTTTTCTTTTATTGGTCGGATGAAATATGCTAATTTATTGAGACAGGAATTTTGGGTTTTCATGAGCTGTATGCCAAAATCATCAGTATTAAAACAATAAAAGACCTGAAATATTTCAGTTGGTGTGCAATGAATCTAAAATATATGAAAGTTTAATTTTTATCATTACATTAGGGAAAATAATGAACTTTATCACAATATGCTAATTTATTGAGAAGGACCTGTATTACCCAGAATGCTTTCTATGGTTTATTACTGTTTTAATGGAAAATGGTGTGATACTGTCAGAATTTGACCCCTTTTTTTACCGCAAGGGTTAACAGTGTATAAACAAAGTCTTTAAATCCTTCTTCTTTTTTTTCCTTTCTTTTTATTTTATTTTATTTTATATATATACCTTTCCATTATGCCAATGTCTGGAGTCCAAAACATATTTTTGGGGGCTGCAAATGTTTTAATTTTACAAAAATCGTCTGGGTTCCACTTCATCTTCAAATTTAGCCACGCCTGGAAAATTAAATGAAGTTCAGAATGATTATAAGACAGATAATGTATGCTTGACAATTAAATAAAACCTCTGATCATGTTACAATATTCTGTAAATTGAGTAAAACTTTGTGAAATAAGAATGAAATAGGTTTTTTAAAACACTTACAGTTATCATTCTGACCTGTGTTGAGAGACTCTGGGCTTTTTCATTCTGTAGATAAAAAGATGTGTTGAGAGATGATACTACAACTGCTTGACATGATGACTTGAATGAGAAGATAAATCATGCTGGACTCATACCACATTGGTGATGGAGGACACATATATGTCCACATAAGTGTCTGCAGGCTTGTTGCCATAGTAGGAGTTGTACTTGTAGTTGTTCATCAGGGGCCACATTCTGTCATTCTGAGTGTTATTGTCTTCTAAGCCGAGATATTTCCAAAGTTTAATTCTAGCATCACCATATTGTGTTGAATTGCAGGATTTAACATCTGACACCCGCCCTGTGTGTATGAGACATTCAGAAACACAGAGAATATGTTCTCCAAGCACGCATGAAAGATAATTTCATGTTTAAACATTTATCCTTCTTCATTTCATACTCTTGTCAGACATACACAAACACACAGAAAATCAAACATTGACTATTGCTCTTAGGGAGTCATCGAAATGTTCTTGATATTTACACAAATAAGAAGTGACTGTACACACCAAAAACTCCAGTTTTAAATGAACCCTCCTCAGAACACTGGGGAAGCCAGAAAAGAGTTTTTAGGTGTGCATCAGAAAAACTGAGTTTGCCACATTTATTGTCAGATTAATGTGTAAGAAACCCAGACTCTCCGTATCACTAACTTTACACAATAGACTGGGCTGATGTGTAAAACTAGGCTCGCGCTCACCACATAACCGTAATACTACCTATATAAAATATAACTCAGGGCTTTTTTTGTGTGTGTGTGTTGTAAATTTAATTTATTCTAAAGCAATATTCTCATCAGTCAGCTTTGACATATTTAAATCTGCATATTTATCATATTTTAACCTAAAAAAGAGCATTTTCCCTAATCGTTTCAAATATATGCTTCATCTTTCATTTTAAGTTCTTAAATTTGATCAATAAATTAAATTATAATAATAAGGCACTATATGGCTGTTACCAATCACATTAAATAATTTACAGTGAACTTTACAACTGCATTAAATAATGTTATAAGATTGTTTTAATTTTTTTTTTTTTTTTGAATATACAAATATGAAATCTTGGAAAGAATGATACTTTTAAACACCAAGGCAGGTGACTTTTCGTTTTAATAAGTGAGTCATTGAGCTATTTATACAAACGATTCGTTCAAATGACTGATTCGTTCAGGAATGAGGCAGTTGTTTAATGAATCTTTAACTCAACCGATTCGTTCAGAACGCTGAATCATTCAGTAGGCTAAGGAAAACACGATTATGTGTTCCTGTGAGATGCGTTATATCAACATCATGACATCTTGACAAATAAATGTTGAATTGACATCAAATACCAACAAAGCTTGACATCAAAATAACATCAAAATGACATCAGCAGAGGTCAAAATCTTGACATCAAATTGACGTTGACACTTTGACGTCAATATGACTTAAATTTTTGACCTATTTCGTGACGTAATCAATGTTGATGTCATATTGATGTTAAATTGACGTCAAGGTGCCCGCTGGGTCAGACAGACAGACATATAGACAGATAGATAGATAGATATATAGATAGATAGATAGATAGATAGATAGATAGATAGATAGATAGATAGATAGATAGATAGATAGATAGAAGTTTATATAAATTATAAATTATAAGTTTATTATTTAGGAACATAACAAGCATTACAAACTACAATAGCCTACTGGAACCTTTGTAAGATATACGCTCGTCTTCACAAAAAACGACATGCAGGGTTTTTAAACATCTCGTGTGGGAGAAAATATTGTTTATTCTGGGCAGTATGGCAAGCCATGGCAAAAAGCAGGATAAGGCTATAGCCTACTTCAAAGGAAAACTAATTTGCAGAGTAAAAACAGAGTTGTGTTGTTGAATCATATTTTTTCTAGTACATCTTTAAATATAGAGCTCATGACAAATAAAAGTTCCAGATGGAAAAACATTAAATGCAAAAACCAGTGTGAATAACAATATCTTAAAAGAAACTAGAGAGTGGCAAACTTTGAAGTAGGGTTCAAGTTAGTTGTACAGCTTGAAGTGTAAAGCTTTTTCTCACACACAGATATGGCCTATTTATGAATGAAATTCATGCATTTATTTGTCATTTAAACTGATGCAAACAGGAAAAGCGAGTAGAAAACACTTATTATCCTGTCACCCCCTCTAGTGGACAGCAGTGAGTATTACGGCCTTCATTGCTCAGATAACGCAAGTCAATGGATTGTTTGGGAAAGCAAGTCTCTGACAAGTTAGAAAAGATATAGTCAGACCAGTCTGAGGGTCTGAGCTGAGTTTGGTGAAGAATTAATACAATTTTAAAGGTATGCCGTGCTCTTCAACCAACATGATTTTAATTAATCCCAAACCTGCAAATTTTGACAGTACACAGCAAAATCCCCAGTGTTAAATTAACACTCCTCAGTGTACATATGTGTCCACACTACAGGGTGTTAAAATTAAAACTGAAGCAGTGTTGAAGTTAATGAGATAATTAAGTGATTAATTAAGTGATGATTGGCCATTAGTGGTGACACCTGATGATAACAAGCAGACTCACTGAAGGAAAGAGAAACAAGAACAGAAAAAAGAGAAACACAAGAACTACTGACTTCGAGCCATTATTGCACTTATTATTTTACCAGTTTGACTTTATTTCTGTCATACATCTACACACGGTCTTATTTAGATTTAACAGACGTTTAGATGGTAATGTTTTATGGAATGTTTCGTTTCATGTCACCATTATGGTGACCAGTAGTTGCTTTAGTTGGGCTCTTGACCCTTTCCTTTTTAACATTAGTATTTCTCTGGCTGTTCCAACTCTGTGTTTGTAAAGCACATTTGTTGTGGCAAGAGAAACTATGACTTGGGCTGTGTTTTTTCCGAAAGCATCGCAAGTCTAATTTGATCGTATAGACCATTTGTTACAGTTGGTCTGTGATCAAGTTAGGCTTAAGATGCTTTTGGGAAACACAGCCCTGGTTATGTTTCGATGATGAAATTACTAGTGCCCTGATTCACTGATCTCACACAGCATTATCAACTGATTATCCAAATGTTTTATTAATTCACTACAGTAGCTACTTCCAGCAATGTTTTAATGATCTGAAGGTTTTAAAATCACACACAGACATCAAGAATCTACATATGAATCTCAACAATGGTGACAATCAAACAAATGCTTAATGTTGCAGTGCATGATGGGAGCCACCAATCAGAACGCATCAATGGCTCACATCATGCATTGCAGCATGAATAAATTATGCAGCTGAATTGTCCTGTAATTTTCATTGTTTTTTCTGTTTGCTTTTATTTTGCTATTGTTTTGTTATGACTTTAGTAGCTTGTTTTGTGATGTTCAGAGTTGATCTGTTTGTCACTGGTTTGTTTATTGTCACCATTGTTGAGATTCATATGCTGATTCTTGATGTATGTGTGTTTAAACACAATAACTTTTTTACACAAAGTATTTTCAAAATTGTTTGTATTGCTGTTGAATCTCAAACTGTAGAATCTCAGGACTACAATCACTAATACTAAAATGAGACATCAAGCATATAGTCAAAGATTTAGACTCTCAATGACATCAGTGAATCAGGACACTACATGATGATAATGTCATTATCATCAAAACATATTGTGAGCAGAATCAGATCATGTTTTCTCTTGCAATAACAAATGTGCTTTATAAACACAATGTTGGAACAGTCAGAGAAAAACTAATATCAACAAAATGAAAAGGGTCAAGAGCCCAACTAAAGCAAACACTGATCACCATAATGGTAACTTGAAAAGAAAAATACCATAAAACATTACCATCTAAACTTCTGTTGAATCTCAAGAACTTTTGTAGATGTATGACAGAAATAAAGTCAAACTGGTAGTAATAATAAGTGCAACAATGTGTAATGACTCGAAGTCAGTTGTAGTTCTTGTGTTTCTCTTTTTTTTTTCTGTTATTGTTTTTTCTCTTTCCGTCAATGATTCTGCGTATTAACATCAGGTGTCACCACTAATGGCCAATCATCACTTAATTAATCACTTAATTATCTCATTAACTTCAACACTGCTTCACAAAACAGAAAAAAGACAGTGCACGTGTCCCGGTCGCCAGCTGAGCAGCGCCACCGGAAGTTAGGGCATATGAGGGCATATTACCCCGGATTTCCACCAACTGCGGAACGGCTGCGGATCGGCTGCGGATCGGCTCCGTGCTCCGTCGTCCTTCAATACCCACCAGGTCCGGATTTGTTGCGGAACGGCTGCGGCCATGACTGACAGCTGAAGTCACGAGGACCCATGAGATCTCGCGAATTCACGTATGATCACGCAATATAAGTGCTGAATTGCTGCGGAGCTCTCCGGCATCCGGCAAAAATAGAAGCTCTGCATATCTGCTCCGGAGGGCTGCGGATCGCCGGAGTCGGAACGCAGCCGTTCCGCAGTCAGTGAAAATACACACATTGACTAATGGAAACCTATTGACTCCGCCGCCATTCCGGAGCGGATCCGCAGCCGTTCCGCAGTTGGTGGAAATTAGGGGTCAGACTTTTTCTATGTACACAAAAGGCCTATTTCTCTCAAATATTGTTCACAAATCTGTCTAAATCTGTGTCAGTGAGCACTTCTCCTTTGCCGAGATAATCCATCCACCTCACAGGTGTGGCATATCAAGATGCTGATTAGACAGCATGATTATTGCACAGGTGTGCCTTAGGCTGGCCACAATCAAAGGCCACTCTAAAATGTGCAGTTTTACTGTATTGGGGGGGTCCGAATTGGGGGCGTCTGTATATGGTGTGACCACCATTTGCCTAACGCAGTGCAACACATCTCCTTCGCATAGATTGATCAGATTGTTGATTGTGGCCTGTGGAATGTTGGTCCACTCCTCTTCAATGTCTGTGCGAAGTTGCTGGATATTGTCTGGACATGGAACACGCTGTCGTATACGCCAATCCAGAGCATCCCAAACATGCTTAATGGGTGACATGTCCGGTTAGTATGCTGGCCATGCAAGAACTGGGATGTTTTCAGCTTCCAGGAATTGTGTACAGATCCTTGCAACATGGGGGCGTGCATTATCATGCTGCAACATGAGGTGATGGTCGTGGATGAATGGCACAACAATGGGCCTCAGGATCTCGTTACGGTATCTCTGTGCATTCAAAATGCCATCAATAAAATACACCTGTGTTCGTTGTCCATAACATACGCCTGCCCATACCATAACCCCATCGCCACCATGGCCCACTCGATCCACAACATTGACATCAGCAAACCGCTCACCCACACAACACCATACACGCTGTCTGCCATCTGCCCTGTGCAGAGAAAACCAGGATTCATCCGTGAAGAGAACACCTCTCCAAAGTGCCAGACGCCCTCGAATGTGAGCATTTGCCCACTCAAGTCGGTTACGACGATGAACTGTAGTCAGGTCGAGACCCCGATGAGGATGACGACCATGCAGATGAGCTTCCCTGAGACGGTTTCTGACAGTTTGTGCAGAAATTCTTTGGTTATGCAAACCGATTGTTGCAGCAGCTGTCCGGGTGGCTGGTCTCAGACGATATTGGAGGTGAAGATGCTGAATGTGGAGGTCCTGGGCTGATGTGGTTACACGTGGTCTGCGGTTGTGAGGCCAGTGGGATGTACTGCCAAATTTTCTGAAACGCCTTTGGAGAGACTTATGGTAGAGAAATAAACATTCAATTCACGGGCAACAGCTCTAGTGGACATTCCTGCAGTCAGCATGCCAATTGTACGCTCCCTCAAAACTTGCGACATTTGTGACATTGTGCTGTGTGATAAACATTTTAGAGTGGCCTTTTATTGTGGCCAGCCTAAGGCACACTTGTGCAATAATCATGCTGTCTAATCAGCATCTTGATATGCCACACCTGTGAGGTGGATGGATTATCTCGGCAAAGGAGAAGTGTTCACTAACACAGATTCAGACAGATTTGTGAACAATATTTGAGAGAAATAGTCCTTTACTATACATAGAAAAGTCTTAGATCTTTGAGTTCAGCTCATGAAAAATGGGGGCAAAAACAAAAGTGTTGCGTTTATAATTTTGTTCAGTGTTTATATACAGTATACATTTCATTTAAACATTTAATTTTGTTTTAACACCATTGTATCAGGTTTCTAGTTCAAATTTGATTGGTTCATGTTAAACCGACTTTAAATGTTTTAGTCACTCTTTGACTTTCCACTTCCCATCATGCTTTGCACAAGGCTGAATTGGGAGAGTAAATTTTGAAGTAAAGTAATATTATATGCATTTTTTTTAGCAAGATGAGAAAACGGAGATACTTCTTAATGTTTAATGTTCTTTTATGTTGGTATTTAAAAGTGTCTGTTATGTTAGTATTATGTTAGTAAGTGTTGAGCCTGTGCTTGGATCGAGGACCTGCAACCAAGATTTCTGTTTGTATTAATAATAAAGCAACCACTATGGTAGTACTCTAGTTGACGCAGTATTGCTTCTAGACTGCCAACACTGAACACCACATGTGTTAAGAAAAGTTATAGTAACCCAGTCAACACGTTGACCTCACAGTGATCTCTCCATATGTTCATAATCTGAGTTCACAGTGATCTAAAAGTGTAACCTTACAGCGCTCTCACTGTGTGCTCATATTATGGCCACAATGTGAGTCACCCCAGCTAGAAATGTCATTGGACGTGGACTCCAACATCACTCAGACATAAAACTGTGGTTGCAAATTAAAATTGGGTTGACGTCTTAAACATTTGATGTCAGGCTCCAACGTCATTAAACAACTCCACAAACAGCATTACCAGCTTCACTTATTACTAACCAGATTTACTTCTGTCATATGTGTACAAAAGTCCTTATTGATATTAACAGAGGTTTAGATGTTGATGATTTATTGAAATGAATAGTTTGGTTTGATGGCACCATTATGGTGATCAGTATTTGCTTTAGTTGGGCAGTTTGACTTGGTGTTTTAATGTTGGATTTTCTGTGGCTGCTGAAACTGTTATGGCAAGAACAGCAAGAGAAAATTTGATCAGATGAAGTCAGCTACTTCAGGATGATGACAGTGATATAATCATCATGTAATGCGCTGATCAGCTGATTTCTACTAGACAGTCATATGTGTTATTAATTTCAAAATTCATTATAGTAACGTTTCTACAGCAAGACATCCAACCATGTTTAAATAAGAAAACCTAAACAATTTGGACTACTTTTGAATCAGCATATGAATCTCAATAATGGTGACTTGCTTTATGCCGCAATGCATTCTGGGAGCCACTGATGAGTTTTGTATGATGCACCCAGAATGCATTGCGCCATGAAGTATGTCACCGTTAATGAGACTCACGCGCTGATTCTTGAAGTTTGTGTTTGTCTCAATGAATGGGTTTAAAAATGACTATACAGAGATTTTTTGTAATTATATTTAATACTCTAGATTTCCTGGCTACTGGATCTCATGTTATAGAAATCCTGGATTAATGTGATCACATAAAATTAATACCAGAGACTAGTACCCAGGTGATCTCAGACCACAACATTATGATAATATCTTTATTACCAACAAGTAGCCAAAATGCTTTATTACATTTTCTCTTGCTATAACAAACACTTATAACAGCCAGAGAAAAACTAACAACAGATAGTCAAGGCCAAAGAGCCCAACTAAAGCAAACACTGACCTCCACAATGGTGACCAAACCAAACTATCACTTTCAAACAAACTCTTTTAAGAGGTTCAGTCCTGTGTCTGCTGGGAAACTTCCCGCTAAAACTTTAGAATGTTAGGGGATAATGTTCTGTCAATGTTATCACTAAACATGTTTAAAATGTTTTTAGAGAGTGTTATCCTTCCTTTTAGGAGAACATTCTGGTAACAAAAATAAAATTAGCTACAGAAAACATTACAAGAACATAACATAATGCCCTCAAAACAGTCATAGAACAATAACATTTCGAGCTGGGATGAGCTCATATTGTGGCCATAGTTTGAGCACACAGTGAGAGCGCTGTGAGGTTACACTTTTAGATCACCGTGAACTCAGATTGCTGACGGTGTGACCACATGGTGACATCACCATGAGATCAACGTGTTGACTGGGAAGTTTGTTATGTAAATCACAGGAATAAACAAGAAGTATTAATTGTAGGATTATTTGAATAATTAATTTTAAATGAAAACCATTCATTGTTAATGAACACCATTGATTATAGGTGTACATCGTTGATATATATATATATATATATATATATATATATATATATATATATATATATATATATATATATATATATATATATACATACATACATACATACATACATATATATATATATATTACAAACAGACTTCCAGCATTTCTTTTCTTTTATTCCATAGCTGGTGTGAGCAGTTTATTTAGCTTGCTTAAAAATAATTTTAAAAATAATTTGCTCTTGTTTAGTAAAATTTTTTTGATTGCAGTCTTTTTCTGATTCCATTGTTTTCCTTGGATTTGCTTCTCAGTTCCATGCAATTTTAAGCTTTTCTTGGTTCATTCTTGGATATAGGCAACCTCTATCATGCTAATTCAGATTAGCACAGTTGGTTTTAAATGAATCTGGTTTATTTTAGTTCAGGACTCCATAGTCCAGGTGTAACTAATCCGTACTTAATCTGTGTTACAGAAAGCCATTTTTTAAGACACGATTAACTATTCTAGATTAAGGCCTACTCCTGGCTTAATTTAAACCCTGTCCTGGAAACCGGCCCCTTAGGGCTTAAAATAGCTTAAAATTGCATGGAACTGAGAAGCAAATCCAAGGAAACAATGGAATCAGAAAAAGACGCAATCAAAAAAAAATTACTAAACAAGAGAAAATTATTTTAAGCAAGCTAAATAAACTGCACACACCAGCTATGGAATAAAAGAAAATAAATGCTGGAAGTCTGTCTGTAATATATACAAACCGTTCAAAAGTTTGGGATCAGTAATCTTACTTACAGTTAATGTTTTTAAAAGAAGTATCTTCTGCTCACCAAGGCTGCATTTATTTGATAAAAAACAATAAAAAAAACAGCAATATTGTGAAATATTATGACAATTTAAAATGACTGTTTTCTATTTTAATATATATTTAAACTGTAATTTATTCCTGTGATCAAAGCTGAATTTTCAGCATCATTACTCCAGTCTTCAGTGTCACATGATCCTTCAGAAATCATTCTAATATGATGATTTGATGCTCAAGAAACATTCATTATTATTATTATCAATGTTGAAAACAGTTGTGTACAAATTTTCAAAATTATATAAAAAAAATGAATAGAAAGTTCAAAAGAACAGCATTTATTTAAAATAGAATATTTTCTAACATTATAAATGTCTTTACTGTAACTTTTGATCAGTTTAACTCGTCCTTGATGAATACAAGTATTGATTTATTTGTATTTCTTTCCCCCAAAAATAAAATTAAAATTCTTACTGACCCCAAACTTTTGGAATGGAATAACGAGAAATGAAAACCAGCTCGTTTATTAGTTTTTTAGTTTAGTTTAAAAAACAAAAAATGAGATTTTGGCTCGATTTTTCATTTTTCATTTGTGGTTTACAAATCGGTTTATGGGTTCAATATTTCATTTGCACACGTAGGCGGTGCTGAAACGCCCCTTTCATCTGATTGGTCAAAACACTCCACCTTCCGTAAGCTACAAGCTTTTCTTTATGTCAGGGAGAATAAGAGTCAATACGACAAATGCACTTTAATAAAATAATGTCTGAAACCACCACTCACTCACTGTTAACTACGCACAATATTTGAAGCAGAAATATGTTGCTGGTCACGTAATTCATGCTGCTGCAACTTACAAGCGACACCATTAATGTGAGCCACAGTAAATGACAGATTATTTTAGCATGATGTATTTCCCATTGATAAATACAGTGCAAATAGTTCCGTCTCTTTGGATAAAAGGGAAGTGGAAATAAAAATCAATAATAGGCTGAACTGTGCCATGATAATATGTCCGTAACATTCCCAGCGGGCACCTTGACGTCAATTTAACATCAATATGACATCAACATTGATGTCAAAATCACAAGTCCAATATAATCAAAGCATTGGACACTGAATAAGATCAGGGTATTCAGGCAATTACATGATGATATCTTCGTCATCATCAAAAAACAGCCAACATCATCTGATCTCATTTCCTCATGGCTTTAACTACAACAATTGTGCTTTATAAACACATAATTATAGCAGCCAGAGAAATGTTTATATTAAAGAGTCAAGGGTCAAGAGCCCAACTAAAGCAAACACTAATCACCATCATGGTGACTTTAAAATGCATTTCACCTTTTTGTTTGGTTTATTCCAACCAAAATTCAACGACTGCCCAACGTTAGAGCTTGACGTCAAACAAACATTGGATTTAGATATCAACCCGACTTTCATTTTCAACCAAAATCCAACGTCTGACCGACGTTGTAGTCTATATCCTGTGCCTGCTGGGAACCCTCACTGTTAGCCTCAGATCACCAGTGCTATTAGCCAAAGTAGCCCTTTTCTGGTGGCCACCAGAAGAGGAACTAGATTAGGGCAATAGGCAAAGGGACTCCACCTCGTTTGAGGCACCGAACGACGCGCGCTGGGTTGTCAGCCCGTGTTGTCAGCCGGCAGCTCGACGGCACATGGCATGCTGAGCGACTCAAGCCTTTACAAGAAAGGGGAGAAGAACAACGTGCCGACGTGGTCATGCTCTCATGAGAGAACATGAACCACCCACGAACGCAGTCTCAACACGCTTAAGCTCAGGCATGTGAAACAGTGATCGTGGCCGTCAATGAGGACAGGAAACGACCACATCAAGAAACACACGGTTTGAATTACATCTTGAAAAAGACACAGTGTCAAACTGTGTATGCTATTTCAGGACACTGCTCTCTCTGGCCCCATTTACACTGCATGGTTCAAGTGACCCAATTCCGATTTTTTCCTCTCATGTGGCACAGATCGGATATGACAGGGGGACCTGTAAGCAGGAAAAAAACGCATGGCTTCCGATTTTCTCAGATCGGATTCAGGCCTCACTCATATGTGGTAATAAATCGGATATGAATCGGATACGTGCATTTGCGTGTGCCATGTAAGCAGACAAATCGGATATTCCCCAGTAAATGCGAGTCGTACGTCATTAAAAAAGTGACGTCATCTCCGGTGGACACCACCAACTAAGATTACATGACTTATTATAGGCGCGATGGAGGACGAAGGCTACACACAGTGGAGCAATGCGGAGGTTTCATGTCTTTTGAGTCTTTGGGGCGAAGAGACAGTGCAGGCAAAAATGCAGGGTTGTTACCGAAATAAATCCGTGTTTGAAGACATTTCACGAGATATGGGGAGGCACGTTTTTAAGCGCTCGTGGCTACAGTGCCAACGTAAGATAAAAAGCTTAAAAAACAAATACAAATACACTTTTTTGCTGACTTTTCAAAATATTGCGTAAAGCAAAACACTGGATAATTTTATTTGCATCTGCATCCATTGCATTTCGTGCTGTTTTACTTCCTTTTCCGGGTCAGAACGTCTACATTTGGTAGTTTTGGCAGTGTATAGTGAGAATCAGATATAGTCAGCAAATCGGATTTGGGCATCAAGACCTGCAGTGTAAATGCAGCCTCTGGTGCTAAAGCACCCAGGGGTGACCGCGGCTACACAAACAGGACGATAGTGCAAAGTGACAAAGGGGAACTGATAAATGCTGCCATCTGAGGACAAATTCCAAGGTAGGAAGGCATAGAGGCACGTCTGAATGCAATGTTAGCTTCACTTCCTGTCTCCTGAAATACCTTCATTTGATAAATGTTTGCAGAATGAAAAATTAATCTTGGCATTGCCTTGCTGTAAATAAGAAGTGATGTCTCTTAAAAAGATGTTGCCTTGATGGCAACATTATGTAAAATAAATTCTCATGCTACAGCCAGAAAAAAAGTGCATCCTGTTTGTTTTTTTCTTTTTCCTTTAATTGTCTTCTCTTCTGAATTTAATGTTGCCAGAAGCTTTCAACCACCATACTTCCACGATTAACTGATAAAATAACAGTGTATCTTTAAATTGTAAAGAAATGGATTCACCTTTGTTGTCATGAAATAGCATTTTCAAGTTGATTTTAGTAAGCAAGTTTTCTAGTTATTTTACTTAATAGTTATTTTTGAGTTGAGTGCTTATAGTAAATAAGAATCTATAGATTTTTTTTTGTGAACCAGTACTATATAAAAGTCAAGGGTCAAGAGCCCAGCTAAAGCAGACACTGATCACCATAATGGTGACATCGAATGAAAAAATAAATCATCAACATCTACAGCTCTTTTAATTCTCATAAGAACTGCTATAGATGTATGACAGAAATAAAGTAAAGGTTTTATTTAAAGGTTTTTATGATAAAGTACTGGCAACAGTATGGCCAGTATATTACTGTTTTTATACAGTTTTGTAGTATACTGCAACCACTAAGTGTCATTATTTTTATTTTTTTGTATTTCAAGTGTTGTGTTCTTACCTTTAAAGGAAGTTGAGGAAGATTTCTCAAGCTGGAGGAATGGGGTGCTTATGTCTGATGCTGTAAATGCTGCTGCTGCAAAAAAAAATAAAAAAAAAATAATGAGATGGGGGCAGTGTTGTGGGTAACTCATTACATACGTAATCAGATTACTTTTTCAAGTCAAGTAATGCATTACTTTTAAAATTCATAAGAACATAGCTGAGTTACTTTTTCAAATAAGTAACGCAAGTTTAAGTTACTTTGTTTTCACATTTATTGACTGACAGCTCTTTTGTCACAATGTTGAGACAAATTGAAGTGCAGAGGTGTTGTGTGTAAACATGATGGTTAATGTAGTTCTACACTGCAAAACCTATTATGCCCCTTTTCACAAGATGTAAAATTAGTCTCTGATGTCCCCAGAGTGTGTGTGTTAAGTTTTAGCTCAAAATACCCAACAGATAATTTTTTACAGCCCGTTTAAATTGTCATTTTTGGGGGCTGAGAAAAACAAGCCGCTTTAGTGTGTATCCCTTTTAATGCAAATGAGTTGCTGTATCCCTTGAAATGCAAATGCTGCACATTGGTAATGGTTGAGGAGATTACCCCCCTTCTATGGCGCTTTGAGTACCTTGAAAAAGCGCTATATAAATGTAATTAATTATTATTATTATTATTATTAATATTATTATTATCTCATGGAATGATAATATCAAAACAGAAACTCTCAGTCGTGGTGTTCATGTTCAGTTATATAATGATGCCTATAGAGTCAGAGAATATATGCTGTATGGAGATAGAACAGTTATTGTTTAGTTTAATCAAAGAGTATAGAAGCCCAAGAGGTCGAAACTCAATAGAACGCTCCATAGCAACAGTTGCCCCCATGACGTGACGGCGCGGCCACCATTATGGACTGAAAACTGAAGGAAAACGCCGAAAAGTAATGGGAGTCAATGGCACTGAACCAACTTAACATAAAAACTTAACATAACTTATTTTTTTCTGGCCGTCATATCTAAATATGAAAACAATTTAAAATACATTAATGAGGATGACCGACGTTAAATGACAGAAAATGTTACGTTTATGTGTTGGTTATGCATGGCCTAATTACCCTTAGGAAAATAGTATTTTGGGACAAAAGGACTATAAGACTACTATAGAAATACTATAGTGTCTTGTATTCCTATAAGATTACTATAATATTTTGTCCCAAAATACTATAAGATTCCTATAGTACTTTTTCGTAAGGGTATGTCCCCCACCGAATCGGTTTCATTAGCCTACCACTTACGGTTTGCAAAGATACAATTATAAAATGACTGCAAACCTTTAATATATCAATATTTATGTTCTATTATGCATTTTCCTTGTTATATGAATAACAGAAATTCATGAAATAATATATATGCAGACACACAGTAATAAGATATTTATTAAAATGTTGATTTTGAAATTAGTGAACATCACCATATGATTTGGAAAAATAAATAAATAAATACAATTATAAATGAACATTTCTAAAGACAGTTCATCTCTTACATAGAATATCACAAAAATATTAACAACTTGTTTTTTCAACATCTTCAGTGAAAGTGCACACAGTGAACGTTTCAATGGCAAGAACAAAAACAATCTATGAATGTCCTATTACAGGCGGAACGGTAGGCTACAAAAAAGATGTGCAATCTAGCAAGTGCACACATGAACTATAAACAGTACTAAAATGGAAGTGGTGCCAAGATTTCAGTAATTAATCAGACACCACCATCTATTGTGTGTGCATTTGTGTATGAGACGTTTTTTTGTATTTTTTTTTCTTTTTGTGAGAGAAGAGGCATTGATCTATTGATCATTGATCCATCTACAGACTGTTACCCATAACACAACAGAGTTTCTTCTCTTGGGCGAGAAGCACCTGGCTGCAGCCTGCAGATTTGGGCGGGGGTGCACCTGGGGCGGGGCTGCACGTACAGCCCCGCCCATAATGCTTCTCATTGGTTAGTGGCAAGTGATGACGTCAATCGAGGCGGGGCCGCACCTGGGGCGGGGCTGCACGTCTCTTCCCGCCAACATCTCTTCTTATTGGTTAGTGGCGTGAAGTCATGACGTGATTCTAGCATGTTTTCATGTTCATCGCTGCATGGTGAGTACATTACAGGCAAGCTACTCTTTTTTTTGTTCTAATTTTATTTACATTTTATTTTACCATTTTTAATTCTGAAGTGGCGTTTAGTGTGATGTTATTTGGTGTAAAAATTAGATCGTGTAGTGCTAACTTTACTCATCATATCACACAAATAACTAGGACAGCGTAGGTCTAAGTGTGTGTGTGTGTGTGTGTGTGTGTGTGTGTGTGTGTGCGCGCGCGCGCGTGGTGTCTGTGGTTTTGGTGGGATTAGGATATAGTGTTAAAACCATAGGTTAAAACAACAGAGGCCCTTAAAAAGAAATATAGTGGCAAAACTAAACCAGGAGAAGAAATATAGGCTAGGATATACAAAGATATATTGTAGGATATTCTTTTTCTATGAATACATTGATTAAATGTATTTTGATATTATTGTTATTAATATATATAAATATATATATAAATATAAGGTATATATTAAAAAAAATATATATATAAAAATAACCTTCAAGCTTTTAAAACTATTTCAAACTTTTAGGATAGGCTTTCTCAAGCCAAATTAAAGTTTGTGTTGACAAACTTTTTTAACTAGTTTGTTGTTCATAAACAAAGTAAGTCTCTTAGGTACTTTACAGACAAAGCCAATAACACTCAAGCATATCTTGTCTAACATTTTCCTATAATATGTTTAAAATGTATAAAAAAGAAATTCCTTGTATGACTTTGTACTATGTTAATGCCTCTCTTTAAAATTATTCAATATTGTTTGTTCTGTATTTTATCTAAATTAGGTGTTGTGAACTGGAGTGCATTTTCCAGACAATATAGGCAAGAGTTCCGGGTGCCCTACTCGCTGACTCTGTGCTTGCACTGCACTGAAGTATACAAGGACTGCCCACCTGGGTCTGTGGGTGATGGCCGAAGCGGAGTCCTGCGGGGACTTTATTCTGAGAAGGAGGTTGAGGGCTATTGCTCGGTTGACTGCTTTTTTTTTCAGGCTGAGTAGATTGTGTGTGAGTGTACGTACGCGTGTGAGTGTACATGCACACATACAGATAATCACGTACATCAACCGTACACACACACACATACGTATACACACAGACAGACGTGTACGTACACACACACACGTACGTGTGTGTGTGTGAGTGTACGTACGTGTGTGAGTGAGTGTACGTATGGCGCTCGGAATGTTTCATTCGGCGACAAGCACGACAGATAACACACGTGTATACGTGCGTGTACGTCTCCATTTGTTTTATATGGAGACGTACACACAAATGTCACGTCACGTAGACACGTCAATAACGTGTAGCTGTTGATCGTTACAGACGTGACGGCGGCGTCATGTTAAAATTTAACGTATGGATAACGTCTGCCCGTCTTAACGTCTGTACGTCTGCCCGTCTGTACGTCTGCCCGCCTAATTTTCCTTATTTTCTCCTACATTTACTGTTATAGACATTGTAGATAATCTTATTTTGGCAGTTTACTTAGGACTACATTGGATTTATTTATTTCTATAATGCTGAATGTCTGTTAAGTACATACATTTGGTATCCCAATGATAGATAAAAGTCTATTGTCATGTACGATCTTATGAGAGACAAATAAAATGGGCTAGTAAAATTCGGTGATGGGTCATATCATTATTTGTTTGTTTAAGATTTGTTAAAGCCCTGCAGCAGCCGGTCTGCATGCCTCAAGTTCATTCATAGATGCTGCATTTAGTATTAATTAACCATTCAGAAACAACTTTAGGATGTTAAAAGCTAGGCCTATAGCAATGTGATTTTCTCTGCTGGAAATTACTTAATCTAATTTAATAATAGCTTAAATGATCAAATCTTCTAGATCACACTGTTCGAACAGTGTCTCTAATAAGACAAGTTCATTCAATTAAATTAAATTCAAATTTAGTTGTAAAGCGCTTTTCACAATAGGCTACATCAAAACAGCTTTACAGAAAATGCATTTCAGAAATGTACATATAAAAATACAGTTACTTAGTTAGTCATTTATTAATCCATCATACAAGTAGCTGCATACAAGTAGCCTACGTGTGCTATTTTTAAATTAGCCAAGGCACATTAAGTATTGCGTTCAGACGGGCGGACGTTCAGACGTGTAGACGGGCAGAAGTGTAGGCGTTCTCCACACGCACGTTAACACGTCTTTAAGCTTGGTTAGGAAAGAAATGACACAAAGCGAGCGCCATAGTACGTACGTGTGTACGATATTGCACAATATATAGCCTATACTCTGTAATTCCTTATGTTTACCTTAGATCAGACATAGTTAAAACTATGGATATATGCTCAACTACTTTTTGCTGCTTTCATTATTACTTTAGAGTTGGTTTAATACTTTATCATTTTATTAAAGTATTATTTCAAATTTGCGCAAGCGTTTTTAAGACGCGTGACGTCACCACTTAACGCAAATACGACGCATGCGCTGTCAGCGCGATATGGCACATGAGTTTTCAACCGCATTTCCTGTTTACCGTGGCGTCGACGTCATTACTGTGCCACTAACCAACGAGATGCCCCAGGTGCGGCCCCGCCTCGATCGACGTCATCACTTTGCCCCTAACCAATGAGAAGCGTTATGGGCGGGGCTGCATGTGCAGCCCCGCCCCAGGTGCAGCCCCGCCCGATCTGCAGGCTGCAGCCAGGTGTACTTGTCTTGGGCTTCTATACTCTTTGGTTTAATTCCGGTTATAACGTATTTGTCATCTGCTTTTATCCACTAGTAATATAAGCCTGCTGCAGCGGACCCCGTCCGAGGGATGGCCAAAAATATACTGATGAGTTTAATAAGTTTATTGTACATCACACAAAAGATGAAGCGTCAGTTTTACTCCAGAAAATCCTCGTAATAAACATAGTATTGTCACGGCTGGTACAATGCAAAAAGGTGCGAGGACTCAAGTGCAGGAGAATGATGTTTATTTACATAAACACAAAACAAAACCCACGAGGGGGAAAACATAACTAATAAATACAAAACAAAAACAGAACATGAAACTTGCTGGAGGACCATAGGGAACAGGAAACATTAGACAACGTACCGACACAGACTGCAAACAAGAGGGGACTTAAAAAGGTAAACTAATCAGGAGGGAACAGGTGGATGAACTCAAACAATAATCAGATAACAAGGGGGAGGGATCAGACAAGGACACAAGCACATGGCCCAAAATAACAAAACACCCATGTGCAGCACAAGACAGGACAGGCATGTGACAAGTATAAAAAGTGTTGCATTAAAGTCTTATCTATAAACTCTCTCTCTCCCTTTCATTATCATCAACATACACAGCGAAATACACAAAACACTTGTTACAACTAACAGTAAACAAATATATACACACCTTTTCAGGGGTGCTTAATAAACTGGTAAATTTTATATCCGTTAAATAACTCCTATGAACTGTAATAAATTGCGCGCTCTCCCTTCCATTACTGCAGTGACCAGTAACATCAAGGGCCTGTACCATGAAGGTAGCTGAACAAACTTGAGGTTACAGGATTAGTTTTGAGTTGACAAAACCAAACCGATGCAATCAGGCTTTATTGGTACCATGATGCAGCTCATCAACTTTCTCTGTCAACTCAGGCTTTGATCCTTAAGCTATGATTACTCCACGCGCGCGTGCACATAAAAGAGTGACGTCGACGACGTCGACACTGAACAACCAATCGCGGGTAGAGCGAGAGCGATATATTTTTCCGCGGAGGAGCAATCTTAATCATTCAGAATTACGATGACTTTAAATATGTATTTCAAGCTCGAAACAATTCGGTCTCTGCTGCCAATTAAGCAAGAGAAGACTGTTGGAGAAAGATTGCTGATTGTTAATGTGTAAGTTAAACAAATACGTTCTATATTTATGTAAAATTATGTATGTATGTGTAGCCTATATGTGTAATATAGCCTATTTTTATAATATATAAAAAATGATACATGCACATTTTTTATATATTATAAAAATAGGCTATAGGCTATATTACACATAGGCTACACATACATATATACATAATTTTACATAAATATAGAACGTATTTGTACTACTAAGAAAGCTAGGGAATCCTATCATAAGATTAACAGAATAATAATAAAGATTTAAAATAATTCTTAACATGTATTATATTGTATAGTACATTTTTATGTGTTCATGTGATGTCACCCTATCAATATATCTTACCGGCAATTTTATAAAAGCCCTCTTTTAGGGACATGGCCGATAAATGTCCGGGGAACACTATTAATGAAACTATTCATGTACTCCTGCAGAGCGAGGACCACCTTACGAATGGTTCGACAAACCGTGTTTTCCCCGAGCTTCTGTGCGTCACCCACCGTGCAAGTATGTACCACTTGCAAAAAAACGCAACGCAATACCATTTGCGGTACAGTAAGTGCATGAATTCGACGTGTTCAATTCTTTATGTGCGGCTCAAGAAGTTCGCAAAGATAAGACATTCCTTCCGCGGAAAATCTGTATCTTTCATACAAGTAACTATCAGGAAAGGCAAGGGGATTTTGTCTGGCTAAAAACTCTTTCTCTACGAAGTGCTCGTCAAACAATTTGCGCTGAGATGTCCACCGGATTTGGAAGAAAAGGTGAAGTCATTGTAACAGACACTGGGAATAAGTTACGTCACCTATATGTTTCTTTGCTCTCAGCTGATTGGTCAAACTTCAGTCTGAGATCTTGAATCCAGAACATAACCTGCCCCGGAGCAGGTTAGCCGTGCAGCGTAAGATACCATGGCAACGAACACCGATTCAAGCCAAGCTACTTTCATAGTACCTAAAACCCAGGGTTGGCGGAAACTAAACTGAAACATAGCTGGCTAGCCACCTAAACCGGCTTCATGGTACAGGCCCCAGGCCATTATACAAATATGCAACAACAACAAAAAAAGCATGAAAAACATTGTTTAACCACTTTACAATGCAATATTCTGGAAAAGTGGCATTTCTATTTTTGCTGAGTTCACATTGGTGTCAAAATAGGTAAGAGGAGATTATAGGCCTATTGTATTTAAGATAATTTGTAAAATCCACAAAAGCTGTGTGTGTGTGTGTGTGTGTGTGTGTGTGTGTGTGTGTGTGTGTGTGTGTGTGTGTGTGTACTCGTCTATCTATCTAACTGGGGACCTTGGTGTCGTTACACACTCACTAACAGGGGACCGTCGAGCCAAGTGGGGACATTTTTCAAGTCCCCTGTTGGTCATGCTTTAAAACATGTTAAAATCAGCCAAAACACGCTCTGGTTAATTTTGTACATTTTTGACCAAGTGGGGACTTACATGTGTGTGTGTGTTTAAGTCCATACTCAGCAGCGCTCCTGTAGGCTGGAGCAGGAACTGCAGTGGCCCATTAACACACGTCGTTCACACTTCTCTATTGTCTGAATGGCTGCTGTCCTAGAGAGGCTCTGAGACTGTAGAGCTGCTGTTTAACTGCTTCAGTAACACTTTATAATAACTGCACGCTATTAATCATTAGTTAAGCATTAGTAAAGAGTTAATTCATTTATAAAGCATTAATATACACTAATAAGCAGTATATAAATGCAGTTATAAATGCTTTATTCCTGTTTTAAAAGCATATCTATAATGTGTTTAATAATTGTATTTTCATACTTTATTAATGATCAATTTATCATTTCTAAATGAAGTATAGCATCATTTACAAAGCAGTTATTTAGGAGTTGTCAGTGGTTCATAAGATCCCTTAGAAAGTGTGAGTAAATGATTAAACTAATTCAATGTACATTCATACATCATACACTTATTATTCAGACATATAGTAATAGTTACTTAGTGTGTTAATAAATGCTTTATTAACATGTATTTCTACTGTAGTTCAGGTAGTTATAAAGCATTTAGTAGAGGTCAGTTCACAATTTTTTGTGAGCTCATCTAAAGTGAGGACTAGTTATGCTAGTTATGTAGGAGATTTAAAGGCTGTTAATATTTCTATGTTCTCTATCACTGTGTTGTGTTGTGTTTGTTTCCTTTTTCTGTTTAGAAGATAACTGAGTCTTTAAATCTCCTTTATAAATGCTTTACTAGGCATAACTAGTCCTCACTTTTGCTCACAAAATAGTGAACTGACCACTACTAAATGCTTTATAACTCCCTGAATCTACTACATTTACTCACACTTTCTAAGTGATCTTATTAATCACTGACAACTCCTAAATAACTGCTTTGTAAATAATGCTATACTTCATTTAGAAATGATAAATTGATAATTAATAAAGTATGAAAATACAATTATTAAACACATTATAGATATCCTTATAAATCAATAATGCAGCATTTAAAGCTGTATTTATAAACGGCTTATTAATGTCTGCTTTATGAATTATGATTTAACTGTTTACTAATGCTTAACTAATGATTAATTAAATGCAGTTATTATAAAGGGTTACCATATATATATTATATAATATTTTTCAGAATATAACTTCAAATATGCATTTTTTTAATAAAAAATAAAATAAAAAAAACATGCCAAGAGGGGATCTACAACTCAATGTTATAATTATAATGTAATTATTATTATATTATAAAGGTATTAATAATGCGACAGATAGTATTGGCTGCCTATTAATTAAAACATCATTTCTAAAAAAAAAAAAAATAAAAAAAAAATCAATAGACATGTCCTTATTTTTCTGTTTCCTTTGTTTCTAGGATGTTGATGTACAGAGAAAGTCAGTGTTTGAAATATTGCTCAATTTAAATGCAACCAAACATATGTCGTTCGTTACCATCCAACAGTGGACCTTTCTTTAAGATCTAATTCAAAACTTTTGAGTTGACTTGCTGCATCTGGTCATTTTGAAGAAACAAAAATGAAATCATTTTTTTCATAATATAACTTTAAAAAAAATTAAAATTAAAAAAAATAAACATGCCAAGATTGAATCTCAACTCTGAACGATCTCTACCTATACAACAGTGGACTCACAATAGCCTGCAATGGAACTGTGTGTGTGTGTGAATAGTTAAGTATGTCTTTATTTTGTAACTATAAGTTATATATATATTTATATATAGGCCTTCATAGATACTTTCTATGCTTGGTTATGCAGTCCCTAACAATTTACTTGCCATTGTTATGTGCCATTGCACTCACACATACATGTCTATATTACTAACAGACCAATGTCGCTCTACACTGGCCAAGTGAGGACTCAATGAACGATGTCTATCTATACAAGTGAGGACTTGAACAGTGTGTGTGTGTGTGTGTGTGTGTGTGTGAACAGTGAAGTGAACTGGCAGTGAAGTCTGTCTTCATTATGTATATATAGTATATTATATAGTATATTATATATTATGCCTTTTATCAGTCATAATATTTGTTTATTTTATTTAACACTTATTTTCTCTCTTCATAGATACTTTCTATGTTTGGTTATGCAGTCCCTTTAGGGTTTATAGGATTAATCAAACAGAAATAGCTCTTTAAGGTAACGATTTCAGGTCACTATAGTGACCTATATTTAGTATAGCGTAAAGCATACTTTATACAGTGAATAATGATTTTATTAATCAAAATGAACTTCGCGTCCCCAGTTGGATGGTAAAGAACGATACGTGTTTGGCTGCTTTGTACATTTCTTGCCATCACAAACACACTGTAAAGATTTTGGAGGTCAATCTCAAAATGTTATGTCGAAAAACTAAAGTGCAATAAATAATACACGCTTTAAGGTCTGTTTACACGACATCATTTTCAACTGAAAACTGAAAACGTTTTGGCCGTTCATTTCAACGAAAATGCCATTTTGGGGGCCTGACAATGAAAGCTTTTGAAAACGAGTTTTTGTGAGCTCATCTAAAGTGAGGACTAGTTATGCCTTGTAAAGCATTTATAAAGGAGATTTAAAGGCTGTTAATATTTCTATGTTCTCTATCGTGTTGTGTTTGTTTCCTTTTTCTGTTTAGAATATAAATGAGTCTTTAAATCTCCTTTATAAATTATTTACAAAGCATAACTAGTCCTCACTTTAGATGAGCTCGCAAAATAGTGAACTGACCACTACTAAATGCTTTATAACTGCCTGAATCTACTACATTTACTCACACTTTCTAAGTGATCTTATTAATCACTGTAAACACCTAAATAACTGATTTGTAAATAATGCTATACTTCATTTAGAAATGATAAATTGATTTAATAAAGTATGAAAATGCAATTATTAAACACATTATAGATATGCTTCTAACTCAATAATACAGCGTTTAAAGGTGTATTTATAAACTGCTTACTAATGTCTGCTTTCTGAATTATGATTTATCTGTTTACCAATGCTTAACTAATGATTAATAGGATGCAGTTATTATAAAGGGTTACCATATATATTATATTATATTTCTCAAAATATAACTTCAAATTTGCATTTTTTTTAATTAAAAAAAAAGCATGCCAAGAGGGGATCTGCAACTAAATGTTATAATTATAATGTAATTATTATTATATTAAGATATTAATAATGCGACTGATAGTATTGGCTGCCTATTAATTAAAACATAATTTCTACTCTTAAAAAAAATCAATAGACATGTCCTTATTTTTCTGTTTCCTTTGTTTCTAGGATGTTGATGTACAGAGAAAGTCAGTGTTTGAAATATTGCTCAATTTAAATGCAACCAAACATATGTCGGTCGTTACCATCCAACAGTGGACCTTTCTTTAAGATCTAATTCAAAACTTTTGAGTTGACTTGCTGCATCTGGTCATTTTGAAGAAACAAAAATTAAATCATTTTTTTCATAATATAACTTTAAAAAAATCAAAATTAAAAAATTTTAAAAAATTAAACATGCCAAGATTGAATCTCAACTCTGAACGATCTCTACCTATACAACAGTGGACTCACAATAGCCTGCAATGGAACTGTGTGTGTGTGTGTGTGAACAGTTAAGTATGTCTTTATTTTGTAACTATAAGTTATATATATTTATATATAGGCCTTCATAGATACTTTCTATGCTTGGTTATGCAGTCCCTAACAATTTACTTGCCATTGTTATGTGCCATTGCACTCACACATACATGTCTATATTACTAACAGACCAATGTCGCTCTACACTGGCCAAGTGAGGACTCAATGAACGATATCTATCTATACAAGTGAGGACTTGAACAGTGTGTGTGTGTGTGTGTGTGTGAACAGTGAAGTGAACTGGCAGTGAAGTCTGTCTTCATTATGTATATATAGTATATTATATAGTATATTATATATTATGCCTTTTATCACTCGTTTTGAAAACGATGCCTTTACCATCTGCATGTAAACAACATAAACGTGAATTTGTGAAATTGTTACGTCATTCCAACCCGGTCACACTAAATGCGTCTCTATAGCACACATTGTGTTTATTGTGCAATTTATACGTGCATATGATAGGCATGGGTGGGTTTAGGGTAGGTTTAGTAGTGGTGTGTAATATGTAATATGTATTATATGTTTGGTTAGGATTAGTTTTGTAGGATGTGTGTGTATTACACTCAATAAAGTGCGTATTATATGCATGTAAAAAAATATATTTTCGCGTAAAAATTGCACGATAAACACAATGCGTGCCATAGAGATGCATTTTCATGAGATCAGGCAGGTCATGCACAAGTATATAACATGGTCACATGCGTACTTATCATCACGTGTTCACATGTTCATGAGTATTTGAGTTTTTTTTTTTTTTTTTTTTTTTTGACAAAGTAAGAAAGGTTTGGGGTGTGCTTTTAGATGGGCCTTTAAAATTTGACAAACAAATATCTTCAGTAACTGGATCTAGTTTCTATCAACTCCGTCTTTTGTCTAAAATTAAACACTTCCTAACTGACAAAACACTAGAGATGGCTGTTCATGCTTTTATTACTTCCCATTTAGACTACAGCAACTCACTGTATTGCGGTATTTCCAAGTCACAAATCGCTCGCCTTCAACTGGTCCAAAATGCTGCAGCAAGATTTATTCACAAAAGTAGTAAATATAATCACATGATGATGATGATACATTTTATTTATATTGCGCTTTTCTGCTTTACATATAGCCTCACATTCAAGCTGGGGGCAAGCTGGGGCCAGTTGTACTGTTAGAGGGGCCAGTTTAGACCTTATTGTTGTCATATCATTTTCTGCACTGCACTATAGGCATTAACAGGCAAAATACCATGATTACCAATCATTCAACAATGTATTTGCATTGCCATTATATTTTTTTAATTTGCATTACATATTCAGAATCAGTCACATTAACTGCATTCTACGATTTTTGTGTTTTTTTTGCAAAAAGATCAGCAAATTCATCTAGATTTAAGGCCTTTGCCCTCCTTGACTCAATACTTAGAACACCTAAATTGCTTAATCTGTCATCTGACATTGTGGACCTGAGATAGGTTTTCACCAGCTTTAGTGCATACAATATAATATACAATTAAATTATGCTTATTTTAAATGTATTGTGCAGGCTAGGTATAAAAAATATAGGAAAAACCATGATAATATGAAACGCTTCAAAACAGAGCGCACAAAGCGCGTATGCGCATCGCGGGTGCAGAATGATGTGCTCAAAGCAACATGGAGTCACAGTGTTCAGCGCTGCACAAGTGCGCATTTAAAAGTTCACGGCACAAAGCGAAGAAATTTCGAGCGCACAAATCCTAGTGTAGCCTATATCTGTCCAACAGTTTATTGATCATTTGTTTCTTCACATAGTGAAGTTTTAAATTCCAGTTATTGTGCGTTTGATGCCGATTCATAGTCCTTGTGGTGTGAACAGGCACACGGTAGCGAGTCGTTTTAAAACAGCAACAAACATAAAATACAAATACACAAAATAAAGTCATTTTATGCAAATCCACAGCCTTTTATCTACAGATCAAGCATTATAATGTGTATATATCATATTGGAGAGAGTTTTACCGTGCATATATATAACATAATATAAATTAACATTACAAAAGTTAATGATAGTACATTTCAAATACCTAAAAATTGACAATTAAGTGATTTTGTTCGAGTCAAAAATATTACTTAACATTAATGAACCAACGGTACACATTTTTTACTTTAGCAATCTTATGGGTTGTGGTCTCTCAGACATTGGCAGTAATAAAAATACAATAAAAACATAGTTTCCCTTTGGACTTAAATTACATATCTTTGTGGTATACGGTAGAAATATTGCACATTTCAGTCTAGCTTAGGTTTTTAAAATAAATAACACAGTCTTGGAAATAATATGTAAGCATGTGCAAATAAGCCTGTATAGTAAATCAAGTTCTGTTGGTCTTTGTGTTTAAGTGAGAAATTAATTCATTTAAATTGAAAGATCTCAATGTTTATAAGATCTTTCAATTATGTTTAACAGTTTTGAGCGTATAAAAGAGTGTATAAAAATGGGCTCTGAGTTTTGGCAGTGGTTGTGTCTAAGTGAAATATGTAGTTTGGAAGATGTAGTCACTGAATGCATTAATACAACATTGAATGACACAGACATTTGCAACACTTCTACAGTAATACCGTAGTAAAATATTTTCAGAATCTAAAAAATTAAATACTATCAAAACAATTAGATGTAGCTGAACACATACAGGTATTAATCTTTCAGTTTCATCACCATCTATAAAAAGGGGAAACTTGGGGGAAATGTGTACTGTACTGTAAACAATGACCATGTGACATAAAATGCTGTGAATTCTGAACAACAGAAAACAGCAGAAATATGTTAGAATTCTACCCGTTATTTGTGTGTTTTTTTATTTAACGTGTGTTTTTGGGGGGTAAAACCTTTTCTAGTGTTCTGGAAGAATGAGTTGATCTGAGAATGAAGTTTCAGTGCATTTTGAATGTGAAATGAACTGCTGTCAAGCTGTAAGTTGGTTTGGAGAAGATATCATGGTCTTTTAACCTGATATCATTTAAGACATCATTTAAGACTGTGGTATAAATGATTGAATGATTTAACCATAACTCATTACTATGCTTGATATTCTAAAATAGGTATTTTTCATGTGTATGTAGACTAGGGTGTGTATTGAGTTGTTGCACTTCCCCCCCACACGCAATTTACATATCAATGCAGGAAGGCCTTAAAGGCCAGTGTTTTTCTTAGGTGAGAAAACTGGCCAACAACCCCCAGAGTAGTGTTACCAATATCTGTGCAACTTCTCAAATACACTAGAATAAACTAGAGAAAACGCTGGGATTTACCCTGCCAAATTAAATTAAATTACAGGTTTTTACAATCGCTATGACACATTTCTCAATATTTAGGTACATTTTCAAAACTCTTCACTCAGTTCTCCTAACCAACTTACAGCTTGACAGCAGTTCATTTCACAATCAAAATGCACTGAAACTTCATGTCTCAGATCAACTCATTCTTCCAGAACATTAGAAAAGGTTTCACCCATACACTTAGTGATACACTTTGTCACACATAAAACAAAAAAACACAAACAACAGGAGCATTACACAATGTTTTCTTTTGTAAAATGCTTTCATAAAACAAGAATGACACTATCTACTGTTTATAATTCACTGCAGTTGATGTTACATAATCCTTTTTGATTACAGCCCAGTTATCATCTATGATAATATTGAGCAGGTGGATACCTATAAGTATATAGGTGTGGTCATTGATCGTTCATTTACTTGGAAAGCCCACATTGATTATCTTTGTTCAAAATTCCGGCAACGATTGTATTTTTTTAAGAAGACTTAGTCTGTTCGGTGTAAATCAGAGAATTATGCAATTATTTCATTATGCCGTTTTAAGTAGTCTTTTAAATTATAGGATGCAAACTTCATATGGCAATCTTTCGGTCCAATTAAAATCACAGCTTGCATGTCTTGTGAAAACTGCAATGTAAGTTATGGGTGTAAGAGAGTACTCATCACTTCAATCAATTTACGAATCGTGGATTTTTTTAAAAATGCACAGACAATAGTGAGTGATTCAAGCCATGTTTTATTTCCAATGTATCAGCTTCTGCCATCATGGAGACGGTATAGAGTCCCACTGAGTAAGAGTAACCGTTAGAGTATCTATTAATATGTTAAATAGCAAGATGTAGTTATACATATATGTAGTTTTAAACTCTTTTTGGTTTGTGTGTGTATGTATATGTTGTGTACTAATGCAGCTTTGAGTCCAAGACAAATTTCCTGAAAAAGGACAATAAAGTAAAGTATACTAACAAACTAACTTTTTAACATTACTGTACTAAAATATTCCTAAGTTTCCCCTTTTGTATAGATGGTGATGAAAATGAAAGACTAACACTTACATCTAATTATTTTGATATTATTATATTTTAGAATCAGAATATCTATTTCAATGTGATATTACTGAAATTAATTTTTAACAGTTTAACAGTACTATTATTATTAACAGTTTTAAAAAGAGTATGTAAACGTGCAAATTAGCCTGTATAGAACATAAAGTTCTGTTGGTGTTTGTGTTTAAGAATAATTAATGTAAATGGAACAAAATGCATTCAATGACATCTTTCAAAGCAGTGATCCACAGTTTAGCTCACATAGACGGAAGGTGTGATCACTGTGTGAAGAGAGTTTTGAAAAAGTGACTTTAGAATTGGGAAACTTACATTTTATTTGTGTTTGGAATAATCATTAATTTAGTTTCATTGTAAACATAGTGCTAAACAAGTAAACAAGATTTTATATTTAAATATTATATTATAATATATAATACTGATTTCAGAATTGTGCAAGGTGTATTTTCCGGAATCTCTGTGTGAACGGAGCTTATGTGAGCCAAACTGTGGATCATTTATTATTGCTTTGGCAAAAAAAAAATGTATTTCTAACTTAACACAAACACCAACAGACATTTATGTTCTATACAGGCCAATTTGCAGATGTTTACATTCTCTAATCAAAACTGATGTTCAAAACCTAATATTTAAATTCTGAATCTAAAAAAAACAAAAACAAAAAAATATATATTTAACTAAACACCTATACAAGTGTTAATCTCAGTTTCATATTTTTGTACAGTATTGTAAACGTGGATAATGTAACATTAACTGCAGTGAACAGTAGATAGTGTAATTCTTGTTTTATTTATTTTTTAAATACATTTTTACAAAAGAAAACTTTACAAAATAAATTTGGCAGGGTAAATCCCAGCGTTTTCTCTAGTTTATTCTAGTGTATTTGAGAAGTTGCACAGATATTGGTAACACTACTCTGGGGGTTGTTGGCCAGTTTTCTCACCTAAGAAAAACACTGGCCTTTAAGGCCTTCCTGCATTGATATGTAAATTGCGTGTGGGGGGGAAGTGCAACAACTCAATATCACACACCCTAGTCTACATACACATGAAAAATACCTATTTTAGAATATCAAGGATAGTATTGAGTTATGGTTAAATCATTCAATCATTTATACCACAGTCTTAAATTATGTCTTAAATGATATCAGGTTAAAAGACCATGATATCTTCTCCAAACCAACTTACAGCTTGACAGCAGTTCATTTCACATTCAAAATGCACTGAAACTTCATTCTCAGATCAACTCATTCTTCCAGAACACTAGAAAAGGTTTTACCCCCCAAAAACACACGTTAAATAAAAAAACACACAAATAACGGGTAGAATTCTAACATATTTCTGCTGTTTTCTGTTGTTCAGAATTCACAGCATTTTATGTCACATGGTCATTGTTTACAGTACAGTACACATTTCCCCCAAGTTTCCCCTTTTTATAGATGGTGATGAAACTGAAAGATTAATACCTGTATGTGTTCAGCTACATCTAATTGTTTTGATAGTATTTAATTTTTTAGATTCTGAAAATATTTTACTACGGTATTACTGTAGAAGTGTTGCAAATGTCTGTGTCATTCAATGTTGTATTAATGCATTCAGTGACTACATCTTCCAAACTACATATTTCACTTAGACACAACCACTGCCAAAACTCAGAGCCCATTTTTATACACTCTTTTATACGCTCAAAACTGTTAAACATAATTGAAAGATCTTATAAACATTGAGATCTTTCAATTTAAATGAATTAATTTCTCACTTAAACACAAAGACCAACAGAACTTGATTTACTATACAGGCTTATTTGCACATGCTTACATATTATTTCCAAGACTGTGTTATTTATTTTAAAAACCTAAGCTAGACTGAAATGTGCAATATTTCTACCGTATACCACAAAGATATGTAATTTAAGTCCAAAGGGAAACTATGTTTTTATTGTATTTTTATTACTGCCAATGTCTGAGAGACCACAACCCATAAGATTGCTAAAGTAAAAAATGTGTACCGTTGGTTCATTAATGTTAAGTAATATTTTTGACTCGAACAAAATCACTTAATTGTCAATTTTTAGGTATTTGAAATGTACTATCATTAACTTTTGTAATGTTAATTTATATTATGTTATATATATGCACGGTAAAACTCTCTCCAATATGATATATACACATTATAATGCTTGATCTGTAGATAAAAGGCTGTGGATTTGCATAAAATGACTTTATTTTGTGTATTTGTATTTTATGTTTGTTGCTGTTTTAAAACGACTCGCTACCGTGTGCCTGTTCACACCACAAGGACTATGAATCGGCATCAAACGCACAATAACTGGAATTTAAAACTTCACTATGTGAAGAAACAAATGATCAATAAACTGTTGGACAGATATAGGCTACACTAGGATTTGTGCGCTCGAAATTTCTTCGCTTTGTGCCGTGAACTTTTAAATGCGCACTTGTGCAGCGCTGAACACTGTGACTCCATGTTGCTTTGAGCACATCATTCTGCACCCGCGATGCGAATACGCGCTTTGTGCGCTCTGTTTTGAAGCGTTTCATATTATCATGGTTTTTCCTATATTTTTTATACCTAGCCTGCACAATACATTTAAAATAAGCATAATTTAATTGTATATTATATTGTATGCACTAAAGCTGGTGAAAACCTATCTCAGGTCCACAATGTCAGATGACAGATTAAGCAATTTAGGTGTTCTAAGTATTGAGTCAAGGAGGGCAAAGGCCTTAAATCTAGATGAATTTGCTGATCTTTTTGCAAAAAAAAACACAAAAATCGTAGAATGCAGTTAATGTGACTGATTCTGAATATGTAATGCAAATTTAAAAAATATAATGGCAATGCAAATACATTGTTGAATGATTGGTAATCATGGTATTTTGCCTGTTAATGCCTATAGTGCAGTGCAGAAAATGATATGACAACAATAAGGTCTAAACTGGCCCCTCTAACAGTACAACTGGCCCCAGCTTGCCCCCAGCTTGAATGTGAGGCTATATGTAAAGCAGAAAAGCGCAATATAAATAAAATGTATCATCATCATCATGTGATTATATTTACTACTTTTGTGAATAAATCTTGCTGCAGCATTTTGGACCAGTTGAAGGCGAGTGATTTGTGACTTGGAAATACCGCAATACAATGAGTTGCTGTAGTCTAAATGGGAAGTAATAAAAGCATGAACAGCCATCTCTAGTGTTTTGTCAGTTAGGAAGTGTTTAATTTTAGACAAAAGACGGAGTTGATAGAAACTAGATCCAGTTACTGAAGATATTTGTTTGTCAAATTTTAAAGGCCCATCTAAAAGCACACCCCAAACCTTTCTTACTTTGTCAAAAAAAAAAAAAAAAAAAAAAAAAACTCAAATACTCATGAACATGTGAACACGTGATAAGTACGCATGTGACCATGTTATATACTTGTGCATGACCTGCCTGATCTCATGAAAATGCATCTCTATGGCACGCATTGTGTTTATCGTGCAATTTTTACGCGAAAATATTTTTTTTTACATGCATATAATACGCACTTTATTGAGTGTAATACACACACATCCTACAAAACTAATCCTAACCAAACATATAATACATATTACATATTACACACCACTACTAAACCTACCCTAAACCCACCCATGCCTATCATATGCACGTATAAATTGCACAATAAACACAATGTGTGCTATAGAGACGCATTTAGTGTGACCGGGTTGGAATGACGTAACAATTTCACAAATTCACGTTTATGTTGTTTACATGCAGATGGTAAAGGCATCGTTTTCAAAACGAGTGATAAAAGGCATAATATATAATATACTATATAATATACTATATATACATAATGAAGACAGACTTCACTGCCAGTTCACTTCACTGTTCACACACACACACACACACACTGTTCAAGTCCTCACTTGTATAGATAGATATCGTTCATTGAGTCCTCACTTGGCCAGTGTAGAGCGACATTGGTCTGTTAGTAATATAGACATGTATGTGTGAGTGCAATGGCACATAACAATGGCAAGTAAATTGTTAGGGACTGCATAACCAAGCATAGAAAGTATCTATGAAGGCCTATATATAAATATATATAACTTATAGTTACAAAATAAAGACATACTTAACTGTTCACACACACACACACACACACACACACACAGTTCCATTGCAGGCTATTGTGAGTCCACTGTTGTATAGGTAGAGATCGTTCAGAGTTGAGATTCAATCTTGGCATGTTTAATTTTTTTAATTTTTTTAATTTTGATTTTTTTTAAGTTATATTATGAAAAAAATGATTTAATTTTTGTTTCTTAAAAATGACCAGATGCAGCAAGTCAACTCAAAAGTTTTGAATTAGATCTTAAAGAAAGGTCCACTGTTGGATGGTAACGAACGACATATGTTTGGTTGCATTTAAATTGAGCAATATTTCAAACACTGACTTTCTCTGTACATCAACATCCTAGAAACAAAGGAAACAGAAAAATAAGGACATGTCTATTGATTTTTTTTAAGAGTAGAAATGATGTTTTAATTAATATGCAGCCAATACTATCAGTCGCATTATTAATATCTTAATATAATAATAATTACATTATAATTATAACATTTAGTTGCAGATCCCCTCTTGGCATGCTTTTTTTTTTATAAAAAAAAATGCAAATTTGAAGTTATATTTTGAGAAATATAATATAATATATATGGTAACCCTTTATAAAAACTGCATCCTATTAATCATTAGTTAAGCATTGGTAAACAGATAAATCATAATTCATAAAGCAGACATTAGTAAGCAGTTTATAAATACACCTTTAAACGCTGTATTATTGAGTTAGAAGCATATCTATAATGTGTTTAATAATTGCATTTTCATACTTTATTAAATCAATTTATCATTTCTAAATGAAGTATAGCATTATTTACAAATCAGTTATTTAGGTGTTTACAGTGATTAATAAGATCACTTAGAAAGTGTGAGTAAATGTAGTAGATTCAGGCAGTTATAAAGCATTTAGTAGTGGTCAGTTCACTATTTTGCGAGCTCATCTAAAGTGAGGACTAGTTATGCTTTGTAAATAATTTATAAAGGAGATTTAAAGACTCAGTTATCTTCTAAACAGAAAAAGGAAACAAACACAACACGATAGAGAACATAGAAATATTAACAGCCTTTAAATCTCCTTTATAAATGCTTTACAAGGCATAACTAGTCCTCACTTTAGATGAGCTCACAAAAACTCGTTTTCAAAAGCGTTCATTGTCAGGCCCCCAAAATGGCATTTTCGTTGAAATGAACGGCCAAAACGTTTTCAGTTTTCAGTTGAAAATGATGTCGTGTAAACAGACCTTAAAGCGTGTATTATTTATTGCACTTTAGTTTTTCGACATAACATTTTGAGATTGACCTCCAAAATCTTTACAGTGTGTTTGTGATGGCAAGAAATGTACAAAGCAGCCAAACACGTATCGTTCTTTACCATCCAACTGGGGACGCGAAGTTCATTTTGATTAATAAAATCATTATTCACTGTATAAAGTATGCTTTACGCTATACTAAATATAGGTCACTATAGTGACCTGAAATCGTTACCTTAAAGAGCTATTTCTGTTTGATTAATCCTATAAACCCTAAAGGGACTGCATAACCAAACATAGAAAGTATCTATGAAGAGAGAAAATAAGTGTTAAATAAAATAAACAAATATTATGACTGATAAAAGGCATAATATACTATATAATATACTATATATACATAATGAAGACAGACTTCACTGCCAGTTCACTTCACTGTTCACACACACACACACACACACACACTGTTCAAGTCCTCACTTGTATAGATAGACATCGTTCATTGAGTCCTCACTTGGCCAGTGTAGAGCGACATTGGTCTGTTAGTAATATAGACATGTATGTGTGAGTGCAATGGCACATAACAATGGCAAGTAAATTGTTAGGGACTGCATAACCAAGCATAGAAAGTATCTATGAAGGCCTATATATAAATATATATAACTTATAGTTACAAAATAAAGACATACTTAACTATTCACACACACACACACACACACAGTTCCATTGCAGGCTATTGTGAGTCCACTGTTGTATAGGTAGAGATCGTTCAGAGTTGAGATTCAATCTTGGCATGTTTATTTTTTTTTTTTTTTTTTTTTTTTTTTTTTTTTTAAAGTTATATTATGAAAAAAATGATTTCATTTTTGTTTCTTCAAAATGACCAGATGCAGCAAGTCAACTCAAAAGTTTTGAATTAGATCTTAAAGAAAGGTCCACTGTTGGATGGTAACGAACGACATATGTTTGGTTGCATTTAAATTGAGCAATATTTCAAACACTGAATATCTCTGTACATCAACATCCTAGAAACAAAGGAAACAGAAAAATAAGGACATGTCTATTGATTTTATTAGAGTAGAAATTATGTTTTAATTAATAGGCCACAACAGAGAATGAATTTCTTAAAGCAATAACTTTGCTGTAATGTCCTCAACATAAAGCTTCTGATGTTTTATAGTGCTTTCATTGAAAGTGTTATGATATTCTGTATTATTTGTTGGTATGGAACTGCTACTGAGGTACAGAAGAAATTATTAAGAAAAGTAGTAACAAGTAAATTGTTAGGGACTGCATAACCAAGCATAGAAAGTATCTATGAAGAGAGAGCGTTAAATAAGAAAAATAATATTATGAATGATAAGAGGATATTCTCGCCTCTGCTTTTGAACTGTTGCCGTCGGGCCGTCTGTATTTTTTACCCCGTTGTAGATTTAAATGGTCTTTCCTAAAACAAATCGTATTTAAAAATTTTTGATAACTGATAGGTTATATATATATATATATAGAGAGAGAGAGAGAGAGAGAGAGAGAGAGAGAGAGAGAGAGAGAGAGAGAGAGAGAGAGAGAGTTACATAATGAAGGCAGACTTCACTGCCAGTTCACTTCACTGTTCACACACACACAGCTCCATTGCAGGCTATCAAGTCCCCACTAGTATAGATAGAGATCGTTCAGAGTTTCAGGTCCCCACTTGGCATGTTTTTTTTAAAATAAAAAAATGCATATTTGAAGTTATATTATGAAAAAAGAGCTTAAAAGAAAATTTTGTATGTCATTTTTGTTCCTTCAAAATGACCAGAAACACTAGTCCCCTCTTGGCCAGTGTAGAGCGATAGTCCCCTGTTAGTAATATAGACGTGTATGTGTGTGTGTGTGTGTGTGTGTGTGTGTGTGTGTGTGTGTGTGTGTGTGTGACAGTGTATGTGTACGCTGTATGGTTGCTGCCACTGAGGTATAGCCCCACGTGGTTGTGTATGATTAGCAATAGGGGACAGCTGGTGAAAATCGGGCCGACTCCCCGAATTTTTAAAACATGTTTAAAAATGATCGGGAGGTCGGGAGGGGCTCGGCTCGTAATTCCTCTCACACGCTGCGAGCCGCGACCATGCGAGCATCATCCACTCGATTTCTCCCGAGTGAAAAAAATCATCTGCGAGCAAAACAAAAATAGTGTCTGTGACTGTTTTGTTGCAACTGATAAGACACAAGTTGTTTTTGTTATTGTGTTTCATCCCCAAAAAAAAAATGGAGATTAATTTTCCTAATAAAAAAAAAACCTTTTTATTTCTTAAAACATGATATATTGTGAGTTTTTACTGATAATATATCGATTATCGCCATATCGTGATATTATCGGTATCGTGAACAAAGTATCGCGTATCGTATTGTATCGTGAAGTACCCAGTGATTCCCAGCCCTAATGTACATGTTTGTATTTTTGAGAGAATAATGTTTATGCATGGTTATTGAAAAAACTAAATACTAAAGTTTCTGAAATAAGGCCACAAAACACATACTAAATATGTGTCCACAAGACTTCTGAATAATGCATTTTGTCGCCTAGAGTTTTTTCTTCAAAATGATGTGAAAATCATCCTGCCTAATTATTCACATAAAACAATACATTGATTTAAATTTTGCAAGACACTTTATGTTTGGAAAGGCCATATGCGAGTGGGCGTCAACGATCATGCATATTTAGTGGTTCACACCTGAGGAGACAATGGGGCCTGCATACTTAATGAGCCATTCATTCAGGTGTGTCACTGAGCCACAAGAAAGAATGCAAGAGCAATATATATATAGCATATATATATATATTCTACCAAATTGGTTCACAGTTAGAAGCATCTCATTTAATTTTTCCATGTCTAGTAATTGTGCAGTTAATTCTCATACTGTATTTTCAGTTTTGGAATATGTATCCTCTCCCCAAATTTGTCACTAACAAAACACAATAAAAATTATTTAAAGAAAAGTTTACAGCTACCTTGTAAATATATATTTTTTTATTAAAAAGGTTACAATTACAACAACAATTGAAGTGTAATCTTTCTTTGTAAAAACTAAAGTATACATTTTATCATACATATTTCAAAGTTAAGGATTCATTACTTTGAATATAGCCTACAAATTGGAACATTGGAACAAACACATAATAACATATTATTTGATTACTTTATTTTTGACAAAACATACTATATTTAACATATGAGCAAAAATTGGCAAACAAAAGCTTATTTGAGGTGGCAAATATTTTACAGTAAAAATGTATAATCTATCCAAAACTAGTCAACGAAATGTTGTCTTTCATTTGTCTGTAACATAGGTCTTTCGTTTATATAAGAAATATAAATGTTAATTTGCAGTTTAATACGTTGCTTATACAAATACATTTTATTTCAACATATTTCAGTCGATTTTTACTCATCTCAGTATAGTTTGCTAAAAGCGGATCATTCATTCACACACAGCAAAATCCCCAGTGTTAAATTAACACTCCTCAGTGTACATATGTGTCCACACTACAGGGTGTTAAAATTAACACTGAAGCAGTGTTGAAGTTAACGAGATAATTAAGTTATTAATTAAGTGATGATTGGCCATTAGTGGTGACACCTGATGTTAATAAGCAGAATCATTGAAGGAACGAGAAACAGCAATAACAGAAAAAAGAGAAACACAAGAACTACAACTGACTTCGAGTCATTACACATTGTTGCACTTATTATCAGTTTGACTTTATTTCTGTCATACATCTACAAAAGTTCTTGAGATTCAACAGAAGTTTAGACGGTAATGTTTTATGGAATTTTTTGTGTCTAACTGTTCTAACATTGTGTTAATAAAGCACATTTGTTACTGCAAGAGAAAACATGATCTGCTCACAATATGTTTTGATGATAATGACATTATCAGCATGAAGTGATCTTAGTCAATGATGTCATTCAAAGTCTAAATCTTTGACTATATGCTTGATGTCACATTTTAGTTGGTAGTCCTGAGTAGTCCTGAGATTCTACAGTTTGAGATCCAACAGCAATATGAACAATTTTGAAAATACTTTGTGCACAGAAGTTATTGTGTTTAAACACACAGACATCAAGAATCAGCATATGAATCTCAACAATGGTGACAATAAACAAACTAGTGACAAACAGATCAACTCTGAACATCACAAAACAAGCTACTAAAGTCATAACAAAACAATAGCAAAATAAAAGCAAACAGAAAAAAACAATGAAAATTACAGGACAATTCTGCTGCATAATTTATTCATGCTGCAATGCATGATGTCAGCCAGGGATGCGTTCTGATTGGTGGCTCCCATCATGCACTGCAACATGAAGCATTTGTGTGATTGTCACCATTGTTGAGATTCATATGTAGATTCTTGATGTCTGTGTGTGATTTTAAAATCTTCAGATCAAATTAATAAAACATTTGGATAATCAGTTTATAATGCTGGGTGAGATCAGTGAATCAGGTCACTAGTAATTTCATCATCGAAACACAACCAGGGCTGCATTTCCCAAAAGCATCTTAAGCCTAACTTGATCGCAAACCGACTGCAACAAATGGTTTGTACGATTAAATTAGGCTTACGATGCTTTCGGGAAACACAGCCCAAGTCATAGTTTCTCTTGTCACAACAAATGTGCTGAACAAAAGTTGGAACAGCCAGAGAAAAACTAATGTTAAAAAGGAAAGGGTCAAGAGCCCAACTAAAGCAAACACTGACCACTTTAATGGTGACTTGAAACGAAAAATTCCACAAAATATTACCGTCTAAACTTCTGTTGAATCTCAAGAACTTTTGTAGATGTATGACAGAAATAAAGTCAAACTAGTAATAATAAGCGCAGTAATGTGTAATGACTCAAAGTCAGTTGGTGTTTCTCTTTTTTCTGTTCTTGTTGTTTCTCGTTCCTTCAATGATTCTGCTTATTAACATCAGGTGTCACCACTAATGGCCAATCATCACTTAATTAATCACTTAATTATCTCATTAACTTCAACACTGCTTCAGTGTTAATTTTAACACCCTGTAGTGTGGACACATATGTACACTGAGGAGTGTTAATTTAACACTGGGGATTTTGCTGTGTAGCTTACGCTATGGGATCCCCTTTCAAAACGCTGTGTGCTTAAAACTTCGCCAAAAAATTCATCTCCATAAATATATCTAGTAGTAAAGCTAATGCAAGGGCTAGAAATCAATTAATAGGCCTATGTCACACTTCCTCGTCGTCATGGAGAGCGCAGTTCGCACAAGCGTTTGTACTCCCGTGGCGTCTGTCGTTGCTATGCATCCATGAACGCACATGGAAAAGCGCGCCGCTTCTATTATGAGCGCGCTTGCCGCGCGCCATTTGAAATAACGTATCTGCACGCGCAAAAACATCAGCACCACATCAGCAGCTGCACCGCCGATCGCCATCAGCGCTTTTATGAAGAGGACGCAACTGCACGCGCTTCGGGCATGCGCGCGCATCAAGTAGCCTACCGGGTTTGAGAAAACCTGGTACCGTGACGTTTAAAAAAAAATGAGTACCGACTTGGTACCGAATAGAGCTTAGATCGGGCCCAACAAATCAAGCCCGACCCTACCCGAGCCCGAGCCCGTTGTGTCCGAGCCCGGCCCGGCCCGACACGTTCACTGTAATTATGAGCCCGAGCCCGATTTAAACCCGACCATTTTTAATATGTGGGCCGTTATAACCAGGGGCGGCGCCAGGATTTTTTTTAACGCAGGTGCTGCTGTGCTAGATCATTTAGACTACAGGGTGGAGCTGCGCAGTTATATATATTATATAAATACTATTAATAAATGAGCAAAAATTGGCCACTCAATATTAAATATTCAATTATTTTAATTATCACAATTAAAGTTTTAATGTTATTAAATTGGACAAGCACAACATTCAGCATTCAATCAAATATTCTTAAAGATTAATTATTATTAATAATGTTACTTCAACATATTGTTATTTCAACATAATATGTGTGTGAGCAACAAGCAAGATGTGCATTTGTAAATTCGGTGACAGCGCGAGTTTCAAATGGTGTAAGTGACCGCGGCGCGCCCGCGACTCCATGTCATGATTATATTGTCTGGTAAATTGATTTTTATGTATAAATCTAGGCAGTTGGTTGATGAAAAATGTATTAAAATTAAATTACAATTTATACTAAACGAAATTCACTTTAAAGAAAAGCTTTCTTCAAAACAAAACTTAACAAACTTGAAACTAAATGTGCTTATTCAATGGCTAAAACACGTACACTCTCTTTTTTAACAAATTGCAGCACATTCACTTAATTCTGAATTTTGCACATGTTGAAAGGCATTTGTTTGTGAATAAAACATATCTGTAACATTTATCACATTCATAATTGTGCGTGCATTTATTAATTATTATCTTAATGAATAATGCGACAAGGAAGAAGCATGTAAACTGCGTTGTTTGTTTATTCAGAAATAATTGAATGGATCGGAAAAGTTACAAAAGAGGACATCGAGGGCTGAGGCTGACTACTATCATAATTTCTGTCATGGCAAGACTGCTTCATGTGTCTGTTCATCGTCAAAGTCCCCGTTTTTTTGCTGTCATAGGCGAGCAGCGTGCCGCATTTAATGCACGAGACAAAGCCAACACATATGTTGTCACTCCCCACGACTAGTTTAAAATGTTTCCATAGCTTCGATTTTCCTCCAAACTTGCTCAAAGTTAATTCTCCTGTTTTAATTTTTTTCTTTGCTTCTTCAAGCACTTAAGCTACAGAATAGTACAGCACGCACAGCAGGTGTGATGCGTCACGCGTGCGAGACTGCGAGTGCGAGTGGACGAGACGCTGCGCATGACACGTGACGTGCTTTATCAAGGGCCCGACCCGACCCGGCCCGAGGACAGTGGCGGGAAATATCGGCCCGGCCCGGCCCGCGGGTCGGGTCGGGTCGAGTCCGGGCTCGGGCTCGGGCAGATAATCTAAGCTCTAGTACCGAAGTACCGGGTCTTTTGACAACACTAATCCAGCTTAATAATCTTTGCTTTGTCACAGCAAGCCCTTTGGTGCGGCCGCCAAAGCATACGAAGAGCTGTTCTGACTGCTTGAACGAGGCAGAACGCTCTAAATAGACTCTAAGAGCCCTGACAGGGCAGAGTAGATTCGCATCTCTTTCATCCTCTAGCGAGGGAAGAGCTGATAGCGAAATTACCTGCGCTCTGAACGGAGTGGAGAGCACTTTAGGAACATACCCGTGCCTCAGATTAAGGATGACTCTGGAGTCGTTGGGCCCGAATTCAAGGCAGGAAGCGCTTGCAAATCACCTACTCGCTTGACTGATGCCAGTGCTAGTAAAAGAGCAGTTTTGAGCGAGAGAGGCTTCAGGTCAGCTGACTGAAGCAGCTCAACTGGGACTCCCTTCATGGCCTCCAGGACCATGGAGAGGTCCCAGACCGCCACAGAGGGGGGTTGAGTTGGGTTTAGCCTTCTGGCCCCTTTGAGGAAGTGCACGACCAGGTCGTTTCTTCACAGTAATTGCCCGGCCACGTGAGCGTGAAATACTGCTATGGCTGCTACATTTACTTTGAGCGTGGAGGGGGTACGCCCCACGCCAAAAAGCTCTTGTAAAAAGGAGAGCATCTTAGGCACTCCACATGAGTAGGCGTCCAGGCTCCGTGCTGTACACCAGTCGGAGAACACTGACCATTTTAGAGCGTAAAGACACCTGGTTGAGGGCGCTCTTGCTTCAGTGATGGTTTGTCTCTTGTCTCTGGATAGCATATCCGCACCCTGGTTCAGAATGCCTGGCACATGCGCCGCTCTTAGCGAGCGCAGGTTGTGCTGAGCCCATATTATGTGGTCTTTGGCCATGGTGTGCAGGTTTCTCGACCTGAGTCCACCCTGGCGATTTATATAGGACACCACTGACATGTTGTCCGTCCGGACCAAGACATGGTGGCCCTTTAGATATGGGAGAAAAGCTTGCAGCGATAGAGCGACCGCTCTCATCTCTAGACAGTTTATATGTAGGCGCCTCTCCGGGCTCGACCATAGGCCATCATCAATCATCAACGAACACCACTAACCACTCGGTGAGTTGCACAGTTTTGAAAACGAATGTTAAGGGTTGTTTTAAGGACATTTTCGTGCATGCCCATAGACAGCCACTCTGAAGCCGTCAAAGGCGATTCTAAAAGAGTCAAAAAGTCGAGACAGGACCCATCGTCAAAATGTCTGTGTCCACCACTCTAGTTCATCCATAACAAACTACAAAATAGACTCAAGGTGTTAAATACCGGAATTATCCTTTAAATAAGTAGAAATTTTGAGTTCATAACACTTAAAATCTTAATCCAAAAGATTTTTGCTGCCAAATGAGTTCATTAAACACAACTGTGTAATTTTTGATACAAAAACTTGCTATTGTAAGTAATGTTAAGTTATGATAAATTGATTTCTTTTTTAATGACAACACTGGGGTTTACAGTGCGGACTTCCCATCACTAGTTTCTAAACTCATCACTGGCCTGGTTATTATTTGTCAATAGATTTTCACCAAAAAATACTTTCTTGACACAGATCATACAATAACAATTAATAGCTTCTTGTCAGTGATGAATAAATGCAATTATAAAGTAATGCAGTTATAAACCTGGAACACACTGTAATACATTTCACACTAAAATGTTTAACAGTGCAGACATGAATGAACAATAACTACAAATTAGCATGATCAAGATTAACAGATATTTAAAAAATGTTAATTGTTGCCTTTTGTAATGCCTAATGCATTAATAATGAAAACAATTTGAAACTTATTGTAAAGTTTTACCATTAAACAATATTTACTTACCCATTGAGGCAAGAAAAAATATTAGCCAGTGCAGGTGCATGTTCAATAGTGAAATAAAACCTCAAATTTCTGAGATACTTCTGCTGTAGGATGAGGATTCACTCTTGAACAGATGTCAGTCATTTGGTCATATTTATACACTGCGAGTGAGTAACACATTCTCACTCTAAACCAGTGGCAGAGCAGGATATTTTCATAGGAGTTGCCAGGTAAGAGCCAGTAAACCAGCCTCGGGTGTCACAGATATCTTCATTATTTCAACATAGAAAGGAGTTTGACAACAAAGTGCTGGACTGTTTTAGTGCTTACAACAATGGCAGCAGGTTAGTGAATTCTGAACTTAAATGGACAGTTCATCCAAACATGAAAATTCTGTCATAATTTACTCACGCTCGAGTTGTTCTAAACTTTTATGAGTTTCTTTCTTCTGCTGAACACAAAAGAAGATATTATGAAGATTGTTGGTAACCAAATATTTGATGGGCCCCATTGACTTCTATTTTTTCCATCTATGGAAGTCAATGGGGCCCACTCAAGAAATAAGTTCACAGTATTAATATACTCACATTAATAACACAGTATAAATATTAAATGGCAATCGACCAAGGTTTTAATTCAGTGCATGTTATTATTACAGAAACATACTGTAATTAAAGCTGCAAGCAGCGTTTGCGGGGCCAAGCCCTTTTGGTTGTTTGGCTTGTTTGGATACATTATTTTTTACTAGGAATCTTTTGAACATTGCACAATTCACATGGTTTAACATTTGCTACACATTAGAAATGATTTAACAATCTTTAAAGTTAAAGCCTTTTGCTTTACTTAGTATTTGGTTTACACTCATACACTGTGGTTTGCTTAATAATTTTACAGAGACTTAAGATGTTGAAGGTAGAATCGCTGTAGCACAATGCGGAGCCAGAAGAGCAAAAGATTAGTAGAATGCTTGAATACAAGAATCGACTCGACATAATACACAAGTTTATGTAGTCATCCTATGCAGGATTCGAACCCCCAACCAGAATGGTTTGGGACTCATAGCACGTGGATTAACAGCTTGCGCCACTTAGAGAACACAGAGTTACAAGCTGCAGAGGAGAGCATTCAGTGTAAGAATGAGCACACAATAGCATGGTAACTAGATTAGCATGTTAAGCTATCTTACTGCTAATGTAGCTTATGGTTATCCTGATAGCTGAAGAGCCACATTAGAAAGAATGGCATCTGGTTAGCATGCTAACCAATTATTATGCTAAGCTAACTAGCATAAGTCAACAAACACAGGCTAGGTCAACTTTGCAGACGAATATGTCGGGAACGGTAGCGAATATCAAAAATCTGTTCAGTCATTCCTGTGCGGCTAGGTCTAAATAACATCTGATCAAATTTTGGGCAAAATTGAGCAAAATTTGAAGGAGTAGCGAAAAAACTGTTTTTCATTTGCTCCAATATGGCGGACAGTCACATTGTTGCAAAATGACAAATGAGATATCGTCGGAATTGTGATAAGCCAAGGAACATAATGACATAAAGAAATCAAAATTTGAACAATGTTTTCAAAAGTTATAAGCATTTTTGCAAAATACCTTATACCTCTGGAACACTAGGTGGTGCTGTGTTCAAACTTCTCAGGTACCTTCAGGACATGGTGTCGATCATCCCTACCAATTTTTGTGCCGATATGTCAAATAGTTTAAAATATATTGCAATTTATGACAAAAATCAAAATGGCGGACAAGTGGTTCATCCAATTCTGGCAAAATCAGTATCCACGGATTCGGCATGACCCAAGGAATCCATAGATACCACATTTATGATTTTCTGACAAACTGTTCAAAAGTTATTGGCCAAAATAGCCATTTTCCATATCTCATGACCCGTAGGTGGCGCTGTTTCCAACTTTGGCAAGGACCCTCAGAGCATACTTCCGATGAAGTGTACCAATTTTCGTTTCGATTGATCAAACTTTGGCCGAGATACAGCCTCTAAACCAATTTTGGGTCGACTTCGTTAAGTTTGCAACAACATAACTTTTGAACAAAGATCAATAAATAAAATCTGTTCAGTCATTTCTGTGCGGCTCAGTCCAAAGATCATTTGAGCAAATTTTGGACAAAATTGGACAAATTTTGAAGGAGGAGTAGCGAAAAAACTGAATACTGTACTTTTCAAAATGGCCACTACTGTAATGGGCGGAGTCTTAATGTAAGGTATTAGATGTGATCACGATGATGAGAGGAATCAGATGTACTTAGTTCCATGTCTCTAGATCAAAGGGTTCAAAAGTTATAACCATTTCAATGTTGAAATTTTGAACTGGTGGTGGCGCTATAGAGTTGGTCCTAGAGACACCATATTTGGTCCAATTACTATTCATTAGCATCACTAGAAGTGTACCAAATTTCATCATTTTCATATGTACGGTTCATAGGGCTGCCATAGACTTCCATTGGCGGAAGAAGAAGAAGAAGAAGAAGAAGAAGAAGAAGAAGAAGAAAACTAACAGATACAATAGGTGCCTTGCCCCTTCGGGGCTTGGCCCCTAACAATAATAATAAGAAAACTAACAGATACAATAGGTGCCTTGCCCCTTCGGGGCTTGGCCCCTAATAAGAAAACTAACAGATACAATAGGTGCCTTGCCCCTTCGGGGCTTGGCCCCTAATAAGAAAACTAACAGATACAATAGGTGCCTTGCCCCTTCGGAACGTGGCCCCGCCCATGACACAATTTTCACAGCAAAAGCAAAATCCTGACACGAGAGCAAGAAATTGCATCGAGAGCAAAGAAAAGCGTTTTGAGAGAGACACTTTTTTTTTTTAGAGAACATTTTTCAAACTGATAGCAAAAAATATAAGTATTTTGAGAGAGATTTTTTTTCTCAGAAATAATTTACTTTTTTTTACATTTATATTTTTTATGTTCTATTAGAAAATACTTTCTCTCAAAACTTTTTTTAGTCTCAAATATTATTATTTTTTGCTATTGGTATGAAAACTTTTTCTCTCAAATATTCTTTTTTCTCTCATGAAATGCTTTTTTGCTATCAGTGTGATAACTTTTTCTCTCAAACTTTTTTTTTCTCTCAGATCATTTATTTTATCGCATGTAATAAAGACACAATTCTAGCTCCATAGTAGCGCAGCAGAGAGCGAGGGGGAGTGACCTGTAAGCTGTGCTTGTTCAAATTTTCAGGCTAAGTCAACGTTTTCTAAAAGCTCCCTACTGCAGCTTTAAACTTTACCAATGCTAGCTTGATAGTGAGTACTAAAATACATCTTATTTGTTTATATTCATAATGATAAAGTTAGATTTTTTTATTACATGTGATTCTGACATGATGTCACTGCATGCACTGCGCTCCTTCCTCTCCGCGGCGCTCGTCTCAGGTAAATAATGCGTCTTCCAGCTCAGCGGTCGGAGTCGCGCGTTCATGTGTTTTGGGGGCGTGGCTTTGGAAGGAGCCCAGAAGGGAGGGGGTGGAGTGAATGGAAATAATGAGCTGTCTTTAAAACAGTCGTGAGAGGTCTACAGACACTCGATTTTTATACTTTTATTTTTCAGAGTACTTACATTTTAATTATGTATTGATAAATAAAGTTTAAACAAATTTGGAAAATAAGTTTTTTTAGACAATTCCTACCTACCCAACCTTTAATACACAAAATACAATAAGATTCATTAACAAAGTACCTCCTGGTGTTCTTCTAAAACGAGGGCGAGCCACAAATCCGTGAGAACAGTTTACAAACCCGTGGGCACGGTTTATGAATTTGTGGGTACAGATTGCAAAAACTGAAGGCACGGTTTACAAATCTGAGAGCGCGTATTAGAAACTCGTGGGTACGGTTTATAAATCCGTGGGCACGATTTGTTAAACCAAGGGAACAGTTTGAGAATTCATGAGTACGGTTTATAAACTGAGCGGACGGATTGCAAAACCGTCACCACGGATTGTTTTTTTTCTCCCACAGGTGACTCCGTACAACTCTCATTCTAAATGACATTTATCAAAGATGTGGTCACTGTGGTAGAAACTACATGCTCTCTGACAAAAATTCTGGATCCCGCAAGCCAACTCAGCAATTCGGAAGGTTATACATAAATGCTCAGTTTGTCGCAGATTCAATGGAAGAATTGGAGAGCAAAAAATGGCACGTTTGCCAGAAGACCACTTGCTACCTAATAAAGAAGCACTGAGAAACCTGAACCATAACAAAATTGAAAATGCACTGTTACAAAAAGGGATCGAATGGATCTTCAACAGTCCAACTGCTTCTCATCATCAAGGTGGAGTTTGGGAGCGTCAAATCCGTACTGTAAGAAAGATATTCAATGCTCTCTTAAAGGAACAGACTATCAAAGATGACAGTCTTCATACCATCATGTGTGAAGTGGAAAACATCATCAACAACAGACCAATAACTAGTACATCAGAAGATCCAAATGACCTTGAGGCTCCGACGCCTAACTATTTACTGTTGTGGAAAACTCAACCAAGCTTACCACCAGGTGTCTTTAACAAGGAGGACCAATATATGAGAAAAAGTTGGAGACAAGTCCAGTATCTAGCAGACTTGTTCTGGTTAAAGGTACAATATGTAAGAATTTTGTAATAAAATATACCCAAATCTCTTGAACAGTGTTATATATTTCCTGCAGTTGTGTACTTACAATATCCCAAAAGTTCCCAAAGATTTTAAATTTCAGAGAAATTCAAATTTTAAATAATTGTCCGTCCCGGAAAAAAATTTCACTTCGCCTGTCACTGACGTAATATCCTCCCTGGTTTCCGCTCGTACTGCCATAGTAACCATGGCGACAGACGTGGACAACTGCGTAGTTCGCAATGTCTATCTGCACGCTGTTGTTGTTTTGTTCAAACATTATGGACCATGGCAAGCAGACTTTGGAGAAAAAAGGAGAACTAAAACGAGGATCAATATCAGCGCAGCGTTTTCGAGCTCCACGTCCTTGACAAACTTCGACTCGACGCCACTCCTACATACTTTATTAGACAGGTGAGCAAATGTACATGAAACTAATCAATGTTATAGTTCATGAAATGTTAGAATATGATCTGTATGTTATTCTAATGTTGATCTAGCTTACTGCTAGTCTCATATAGCCAACAAACGACCACACAGAAAACATTATAACTTTCAACACACTCAAATGCAGTTTAGTGTGATTGTGTAGACCAAGTGAAACAGCACTGCATTACCTCACAAGTTTCATTCATCTAATAAACTGACCTGAGTGAGTAGTAATTCTGCACTTGCGTGTAGTTCGGTAGAATGAAATTTCCTTGTTCCTTTATATCCGCGAGGCTCGCGGGACGCGCGTGTGGCGCTGATACCTGTCTCTTATTAGCAATCGCGCCCTGCTTCATATCATGTTAAAAACATCAATGTATTCACTCATCCATAAACATTATAAGATTCATCGGCTTGACGACAAGTTCCATAATTCTTGGCAAATTTTGCGTAATCAAACTACGCCTTTGTTATTGTAAGAGTGACCCCTAGCAGTGAAAAAAATTACATATTGTATCTATAAGATGGACTCGTGAGTAACTTACCTGCCCCTTCTTCAGGAACGCAGCAAATGGTCAAGATTTAAAAGGAACTTTGTACCTGTTGATGTGGTGTTAGTTGTGGACACTTCCTCCCCTCGCAATTCATGGATAATGGGAAGAGTAATTCAAATTTACCAGAATCCAGTGGAACTGTACGTTGTGTAAAACTGGTGTAACCCAGCTGAAAGGTTAAAACACATTTAAATAAATAGTTCATGGCTGATTAAAAACGTGTTAAAAGAATATAATGTTAAGATGTGGTTAAAAATCAGATGTTTTCATTGTGTTTAAAAAGTGGTTGAATTCATGTTAAATTGTGTTTGTAAACGAGAACGTTAGTTTATTTCATAATGTAAAAGCCAAAAAGAGAAAACATTATTTTCTTTTAGAGGAAGAATAATTCTGTTAAAACCAGGTTGTTTTGTCATGTGACCTTACGTCTGTGAGGGGAGGGGGTCGAAAACAGGAAGGGAGAGAGATGAAAAAAAAAGAGACGCATGTGAGAGAAAGTGAATTAAAGAGTTCGTTTTGTGCATTGAACAGCTTGTTATGCTGAACTTCTGATAGCTTGTACTTTTGATGGTCAGCCTGATAATCTTGTAAGTGACAAGTGATAGTTGTGAGCGACAGTTAATTTCAGCACGAAGTTTATTACTGTCGATTACATGCAGACTGCCGTGCTAGCTAAGTGCGGGCTAAAGGCTAAGAGAAACGTGACCGGACTGTGTGGATGCAGCTGTTAGCTAACGCAGCTAGCCATGTAGCTGTTCGTCAGTTCCCGACCAGGAAACGATAGGACGCGAACCAGATAGCGCTCTGAGCTACCAGGGATGCTCAGAGTTCCTCTGGCAACGTTGGATAATCATCAGAGATCGTGTGGATATCGGTGTGGACTCCTGTGTGCGATTCCATTCTCATTTGGACTGAGGTGAACTGACTGGAACATTGTGCTTGGAAAAGGTATCTCTCTGTTTCTTTTTGTTTTAACTCAACGAACCTGTAATTGTTGGGTTCCAACGATCCCGAGCCACGACTCAGGCCTGCAACGTTTGTTTTTTCTAATAAGGTGTGCCGGCTTTTATTATTTTTATAAAAGTGAAACATTGTGTGAAATATTTTATTTCTGAAGAAAACACTGGTTTTTGAACTGTCATTGTATACTGGTGTTTGCATTCTAACCAAAGGGCACAGACAGTTCCTTTAGTTTATCCTGTCTTTATTTACAATTATTTTATTTAATTAAAGTGAGAACTTGTTATTTTTACACCGAGGTTTCTGTTGTGAGTTTGAGTAGAATGTGCCATTTATTCAGTTATTTACCATAATTTAGGTACCTGTCTTAGTCCAAGTTTTAAGTTTAAGGCATTTTAGTGACCCATATATTTAATCCGGAATATCACACACATACGAGAGTATATCTGAAACGAACCTAGGGCCCATCCTCTTATGAGCAGGATTGGAAGGGTTACATAAAATGGAGGCACCGCTGGGATTAGTGTGATTTGTGATTAGTATTGGGGTTTTAACAGTCAGTACAGATATTTAAAAAGTAAAAAATCTGTTAAACCGCAGAGCAAAATGGCAGACAGAGCACAGCTCATTTCTGAGCTGAAGAGATGGTGCAGAGGAGAAGGGCTGTATGAGGCTCATGGACTGATGGTTATAGTCCCACCTGATGTTGAAATAGCCCATATTGAAGAAGTTGTTCAAACCATTAAGTGCTTGGGACGTGTGCGTGTCAGAGGCAGGATGTTTGACACCACTTTGAGCAGCCTGATGGTTCTCTGTGAAACTAAGGAGAACCTCACCACTGTTAGCATTCCCCCTGAAGTGATGCATCCTGAGAGTGGAGAAATTTGGCCCCTGATCACTGTAGCTAGCAACCCAGCCCCTGAAGAGTTTGGTACCAAACTGAAAGTGCTGTTAGAGACTGAGGGAAAGACTATGGATGATCTTAAGGCCCTGCTCTCTAGCCCTCAACCACCCACTAACTCTACTGAATCCATCTTAAAGGTGGTGGGAGATCTGTTGGAGAAAACCAGTAAACCTCCTGCTGAAGGTGGGTACCGTCGTCTACGCATTTTCTCAGGACTTCTGCCAGTTCCACCTGGGGAGGAGCAGTTTGATCACTGGCTTGAGCAGGCATGGCTCATGGTGGAGGAGAGCGAATGCATGGAGAGAGAAAAAAGGCGCAGGCTGATGGAATGTTTAAGAGGACCGGCACTAGAAGTAGTTAAGGCTGTAAGAGACTCTCATCCTGATTCAAGTCCAGCTGAATATCTGGAGGCCTTGGAGAGTGCGTTTGGAACTGCTGAATGTGGAGATGATCTGTATTTTGCTTTTCGACAGATGTACCAGCAACCAGGGGAGAAGTTGTCTGATTTCCTTAGACGCCTGGAGCGGTCTCTGTCTAAAGTTGTACAGAGAAAAGGTGTTTTGCCCAGCAACAAGGATAAAGCCCGTTTGTCCCAACTACTGAAAGGCGCAGTCGCCTCTGACTTGATGCTAATTCAGTTAAGGTTAAGGGAGAGGAAGGATAACCCACCAACTTTTCTACAACTCCTGTGTGAAATTCGCCATGAAGAGGAGTATGAAACATCCAGGATGAAGCTCAACACTTCAGTGCATTCAGTGCGCTCAAAGCAAATAGCTGATGCTAAACAGGCCGAGATTCAAAGTTTAAAAGCTGAGGTAAAAGAGCTCAAGTCAATGGTGGCTGCTCTGGCCCTCAAACCCACTGAAGCTAGAGCAGAACTCTCCAATCCCTCGCCTGTGACCCCTTCACTCTCAGGTGAACCAAGCCAAGACTCAGAGTTAGTGGCTCTTAAGAAACAAGTCAAAAGACTGCAGCAAAAGCTACATAAGAAAGAGAACACATATGAGCCCTCTGTCAGAAACCCTTCAGTCTCAGCAGTGGAAGCTGGTTCCCGAACCCCCAGAACCCCCACCAGATCCTCAAAACCCTCCGATGAGCAGTTTTGCTACCGGTGTGGGGAGAATGGTCACTTTGTTGCAAAGTGCCACAACCCAGAAAACCAAAACAAGGTCATAAGGAAGCTGATACGAGCCCTAAAAACTGTGAAAGAAAACCAGCCTGTTACAGACACCACACCTTCTGAAGTAGTCTGTGATGTAAAAAGAAGTGTTGTAAACACGCCTGTCACAACGGGAATTCCTGAAGGTTTGATCGGGCCCCCCAGTTTAGTAAAGTTGAAAGTAAATGGACATCCCTGTAATGCTCTCATGGATAGTGGCTCTCAGGTCACTATTATTTTTGAGTCCTGGTACAAAGAGCACCTCGCAGATGTCCCCGTGCATTCTGTTTCTGGTTTGGCCATTTGGGGTTTGAGTGAATCCAACAGCAGCTATCCTTACCGTGGCTACAGTTTGGTAGATCTGGAATACCCTGCAGATGTTACTGGAATCAGTGAGGTTGTAACCGTTCTTGCTCTCATTTGCCCCAGTCCTAGGTCTGAAGAGCAGACACCAGTCATAATAGGAACAAATACCTGTCATGTCAGAAATCTGGTCAAGCGCTGCAGTGAAAAGGGTCTTGACATCACCAAAACTCTTGGCATACATGTTCATAGTGAAACCATGCCTAAACCCCCAACTTTAGCTTCACTTACCATCGATGATGATGATGTTGGTTGTGTTACATGGCAAGGTCCAGGTTCCCTCACACTTCCCCCTGGGCAAGACTTACAGGTCAGCTGTAAAGTTGAGTTTAAGCAAGAAGTTGATAAAGAGATCCTGATGGTAGACACATCCCCTTCAGCACCACTTCCAGCTAGTGTGCTATTGCAGCCCATGGTTGTGCCTGGCAATGCAGTAACCGTTAACAACTTCCAGATTCTAGTCCAAAATCAGTCCCTTAGGGAGACGGTTATACCAGAGGGTACTGTCATAGGGCACATGTATCTTACTGAGAGTGTCACTACTGTCTCTTTCCAAAAGACAACCGCAACAGACTTTGACAAAACCCTGATCAACTTTGGAGACTCTCCTGTAACAGAGGAATGGAAAGAGCGACTCCGGCAGAAGCTGTCCCAACGATCACATGTGTTCTCCATGGAGGAATGGGAGGTTGGAGAAGCTAAAGGGGTAGAGCACACCATCCGTCTGTCTGATTCCAGACCATTCCGGCAACGGTCCAGACGTTTGACACCAGCTGACATTGATGACGTAAGGAAACATCTTCAAGAGCTCACGCGCGCAGGCATCATCAAAGAGTCTCGCAGCCCTTACGCATCACCAATAGTCATCGTCAGAAAGAAAAATGGTTCCATACGTATGTGTGTTGACTACAGGTTACTGAATAGCCGTACAATACCGGATCAGTACACCACCCCTTGCATCGATGATGCATTAGACTCTTTGTCTGGCAGCAAATGGTTTTCTGTGTTGGACTTGAGAAGTGGATATTACCAGATACCTATGGCCGAAAAAGACAAAGAAAAGACGGCGTTCATTTGCCCGCTGGGGTTCTTTCAGTTTGAGAGAATGCCACAGGGAATAACAGGAGCCCCAGCTACTTTCCAAAGGCTAATGGAAAAGACAGTGGGTGACATGAACCTTCTACAGGTTCTTGTTTACTTGGATGACATTATCGTCTTTGGGAAGTCATTAGAGGAACATGAGGAGAGGCTACTTAAGGTGCTCGACAGACTCGGAGAGGCTGGGCTGAAGCTTTCTCTGGATAAGTGTCAATTTTGCCAGCCAAAAGTAAAGTACCTCGGGCACATTGTGTCATCTGAAGGCGTCTCCCCTGATCCTGCAAAGATTGAAGCAGTTACCAACTGGCCCCGGCCAACTGACTTGAAGACCCTGAGATCTTTTTTGGGGTTTTGCGGGTATTATAGGCGATTCATAGCCAACTATGCTTCCATAGTTAGACCCTTAACAGAGCTAACCAAAGGCTATGCTCCGACACAAAAGAGTAAAAAACAAAACAAAGATCCCTCCAAGAGCTATCTGAAAGAGTCTGAGCCCTTTGGTCAGAGGTGGGATCAGTCCTGCACAGATGCTTTCCATCAGATCATCTACTGTCTAACACATGCCCCGGTGCTAGCATTTGCCGACCCAGAGAAGCCATATATCCTTCATGTGGATGCCAGCTTAAAGGGAGTTGGCGCAGTTCTTTATCAGCAGCATTCAGAGGGTTTAAGACCAGTGGCTTTTGCAAGCAGAAAGCTGAGTCAGTCAGAGAAACGTTATCCAATTCACCAGCTGGAGTTTTTGTCACTCAAATGGGCTGTCGTGGACCGGTTCCATGATTACCTGTATGGAGCCCGGTTTACGGTACGGACTGACAATAATCCTTTGACATATGTGCTCTCAACTGCTAAGCTGAATGCAGTGGGACACAGATGGCTTGCTGCTTTATCGACTTATGACTTTGATGTGCAGTACAGACCAGGCAAGCACAACATAGATGCCGATCTTCTTTCCCGACATTTTCTGGATGATGATTCCCACCTAGATTGGGAAACCATATCACTGGATGGGGTGAAGTCGATCTGTCAAAGAGTCAGCTTACCTACTTCCTCAGATGGTTCAGTTCGCTATGTGGATCAGCTCGGAGCTCCCCCAGAATGCATTCCAAACATCTATTCATTCCCCATGCACATGGAGCTTGAGGCTTTGAGACATATATCCAAAGATGAGCTAGTACATGCACAAAAAGAAGATCCAGTCATTGGATCTGCACTCCAGGCTGTCCAGCATCATAAATGGCCAGAACATGTTGAGAATGATCCAGAGTTTTCCCAACTGAAAAGAGAGAAAGACAAACTAACTCTGAATGCTGATCTTCTCTATCGCCAGTCTAAATTGCCTTCAGGGGAGAACGTCAATCAGCTCATTTTGCCAACCAAGTATCGAGACACTGTTCTAAGGGCCCTACATGATGATTTGGGACATCTCGGAATCGAAAGAATAACTGACCTGCTGAGACAGAGATTTTTCTGGCCAAAGATGGCCAAAGATGTTGAGCAGTATATTAAAAACTGTGGAGAATGTATTACACGCAAGTCCCCTAATCAAAGAACAGCTCCCTTACACCAGATTACCAGCAGGGGACCAATGGATCTTGTGTGTATAGATTTCCTCTCCATGGAAGTAGACTCAAAAGGAATGAGCAGTGTATTGGTCATAACTGATCACTTTACACGCTATGCACAAGCTTTCCCCACAAAGAACCAGAAAGCTCAAACAGTGGCCAAGATCTTAGTTGACAAGTTCTTTGTGCATTACGGTCTACCAACTAGGATCCATTCTGATCAGGGGCGGGATTTTGAGAGTAGATTGATCCAAGATCTGTTAAAGATGATGGGGATTCGTAAGTCACGTACTACTCCTTACCACCCGCAAGGGGATCCGCAGCCTGAAAGGTTCAACAGGACCTTGCTCTCCATGTTAGGAACGCTAACACCTGACAAGAAGCGTCAGTGGAGCCAACATGTACCATACTTGGTCCACGCCTACAACAGCACTAGATGTGATTCAACAGGATATTCACCTTATTACTTAATGTTTGGCCGGGAAGCCAGGCTTCCGGTGGACTTGTGCTTTGGAACGGGTGTGGATGGGAATGTAGACAGTCATTCCCGCTATGTGGCAAAGTTAAAAGAGGACTTGCAAAAAGCCTATCAGCTGGCATCAGAAACGGCTAATAGATCTCATCAAAGGAACAAGAAGTCCTACGACAAAAGAGTTAGCTTCCAGTCCTTAGACGTTGGTGACCGAGTGTTACTCAGGAACTTGGGGCTGAAAGGCAAACACAAGCTGCAAACAAGGTGGAATCCTATGCCTTACCTGGTTATTGGAAAAATGCCAAATCTTCCTGTATATAAGCTCAGGCCTGAGAATGGGAAGGGAAGTGTTAAAACGCTTCACAGAGACCACATTCTGCCAATAGGACAGCTAGTGAGACTTCCAAAAGCAGAGGTGGATCATGACTCATGTGTCAGGGCAAGAACCAGAACTGAGACTTCCAGAAAACAGAAATTGACCTTACCTGACACTGTCCTCCCTGAGCCACTCAGTGCTGATTCTTCTTCCGACTCAGAGTACTACAGACCTACTAGGACTTGCTATAATCTCCGAGAGACTCCCAGGACCAGACTGACTACACACCTTTCAAAGGACATGCAGGAGGATGTGGATCCCCCTCTGTCAGAAGAGAGCTCTGAAGAGGATGATAATGTGGAGGAGGGACCCAATCCGGATGCTACTCCTGAAACTGATGGGGATCTGGAGGAGACTGGAGAAGAGAGCTCTGAAGAGCCAGAAGATGAACCAAATGAAAGTCAGGATGACAGTGCTCTTAAGTCTGCAGAAGTAGATGCTAGTCAAACACCAGAGCCATTGATTAATAAAACTGAAACACGCTTGAAAAGACCCATCAAACCAGTAGTAAGGTTAACCTATGATGAGCCTGGTAAAGCTAGAGATCAGCCAATCACTATCATACACAGAGGTGTGGTTATTAAGATTGGAAAGAATTAAATTGAGATAAGCTGTTGGAATATTTACCTTTCTCCTAAAGTAGAGTTTGAGGTGTTGTTGTCTGTTGAGGACACCAGACTATTAGAAGGGGGAGGGTGTAACCCAGCTGAAAGGTTAAAACACATTTAAATAAATAGTTCATGGCTGATTAAAAACGTGTTAAAAGAATATAATGTTAAGATGTGGTTAAAAATCAGATGTTTTCATTGTGTTTAAAAAGTGGTTGAATTCATGTTAAATTGTGTTTGTAAACGAGAACGTTAGTTTATTTCATAATGTAAAAGCCAAAAAGAGAAAACATTATTTTCTTTTAGAGGAAGAATAATTCTGTTAAAACCAGGTTGTTTTGTCATGTGACCTTACGTCTGTGAGGGGAGGGGGTCGAAAACAGGAAGGGAGAGAGATGAAAAAAAAAGAGACGCATGTGAGAGAAAGTGAATTAAAGAGTTCGTTTTGTGCATTGAACAGCTTGTTATGCTGAACTTCTGATAGCTTGTACTTTTGATGGTCAGCCTGATAATCTTGTAAGTGACAAGTGATAGTTGTGAGCGACAGTTAATTTCAGCACGAAGTTTATTACTGTCGATTACATGCAGACTGCCGTGCTAGCTAAGTGCGGGCTAAAGGCTAAGAGAAACGTGACCGGACTGTGTGGATGCAGCTGTTAGCTAACGCAGCTAGCCATGTAGCTGTTCGTCAGTTCCCGACCAGGAAACGATAGGACGCGAACCAGATAGCGCTCTGAGCTACCAGGGATGCTCAGAGTTCCTCTGGCAACGTTGGATAATCATCAGAGATCGTGTGGATATCGGTGTGGACTCCTGTGTGCGATTCCATTCTCATTTGGACTGAGGTGAACTGACTGGAACATTGTGCTTGGAAAAGGTATCTCTCTGTTTCTTTTTGTTTTAACTCAACGAACCTGTAATTGTTGGGTTCCAACGATCCCGAGCCACGACTCAGGCCTGCAACGTTTGTTTTTTCTAATAAGGTGTGCCGGCTTTTATTATTTTTATAAAAGTGAAACATTGTGTGAAATATTTTATTTCTGAAGAAAACACTGGTTTTTGAACTGTCATTGTATACTGGTGTTTGCATTCTAACCAAAGGGCACAGACAGTTCCTTTAGTTTATCCTGTCTTTATTTACAATTATTTTATTTAATTAAAGTGAGAACTTGTTATTTTTACACCGAGGTTTCTGTTGTGAGTTTGAGTAGAATGTGCCATTTATTCAGTTATTTACCATAATTTAGGTACCTGTCTTAGTCCAAGTTTTAAGTTTAAGGCATTTTAGTGACCCATATATTTAATCCGGAATATCACACACATACGAGAGTATATCTGAAACGAACCTAGGGCCCATCCTCTTATGAGCAGGATTGGAAGGGTTACACTAAAGACCAAAACAAATAGAGAGACCTGTAAATAAATTATGCTTAATTCAAGAGGCGATTTAAGCTTGCAGATAGAACTTTCAAGAGTAAGATAATCAAAGGTAAGGTTGAAGAACTAAGTAGCTATTCCTTATTTATAAATGTTCAAGTTTATTGGCTCTTTAGAATTAGAATGTTTATAGTAAATGTTTGGTCTCCTGCCCAAAGAGCCATAAGTCACATTTCTTTATATAGATGTGGAATAAATAATTGTGTGCATTAAGCAAACAGTAAACAATTAAAAGTAAATATTTTTATATAATATAATAATTATTTTATAATAATAAAAAAAAAATTCAAAGTGTTTTTATTGTTTTAAATGTACATAACACAAACAAACCAACATACATTCTCTTATGTCATACAAGGCATCCCCATCCACAAACCTCATACTTTGTATACATTATCTCACATATCTCCTTTCGTCGCAGATTGGCATCCAAGGTTCGTACAAATACTGAGAATGCACACAAAACACAAAAAAAAAAAAAAAAAAAATTTTTTTTTTTTTTTTTTAAATTTAAAAAAGGGAGAAGGGGAGATGAGAACAATTGTTTTAATCTAAAGAATTAGCATCAAATGCATTTTCATAATAATCCAAGAAAGGGTGCCATACATTCTGAAACCTTTCTGCTGAGTTTTGGACTGTAGTTCTTAACTTTTCAAGCTGGAGGAAGGACACAGTTTCGCACACCCAACGTGAATGTTTTGGGGGTGAGGAAGATTTCCAATTTGTAAGAATTAGTCGGCGAGCTAACAATGTAGAGAATGCTATTTATTGAGATTGGCCTCTTGAGACCCCAACCTTACTGTGTACCACCCCAAATATTGCAATGATAGGATCTGGATCAATATTATTTTTACAAATGTAGGTGAATGTATTAAATATCTCAGACCAGAATGTGCCTATGCTTGGGCATGACCAGAACATGTGAGCCAGAGAGGCAGGGGCTTGGTGACAGCGCGTACAGTTGGGATCCACATTAGGATATATTTTGGCCAATTTGGTCCTAGAGAGGTGCAGGCGATTAAATACTTTGAATTGTATCAACCTGTGCCTAACACAGATAGACGTTGTGTATATTTTATGTATAGCTCTTTGCCAAATTTCATCCGTCAATTCTGTGTTTAGATCCTCCTCCCACTGTACCCTAAGAGATAGAAGAGATGGGCATTTCATGGCCTGAATAGCAGTATACAGCTGGGAGACACCACCCGAGAGATGGGGCTTGACCGTCAGACAATGATCAAGAGGGCCGATATTTGGTTTTAAAGGGAATGAACGAAACTGGGAACGGACAAAATCCCGGACCTGAAGATACCTAAAAAAATGTGTTTTTGGTAAACTTAATTCATTAACCAAATAGTCAAAAGAAACGAACGTGCCATCTACAAAAAGATCTCCCACACTGTTTATGCCTTTTCTAGCCCAGGTGAGAAAGGCCGTATCTATAAGCGATGGCTTAAAAAGAAAGTTTGAGGACAGAGGCATAGACACCAAAGCTTGTATGTGACCAAAATGTTTGCGAAATTGGGTCCATATGCGTAAGCTGCCTCTTACAATAGGATTGTCCGTATGTGCACCCACTGCCACTGGCAGTGGAGCACACAGCATTGAGGCCAAAGAGACGGACGAGCATGAATGTTGTTCCATTAGACACCAACTCGGACTACTCCCACCAATAGAAGCTCCATACCATATTACTAATTTGTGAATGTTTGCAGCCCAATAATAGTATAAAAAATTTGGTAGAGCTAGTCCAGCATTCTCCTTACGTCTCTCGAGAACTGTTTTCCGCACGCGAGGTATAGTTTTGTTCCATATAAATGTACTGATGTGCCTGTCAAGCTCCTTAAAGAATGATTTGGGTATGAAGATTGGGACTGTTTGGAATAAGTACAAGATCTTAGGTAGCATTACCATCTTTATTGAATTAATACGTCCAGCCAAGGACAGGGGCAGAGTAGACCAACGATTAAGGTTCTCCTTGATCAGTCCTAAGGCTGATTTGAAGTTATTTTGGAATAGGTCCTTATATCTACTTGTGACACTTACTCCCAGGTATGTCATGGGGCCCTCTGTAGTCCTGAATGGGTATGAGTCGAAGGATCGATTCCGAGCCAAAACATTAATTGGGAACAAAACACTTTTGGTGAGGTTAATCTTGTACCCAGAGGATTTACCAAATTGAGAAATGGTGTCTAGGCATTCTGGGATTGAAGTCTCCGGATCTGATATAAACATCAGCAAATCATCGGCATACAAATCATCGGACACTTTATGAACCAGGCCGCCCCTCGTGATACCCCGTATATTGTTATTACATCGCAATGCCGCGTCAAGTGGCTCAATGACCAGATCAAAAAGAAGAGGTGACAACGGACAACCCTGTCGTGTCCCTCTCTGAACAGTGAAATACTGCGAATTAAAGTTATTAGTCCTCACTCTAGCTTGGGGTGCTGCATACAACGTCTGAATCCAAGAAACAAAGACTGGACCAAAGCCGAATTTGCTTAGAGTTTTGAAAAGGTGTCCATACTCAATTCGATCGAAAGCTTTATGCGCATCTAGTGAAATCACTATTTCTGGCGAGTGAATCGAATGTTTAGAATATATTATGTTAAAGAGGCGACGTAAATTGTGAAAAGACTGCCTGCCCTTTACAAAGCCTGTCTGGTCAGGATGCACAATTTTTGGTACTATAGATTCCAATCTTAAGGAGAGAATCTTTGTAAGTATTTTATAATCACATGTGAGTAGGCTGATCGGGCGATAAGACTCGCATTTAGTGGGGTCTTTGTCTTTTTTGGGAAGCACAGATATTGTGGCTTGGGTCATAGATGTAGGCAGCTTCTCTTGTTTGAGGGATTCATTGTAGACGAGGCACAGTAAAGGTATCAACTTGGAGGCAAAAGCCTTATAAAACTCAATTGGATACCCATCTGGGCCTGGTGCCTTTCTATTTTTCATTGACCTAATTGCTTGACTAATCTCAGTTTCAAATATCGGCTGCTCAAGGATGGCCTTATCCTCCTCAGCTATAGTCGGGAGAGTTACATTGTCAAGAAATACATGGTCACTAGGATTGTCTGAAGAATATAAGGATGAATAAAATAATCTGAATTGCTCATTAATATCTTTGGGGTCAAGCTTAACTTCTCCATCCGCAGTTTGTATTTTTTGTAATAAAATTGGCAGCAGAATATTGACGCAGCTGGTGAGAGAGTAACCTACTTGCTAATAATAATAATATTTTATAGTAATAAAATATTTCTTATTGACGATGATGTCACTTCCGGCAATGACGGTTAGCTTTTCTTGTGATGCAATATTGGAGCGATACAGTTTTTTGACCGTGTAACATTTTCCAGTTAATTTTGTTATTAAACTTTAATTAAAAGAAGCTGCTGGACTATGTGGGTATGTTATTCGAGTTCAAATCACGCTCACTTAAAGAAGCAACAAAGATGAAACTCTAGATGGATTGCTATCACAAATCACTTACACATTCACTTAAAGGTGCTCTAAGGGATGTTGGGTGACGTCACTTCTTGTAGACGTTTAAAGTATTGTCAAACAAAACGGAGGATAGCTAGACCCTCCCTCCTCCTCATCCACGGTCTAACCCCCCAAACCCCATCCCAAATCATTCTTGTCGGTTATTGGCTGGAACAGTTTGCTATATTTCGTGGTGCGGGTGAGCCCAGTTTGTTTTTGTTGCCGTTTGTGCAGCCTGTGGTGTCTACAGAGACCGCGTTTTCTTACAGTGTGTTCAGGGGACAGGCAGCTAGCGGATAGTGAGGAGATGTTTGCTGTATGTGACAAAAAAATGTTTTGGCCTAAAAAACGTGTGACATCACTTAGAGCACCTTTAATTATCTCACTGCAAGACTGCCTCAATGCTACTTTTTACTCTTTGTAGTGTGGATTTACCTGTGGGGTTGAAAGTGTTAACAGCGTAAGATAAAAAGACAGTTGCCAAACTGGCAAAACCTGTACGAAGGGGTTTTCAAAGATTAGTTTTGAAATACAGATACAGATGAAACAAAAGACAGTAGAAATAATTAATATACGGTTATGCCCAAGGCCTTATTGCTCAAAACATCTCATGATAAAAATGCTACACACACACTGTAAAACCCAACAAGTTTAGCTAACTCGTTTAATTTGAGGACACTGATTACCTCAATTCAATTAAACCAATAGTTACTTATTACTTACTTACTTATTTTAATCAAGTCCACTAAAAACAAGTATATTTATATACAATTAAACTTTACACTGCAGTCAAATAATTTAAATATCTGAAACGTCACTACATTGAGGAAAAACAGTAAAATTACAAACTTTAAATGAACTTTAAATGAGCGCTTACCAGGGTGGGAATTATGTAATTTTAGGGGCAAGGCCATTTGGCCTCCACCTTTTCTCTTTTTTTAGGGGCACCAAGGCCATATGACAGGGCACAAAGGCCATTGAGTACAATTTGATGGTTTTCCCATTCAGATTGATACCATAACATCCTAATTTGGAATAAGACATGGATTATGACTTTTTTAATAAAAAAAACAATTTTTTTAATGAGAGAGAGAGAGAGAGAGAGAGAGAGAGAGAGAGAGCGCCATTACATCCAGAAGGTATCCACCCTCACACAACAATAGAAACAACATAAATGCCAATAAAAGCATTCAGAAACAACACAAATGCCAATAAAAGCATTCAAAATATTCATTCAGTCCTCTATATCATGTGAGTGTGTGAGAGAGAACCATTACATCCAGAAGGTAAACACCCTCACAACAATAGAAACAACATAAATGCCAATAAAAGCATTCAGAAACAACACAAATGCCAATAAAAGCATTCAAAATATTAATTCAGTCCTCTATATCATGTGAGAATGTGAGTTATTATGATTATCAAAGTTTACATTCAATATAGGCTATAAACAAATTTACATGTTATAATTTTTTCTATATATATACATACATACATATACATACATATACATATATATATAACATAAATTGTAAGAATATGACTAATAGTAAAGACTAGTACTAATAAATAAACATTAGGCCTATGCTAAAGTTATTAAATAGCAGTCCCAAACTAGTTTTTGTTGTTGGTATGAGCCACTACAGTCATTTAAAAATATTAAAAATAACACAAAGAAAAAATAGTGGCATTTTGGGGTTAATATGGAAAGGACAGTTACACACAATTTTAACAATAACTGTTAATGAAACATGGAAACTGCTCCTGGTGAATAGAATAGAATGAAAATCATACCTGCATTACTTTTATTTCGTGTAATTTACAACATAACGGCGTTGCATGCTCGTAGTTTATTTTGCACTTGATCAGTGAGGCGATACAGCGCGCGTGCAATAGAAGAGTGTGCGCTACGAGAACAGGATAACCACTGACAGGACAAGAAAGTCCGTTTTTCTGAGGTGAAAAACGTTATCTCAGCATACACTTATGTTACTGCCTGGTACAGAGCCGCCTTAACCTAATGTTAGGCCCCGGGGCTGAGAGGTTTTGTAGGCCCCCCATCCCCTCAATTTAAAGAGTCTCATTTTAAAAAAGTGTAATAGCCTATCTAGGTAATCTACATCACAAAATGCATTAGTTTCTTTTGAGACCTACAACAGTGATTTTTTTAAATATTGTTTTTCATTTTAATATTGTTATTAACATATCACTGAGCACATAAACACAAGACACTTTATTTAACAACCACACACAGCAACTAAATTTCAACTTTATGCAAATGAGAAGCGATTTTCGCGAGCGACGACCAATAGGAAAGAAGCCTTTCAGTGGAGCTCAGCTCCCGTCACCTTCTCGAGTGAAATTGCATGTGAATCGGCAAGACCGAAGAGTTCAAGTAACTAACCACAAACATGGATATAATAAAATGATGTATGGAAAAGAAACTGTCGACAGTCTCAGTGAGTTTAATTCATACATTTATAGTTCGAGTGTTGTAGTTTTATGATGCAAGTTTAGCACTGCTGCAGTTCATTTTACAGTGCATTATGTTGACTATTAGGGACAAGAAAATGTATTAGCCTATTTGTCAAATTCGGATGACGTTTTAGTAATTGATGACAGTATGAGTGAGTTTAATTTGTAGATTGATCGATCGTTAATCTAGTAAATGATTTAATCCCTGAACACTGCTGTGTGGTAGATATAAAAACACTTTCCCAACAGCATACTGTTTCTTTTGAGCCTAATTCCTAGTCAAATTAAAATGATATAGTTGTATAATATCACTTGTGGTGGTGTTTTGTATAGATGTGGCCAGACGAGCAGTCTCGCCTCATTCGCGCCGCGGGACCTCTAGACGCGCGTAAACGCGTCTTTACAACACTGAAATCACTCGCGCCAGACGCTCTATTCGCGTTTGGTGTGAACGCACCTTAACAATAACATTAGAGTGACAGCACTACCAACGCCCACAAGCGACTAGCGACATACAGCGACAAAATCTGACAAGTTAAAACAAAATGACCTTTTCAGCTCATCATGAACCTGAACATGGGAGGCCCCTGAACTTGGGAGGCCCCTGGGCTTCAGCCCAGGTAAGCCCGTGCATTAAGGCGGCCTTGGCCTGGTAGTTCCTATTGTGCTGGGTTTTCTGAACCTGAAGTAGTCATGATTCGCCTCTCATAACAAAACATGCTCTAAACACGCACGCAGAGTGGAAAAGGAGGCGCGGGGAGCAAGGATCACAGCGCAAATTTGAAAGATATCGATATGCGATATGGTCTAATTCCATATCGCATTTAAAAAATATATCGATATATTTTTTATATCGATATATCGCCCAGCCCTACACTGCACCTGCGCGAATCCACGAACTAATTGAAGTTCATTGACTACTTGGGTGGCTCGCTGTAATTCAAAGCAAGCCCACTATGCCGCACTGGCGCTTTATACATGGAACTTGGACAGGGCCAGGGCACACAGGCCACTGTGGCCGTACGATGATTTTTTTTTTCACGGGGCATGAAAGCCAAAGTGTAGGGCAACGGCGGCCATGGCCGCGTGGCCGCGGTATAATTCCCACCCTGGCGCTTACTCCACACAGCAAAATCCCCAGTGTTAAATTAACACTCCTCAGTGTACATATGTGTCCACACTACAGGGTGTTAAAATTAACACTGAAGCAGTGTTGAAGTTAATGAGATAATTAAGTGATTCATTTAGTGATGATTGGCCATTAGTGGTGACACCTGATGTTAATAAGCAGAATCATTGAAGGAACGAGAAACAAGAAGAACAGAAAAAAGAGAAACTGACTTCGAGCCAATACAATACATTACACCAGGGGTCACCAAACTTTTTTCTCTGGGGGCCACATTATCGTTCCTGACTGTGATGGGGGGCCGGGGCCGGGGCCGGGTCAGCTATATAACATAGAATTGTATGACCCAGACCAAAATGACCACCAGCAGGCCTCATTGTGTAGTAGAGATTACTAGCCTGGCACAGCCATCCCCACTACTATATCCACACTACTATCAACACTTGATTCCTGGCAAATATTTGTTTATCTTTACTAGTGGTTTGCAAAAGTTGTAATCGAGTCTTCACACTTTGTTTTAATTAAAGTTATTCTTCACAAATAATCGTTGGTCCACTGTTTTTGAAAACTCTGCACTCTCTTTTAGGGGTGGAACGGTACACAGAAGTCACAGTTCGGTTCATACCTCGGTTCAGACATCATGGTTCGGTACGAGTTCGGTACAATGGAGGGAAAAGCTAAACAAAAATGCAGAAGGCTTATGCATGTCTCAGGCTGGACCACCAAAGGAAAATAAATATCTTAAGTCTTGTATTTTTTTTAAAATAAGTTTTATTAATAAAGTAAAGGCATAGAACCAGTTTATTTGTGCACTGACAATAGTTTTATATAAGTAGTTCATTAATTCAATTAATAAAAATACCTTGTTTGGTAATTGTACCTGAATGAACTGAAAATTAATCTGCTACATTTCAGATTAATATATTTGTTTTCCTTTAAAAATTATTTAACAGTAACTTAAACACTTTGCAGTTTGAATGATGTCCTGCATAAACTAAATGACGGAGTATGTTTTTATGTTTCCACTGTTCGATCGCGGCCGCGCCTCACACACTCACACACACACACGCACACAAATATAAGTAAACACTTAACGACTTTTCGATCGCGCCCACACCTCTCTCTCAACATATTCCAGCATAGCAATCTTTACATCGCAGCCTGCTTCAGAGCTAAAGCGGAGCTACAGATTAGGTGTCCCTAAAGAATCCGCGTATCTAACAGTAGTTCCGCATTACATTAATTAAATTGCACGCGAGTTTTATTTATTTTTATACCGTGTATTCTCCGTGTGAATGTATGCACCAAACCGTGACGCCAGTACCATGACGTACCATCCATGACGACTTTTGGGGATTGCCTCATAGGGCCGGTTCAAGTAGTGGGGGGCAGAGGGGCTGGGGGGCCAGTCAAAGGGGGGTGGCGGGCCTGAGTCGGCCCGCGGGCCTTAGTTTGGTGACCCCTGCATTACACATTACTGCGCTTATTATTACTAGTTTGACTTTATTTCTGTCATACATCTACAAAAGTTCTTGAGATTCAACAGAAGTTTAGACGGTAATATTTTGTGGAATTTTTCGTTTCAAGTCACCATTAAAGTGGTCAGTGTTTGCTTCAGTTGGGCTCTTGACCCTTTCCTTTTTAACATTAGTTTTTCTCTGGCTGTTCCAACTCTGTGTTTATAAAGCACATTTGTTGTGGCAAGAGAAACTATGACTTATGATCGTACAGACCATTTGTTGCAGTCGGTTTGAGATCAAGTTAGGTTTAATATGCTTTTGGAAACGCAGCCCTGGTTGTGTTTCGATGATGAAATTACTAGTGACCTGATTCACTGATCTCACCCAGCATTACAAACTGATTATCTAAATGCTTTATAAATTTTTCACTACAGTAGCTACTTCCTGCAATGTTCTAATGATCTGAAAGTTTTAAAATCACACACAGACATCAAGAATCTACATATGAATCTCAACAATGGTGACAATCACACAAATGCTTCATGCTGCAGTGCATGATGGGAGCCACCAATCAGAACTCATCTATGGCTCCCATCATGCATTGCAGCATGAATCAATTATGCAGCTGAATTGTCCTGTAATTTTCATTGTTTTTTCTGTTTGCTTTTATTTTGCTATTGTTTTGTTATGACTTTAGTAGCTTGTTTTGTGATGTTCAGAGTTGATCTGTTTGTCACTAGTTTGTTTATTGTCACCATTGTTGAGATTCATATGCTGATTCTTGATCTCTGTGTGTTTAAACACAATAACTTCTGTGCACAAAGTATTTTCAAAATCGTTCATATTGCTTTTTGGATCTCAAAAACTGTAGAATTTCAGGACTAAAATCACCAATACTAAAATGAGACTTCAAGTATATAGTCAAAGATTTAGACTCTGAATTGCATCAGGGAATCAGGACACGACATGCTGATAATGTCATTATCATCTAAACATATTGTGAGCAGATCATGTTTTCTCTTGCAGTAACAAATGTACTTTATAAACACAATGTTGGATCAGTCGGAGAAAAACTAACATTCTAAAATGAAAAGGGTCAAGAGCCCAACTAAAGCAAACACTGACCACCATAATGGTGACAAAAAAATGGTGAAACGAAACATTCCATAAACCGTCTAAAGAACTTTTGTAGATGTATGACAGAAATAAAGTCAAACTGATAATAAGTGCAACAATGTGTAATGACTCGAAGTCAGTTGTAGTTCTTGTGATTCTCTTTTTTCTGTTATTGTTTTTTCTCTTTCCATCAATGATTCTGCTTATTAACATCAGGTGTCACCACTAATGGCCAATCATCACTTCATTAATCACTTAATTATCTCATTAACTTCAACACTGCTTCAGTGTTAATTTGAACACCCTGTAGTGTGGACACATATGTACACTGAGGAGTGTTAATTTAACACTGGGGATTTTGCTGTGTACTTCAACCGTTGAAACATGACAAAATAACTTTTGGTGTTATTGCCAAAGAGTAGAAGTCCTGCCATATGTTTATTCCACCCATAAACTCAGTCAGCTGATTTCACTAATTAGTTCTGTCTCCTGCTGAATTAGCAAATACAGGTGATTGGAACAAAATACTGAGGAGGACTTTTACTTTCTGAACCTGGACTTTACACCTCTGCATAGCAATGCCACATGTCAGCCAAGAGCAAAGAAATAAACCAGATCTGGACCTTATCGTAGACAAAACAGTTACACGAGATCGATTGGGGAATAAAGTGCAAGTTGTGAGATGCCAATCGCCTCCATGAGTCTGTCTGGCCTCTGTAATAACTTCATCTGTGAGCTATTCCTATTTCTCCTCCTGACACAACGCATTATAAAGCAGCAAAAAAAGCTAAAGTCAAATGAGAACAGGTTAAGATGGTTACCTGTTGATGGTTTTATAATCATCATAAAATAGAGGGGAGTTTTGTACTATGCTGGTACCCAGCATGCATTGCAGCAAGGTACTTTTGATTGTCACCATTGTTGAGATTCATACGCTGATTGTTGATATCTGTGTGTGTCATATTAAACTGACTTTTTTGAGGTTCATGTTTGTTAAAGTCTTCTAACTTATTGTTATAATATTGCTGGATCTCATGCTGCAATAACACAGGGTTTGTGTTTTGAAAAAAATATTAATGAGACAACATTTCAGTCAGGACCACTTCGCCAAGTATGGATAAATAGATTTATTGCGATAATATAGCATACAGTTAGTGTTGGCGGTATGGATCTGTTCTGGGCAAAACTCCCACGCCTGTCCATGCAGCTATGCCTGGACAGAGCGGGAGAGCAGCAAGGCAAACCCCCCATGGGGTACAGAACAGAACCAGTATATGCATGATTACAATTCTCAATTACATGAGTTGAAATGAGCAATTACATGTGAAATACAATACATAATAGAACATTTGCCAAGATTACCCTGTAAAGAAAACAAGTGATCAGAAGATGAAGGTTTGGTTAGGAGGAGTTGGGGTTGGAGGAGGGAGTTTAGATGCGAGCAGCAAGCTATGTGGGAAATGCTGAAGGAGTGAGATTTATGTGTGCCGCTGAGATAGATGTCGACACTGATTGGACCACGTCATGAACAGCTGGCTATCAGCTGATGCGGGCTTGGCTGACGTGGCCTGCCTGAACTAACGCGATGCTTGATTTCAGTCAGGACCACTTCGCCAAGTATGGATAAATAGATTTATTGCGATAATATAGCATACAGTTAGTGTTGGCGGTATGGATCTGTTCTGGGCAAAACTCCCACGCCTGTCCATGCAGCTATGCCTGGACAGAGCGGGAGAGCAGCAAGGCAAACCCCCCAAAACAACCATATAAGCCGATACCCCCCAACACAACTGAAGCGTTTGAATGGACGATAACGAGACTGTTGGCGTACATAATTATTATAATTTAATATGGGAAGCGTTGGCCGAAGCTCAGCGAGCGAAGACGGGCAACGCGAGTTGCTTGACTGCTTAGTGTTTTTCGTAAAAGGGGGAAGCGTACACCCCTAGCTGCAAATTCTATATTTACAATTTAGCGTTTGCGTGACATACTTACCTTAAGGGGGAAGCATCACCCCTGGCTGAGTAATTTAGGATGCAACAAGCGTGCTGCTTAGGCGAGTGTGTACGAGTTAAGTACATATGGTTAATGTATATAGCCTGTGAATGATTGAACCGTGAAAGCATCGCCTCTGGTAACGAAGATGCGCAAGCGTGTCTCTTAAGCTGATTAATGAGATTATGCTAGCTTAAAGGGGGAAGCCTACACCCCTAGCAGCGGACAATTACTACAAGCTTGTATGCATAATGCGAATGGCCATCCGGCAGGGGAAGCATTTTTTTTTTTTTTTTTTTTTTTTTTTAACAAGCGTCGGTAAATGACAACTTAATGATAGAATTACAACACGAACGTTTAATGGTGAGGGGGGAGAATGGAGAAAATCATAGATTAGACAGATTCCATAGATTTTTGAGCATCTAAAATGTCCTTCAGTCCAGGACGAACGTAACGTTCGTATGCGCCAGAAGACCATCTTCCCAGAGCTTTCAGTGTATGAACCGTTGTGACAGAGGCCGCCGATGTAGCTGCTCCGATGCGAAAGGAGTGCGACGTGTATTGTTCAGGTGGAAGGCCGCAGGATTGGCAGACCAAGCGAAGACGGGCGGCGAACCAGGTTCTGGACATGGCTTTCCCCGCCTCAGTGATGAATAGAGGTTCATCGGGATGAGCATGAGGGCGATAACTCAGATACCGGGACATGGAATTAAAAGGGCAGAAATCTGTGTTAGTACGAGCAATGGCAATTGAAACACCTTTAGATTCTTTATCAGACTTTGAATGCTTAAGAAAAATGGAAAAGAAATTATCGTCAAAAGTGATATCAGACAATGTGAGATCGTGAGAGGGATCAAAAAAGTTGTTACGTGTAGTGAATTCACCCACCCTGAGAAAACCATAAAAAGCACATAGAAACGCTACTTCCAAAAGTGAATCCACATAAGGAGTGAAGCAACCCTGTCTCAGTTTAGCAACCAGTTTTTTAACAAGAAAGAATGTAAGAGGAAGGCGTTTATCTTTGCCTTTTGGCGCTTCTTTTTTGATGCCATCAAGCAGCAGACGGATAGATGGATGCCCCAAAAGACTGCAGACTGATGGATCCAAGCATCTTAGATGAAACTGAATGCCTGAAATCTGACTTTTAATAGAGGAGGGCTGCATTTTTTGAGTTAAATGACAATGCATTATATAAGAACATAAGATAGCAATGTTGACAGGCAAGACAGAAGCTGAAAAAGTCAAGCAAAAGTTTGAAAATCGAACCCAAGCAGAGTCATACACTTTTAATGTAGAATTGGCTAAACCGGATCTCATGAACAGAGAAGCTGCGGAAAGATAAGACTGCAGTGTGGCGTTTAGTCGAGAACAGTCAGGGCGAATGCTGGGCAAGGCAGGCTCGAAGAAGAGGCATCTGGGCACATAGTTTTGAACTCCTGAAATTTAAAACGAGACAGACAGTCAGCTATTTTATTGTCGAGGCCGGGTATGTGAGCAGCGCGGAGAGTAAAATTACAGATAATGCTTGTCCACATGAGACGCCTCAAAAATGTATTAATGAAGGGAACTGAGGAGCGCCCTTTATTAATAATAAAAACCGTTGCTTCATTGTCGCAGTAAACGAGAATTTGTTTTCTGGACCACTGATTTCCCCAGAGAATACATGCGACGATGACGGGATATAATTCCAATAGAGCTGTTGATAACGTGTTAGCAGGAAGATTCGATAATTCTTTTGGCCAAGCGCTAGCGAACCAATAATTATTGAAAAAACCTCCGTATCCGATAGAAGGAGCGGCGTCAGTAAAGAACCTAAGGCTGATAGAAGTTTCTATTAAATCGTTATAAAAAAAAGAAATTCCGTTCCACCCTTCACATAGAAGAGACCAAAAATGCAGCTCGGATTTGCAGCTTGAATCTATTTTGATGGAATCGTGCAATTTTTCGACTGTTTTTGATAAATCAATGAGCCTAGAAATGAAGGAGCGACCTTGTGGAATGATTCGCATCGCAAAATTTAAATGACCTAACATAGATAGTAATTCTCTCTTAGTGATGGAATCGTGGTTTAAAAAAGATTTAATAACTTCCCTGATTCGATCTAATTTATTTAAAGGTAAGGAAGCTTGCATGAGATTGCTATCTAGGACGATGCCGAGAAATTCGATAGAATTAACTGGTCCCACTGTTTTTTCTTCCGAAAGAGGTATACCCAATGTATTAAAGGTTTCTTTCAAAATATTAATACATCGATCAGGTTTAGATTTTGGGTAGTCCACGACCAAGAAATCGTCTAACAAATGAAGTACGAAAGGCAGCTTATTTTTATTTAAAAGTATCCAGCACAGCGCTTCCGATAAAGTATCGAATATGCGAGGACTGCTGCGGCAGCCGAAAGTAAGTCTAACGGAATAAAACATTTTATTACGCCATTGAACTCCAAAGAGGTGCCACTGGGATGGGTGAAGTGGCATGATTTTAAATGCGTCGACAATGTCGGCTTTGCCCAGCCAAGCGCCCTTACCAGCTGATTTAATGAATTGAATGGCATGATCTACTGAAGCATAAAATAGAGAAAAATTAGGAAGAGGAATCAAACTGTTAATGCTAGGTACATGAATATTGTCGTGAGGAGCTGACAGATCTATTATTAAACGTTTTTTTCCTGAATATTTCCTTGTAGCTATACCTAAAGGATTGATGCGGAACACTGGAAAGGGGGAGCTATCGAAAGGGCCGATCAGATAACCTTTCTTAACTTCTTTTGCCAATAAACTGTCGACTACTTCGGGTTCTTTGATGGCTGATTGCAGATTATTGCAATGAAATGAGGTTGTTGGGAGAAATGTTAAACCTGCCAAAAAACCTTGAATGAGTCCAGTTATTAAATAATGCACAAAACAGCGATTGGGATGCTTTTTTAAAGCTTTGTCAAGTTCCGGAACGTTGACAGGTGTTGAAGGCTTTATTTTTTCTTTTTTAATATATATGCATTCTCCGAGGACACACGGACTTGGGATGACTGTCTCCGCAGTAACTGCAAGCATGAATAAACTTACAATTAGAAAATCTACACACATTTTCATTGAAGTTAAAGCACATAGGGGTATGAATTACTGGGATAACCTTTTCGGCTGCTTCGTCTTTGGGAACACGGCCTGTCGGAGTTTTAGCACTTCTCGGGCACAGAGAAGAGGTATGCGCTAAAGAGCCGCACAATGAACAAGATAAAGCGCGGTGACCTGTAAAATGCCTGCTTATTAAAGCCAAATCTACTTCCGACCAGTCCAATCTTTGGTTGAACCGTTGAATGTACATTGCTGCCTTAGCAGAGAAAGATTTATGGTACTCGTAGAAAAGAGTCCCACCGTAGGTCATAGCGAGGTCTGAGATAATGGCTAAATAAGTGTCTAGTTCTAATCTGCGCTCTGGATTGACTTCACATATTATGTCTCTGAAAACTCCGAAAGCCACGTTAAACTCAGGCATGGTTAGACAATTAGACAGCCGTTGGTCATTATCTTTTAACATGACAGATACATCTCCGCAGTCAACAATTCGCTTATCTTGGCTCTCTGAACACAGCAGGATTTTGACCAGATTGATATCGTTACCTGCGAGGATCTGGGCGCGCAGCTGGGAAGAGATAGCAGCGGCCGGTGGAAAAAAAGAGGTTCCGGTGGTGGATGCTGGAAGAGCCGTGGCTAGGGATCTGCGCGGTAGTAGGAGGTCAGCAGGTCCCGTGAATGATGCTAAGAGAGCTGTATCTGCAGCAGCAACGGGAGCCACGGGAGCAGCAGGCATTGAAGTTGAAGGCTGATTTTCCAAGGCTTGGATCCTAGTGTCTAAGCTAGTGAGGGAATTTTGAATGTTCTGAAGCGCTGAAAGCACGGAATCCTCTGTAGATGCGGTGTTGCCGGAACTCTGATCCATCCTTTTCTTCTGGGCCGGTGGGTTGGTGGAACGAGAGGGGTGCTTTCGTTTGGCAGTAGCTTTCCTGAATCCAGATGGTGTTGGAGTTGATGGGGTCGCGGGCGTTTCTGGAATGTTTTCCAGGAAGAAATGGAAAAGCTCTTCATGACTGATTCCAAGAGGAGACTGAATGTTGTGGTTATACAGAGTCGCGAGAATTTTCTCAACAGGCCAGTCGGCTATAACGAGCAGAGGAGTAGTTTTGTTGGCCAGACGCGAACTTCTCCGTATACTTGGGGCGTTGTCCGGATCTAAATCCTCGCCGGCGTTTTCTAAGAAAACTTGTTCTTCGTCCGAATCCAGATTGGACATGGTGAGTAATGTAACTACAAATGCTAAAAATAGCAGTTTCCTCATTGCCAAAGTTTTTGTTTTTAATTTGCAGCCATGCAAGTTTAGATGCGAGCAGCAAGCTATGTGGGAAATGCTGAAGGAGTGAGATTTATGTGTGCCGCTGAGATAGATGTCGACACTGATTGGACCACGTCATGAACAGCTGGCTATCAGCTGATGCGGGCTTGGCTGACGTGGCCTGCCTGAACTAACGCGATGCTTGATAATTGTTAGATTTAAATACCTCAGTGAATCAGTCTGTTTCATGTTGATTATAAATCCATCAACAGGAAACCATCATCACCTGATCTCGTTTCATCTTAGCTTTCTTTGCTGCTGCAAATGTGTTTGCCAAACAAGACAAAAGATATAGTAAGAGTTAAGAGACCAACTAATGGAAACACTAATCACTGTTATGGTGACTTCAAATGAAACACATTAGAGTTAAACCTCTGTTAATTCTCAATAAAAACTTCTGTAGACGTCTGACAGGAATAAAGTCAGTCTGATTAGTAATAAGTGAAGCTGGTAATGCTGTTTGTGGAGTTGTTTAATCCTCCTCTGCTGAGATCTTCACAGATTTAAAGGGATAGTTCACTTTGAAATTAATTTTTGGTATGTTTTAGCTTACCTCAAGGGCATCCAAGATGTAGGTGTCTTTTTTTTTCCACAGTAGTTTCAATTTTGATATTTTTAGGTCAAACCGATCTTGTCTGTCAGTCATATAATGCAGGTCTATGGTCACTATATCTAAGAGCATGCACAGAGAAGTCCAAATTAAACAATTCCCCATCGTAAGTACACATTGATGGCCTAAGTCTAAGACACGAAACAAACGGTTTGTGTGAGAAAAGTATTTATATCGTTTTTACCTCTTGTACACAGCCACGTCCAAGTAATCTGAGGGCGCGGGCGCTTCGGTCTGAGTGACAATGAGTGACGTACATGCGCGAGAGGTCACTTCCGGCGCTTTCCGGCGCTTGCGCAGACCGAAGCGCCCGCGCCCTCAGATCACTTGGACGTGACTGTGTACAAGAGGTCAAAATGATATAAATATTGTTCGTTTTCTCACACAAACCGTTCGTTTCGTGTCTTTGGCCATCAATGTGTGGCCAAAAAAACTTTATTTTCTTTTGCGATACTTTTCTTTTGCAAATCTATGTGGCATTATATTAACTCCATATAGTTACCCAGATAACTATTTCCCTTTCCCAACACAGTCTCGGACAGAACGTTCACAAAACATGCATTTTTGTAAAGGGTTGGTATAATGTCATTTCCACAAGATATAAATAAGTCTCTGATGTCCCCAGAGTGTGTGTGTGAAGTTTTAGCTCAAAATACCCCACAGATATTTTTTTATAGCATGTTAAAATTGTCACTTTTTGAGGGTGAGCAAAAACGCACTGTTTTTGTGTGTGTTCCTTTAAATGCAAATGACCTGCTGATCCCGGCACAGGGGGCGGAGCTTCAAGAGCTCATGTCCTTTTGCCTTACACAGACATGCGCTTGAAATTTCAAAAACTTGTAGCCTTTTATGTTCAAACCGGAGTCAGACAATGATGGAGAGACTCAAGAAGAAGTGACAACATGTAGAAAGCAACAGGACGTTTCTGAATGGTTAGTTGATGAATTTATGCAGCTGATGTGGAGTTAACTTTGCAGATGATGTTTATGCTCAAACAGCAACATTACACACTAACTAAAGTTAGTAAAGTGAAATCATAATCAACCACCCCTTTAATCATCACTTAATTAATCACTCAATGACCTCATTAACTTTAACACTGTTTCAGTGTTAATTTAACTTTCTGTAGAGTGGGACCATTAGTCCAGTCATTTTATGAAAAAAGGTTGAACAAATTGCAACAGAAGCAAACTCAACTGATTTTGTATCCTCAATATGTCCTGAGTAAGGGAAAAAAAAGTCCAGAAGAATCCCATTAGGAGGAGAAAGTTTAGAAAAAGACCCAAATATTGCCTATTCATACACTGTAAAAAAAAATAAAAAATGAAAGTCAAAAATTTCAAGTGACCGATAACATCTAAATTTTTCAATTAGTCTGACGTATTATTTCTCATTGAGCCAATGTTAACAGACTATTGCAACAAGAATTTCACTTGGGCCAATTGAAAAAATTAGATGTTATCGGTCACTTGAAATTTTTGATTTGGGAGGGTTAGAAATTTTTTACAGTGTACGCCTATTCATTCTTTTTCTTACGTGAATATGGCAAAAATTTTACCTTTAGATATCACCATGAAAATTACTGAGTTGATTACTTACATCAAGACCAACATGTATTACAAGTTTTTTGAAATTGTTTGTTAACATGGACAAACGTTGCATAATCTAATTACGTATGTGCTAATTTGCATAAATACCACAAACATTGGGTATTGCCAGGTGAAAATGTCTTGTTGAATCTTGTTGACACATAACAGTAAAATACTTAATGTTAAGGTCTGAATGGAAGCCATTTAGGCTACCCATGAGCATAGAGTCAGGAAGAAGTACTTTAAACCAGCCTTTATTAATTATTATTGCAGAGATGGGGTTTGGGGCTGGGTCCGTGGGACTGTTTCTGGGGATTCACTTTTTATTTGACCTACCTTTTGTCTTCTGCATTCTCCTTACCGTTGTCTCCTGTTCTTCCCTCAGACTCGTCCCCCAGAAACAGTCCCACGGACCCAGCCCCAAACCCCATCTCTTAAAAATTAATAAAGGCTGGTTTCTAAAGTACTTCTTCCTGACTCTATGTATTAATGCTCATGGGTAGCCTAAATGGGTTCCATTCAGACCTTAACATTAAGTATTTTACAGTTATGTGTCAACAAGATTCAACAAGACATTTTCACCTGCCAAGACCAAATGTTTAGACCTGTTGTGGTATTTATGCAAATCAGCACATACGTAATTAGATTATGCAACGTTTGTCCATGTTAACAAACAATGTCAAAAAACTTGTAATACATTTTTTGTTTGTCTTGATGCAAGTAATCAACACAGTAATTTTCATGGTGATATCTAAAGGTTAAAAATGTTACCCTATTCACGTGAGAAAAAAAATGCATAGGCGTATGAATAGGATATATTTGGGTCTTTTTCGAAACTTTCCCCTAATGGGATTCTTCGGGACTTTTTTTCCCCTTACTCAGGACATAGGCCTATTGAGGATACAAAATCAGTTGAGTTTGCTTCTGTTGCAGTTTGCTCAAGGTTGACCCCCATTTTAACTTAAAATGACTGGACTATGTGTGCTCTGAGCAGAGTTAAATTAACTTTTTTACATTTGGCAAAATTATCCTATGGATGTATTTGCTTTTGTTTCCTTTAACTTAAGCAATAACAGTTTCTTGATTTCATCAGATCAGAAAGCTACATGTTCCAGCAGGCTGTTTAATCATATTGTGCTGACACAGCAGACTACTCTTCTCACTGTACATCATGCAATGGTGGATCATTAGAAAAAGGAATGTTGCTTTTGTTAGTCAAATAACATGTGCTTAAAATAAAGTTTATTAACTTACCAATTAGGTTCACTTTACAAATGATTATTGGCCATTAGTCATATGTCTAAAAAGTTCTTATTGAGAAATAACAGTGATTTGGAAGTTGATGTTTTATTAAAAATAATAACGCTCAAAGTGTTTGCTTTAGTTGGGCTCTTGACCCTTGAATTTTTAATATTAGGTTTTCTCTGATTGCTATAACTGTGTGTTTATAAAGCACATTTTTAATCTTGTGGCTGAAAAAGCCAGTTATAGTTGAAATCAGATGATGTTACTTATTGGATCAGCATAAAGTTCTGGACATAAAGTGTAACTTATAAATTACTCAGACACAACTAAGGTTTTTTGCTGTACAGTCAATCTCATGATTGCAGTAAAAATTAAATGTCAATTTTCCTTTTTTTTATTTGATTGGTGCAATTTGATGTGTTTTCACTATGAAATTAATAGTACTCTTTCTCTTCATGGCAGAACACCATCAAAAGGAGACCTCTTCTGTATTTCTTCAACATTATCCTACCAGTATTTTTCTTCATAGTGCTGGATGTGGCTTCCTTCTTCATTGACACGAGTGGATCAGACAAGCTGAGCTTTAAAGTGACTTTACTTCTGTCTGTTTCTGTGTTGCTGCTGATTCTTAATGACACGCTGCCCTCTACAGCTGATAAAATCCCTCTGATTGGTGAGTCTAACACAGACATGACTGTGATATAGTTAGAGAGATGGAGAAGAAACACAAGGAATGTGCAGAGAAAAAAAGTGAAAAAAGAAAGGCCCTTCAAGCAGACGCTTTAAAGGTCCCATGACATGCTACTTTTTGTAGGCTTTAATATAGTCCTTAGTGGTCCTTAGTACTGTATCTGAAATCTCTTTCCAAAAATTCAGCCTCTGTGCAGAATTAAAGCCAGTCCCAGAATGAGCTTCCTTCAGACGGGCCGTTTCGGTGTCTGTAGCTTTAAATACTAATGAGGAGGAGAAAGGTGGCGCAAGGTGGAGGGTGGGTGTGGCCTTGACCATCTTGCGCAACGGTACCATGCATGTTTGTTTATGTTGGATATAGAAATGGCACGAAGACACGCAGTCGTTCAAGCATTTCAGTTTGACCCAGAATCTGATCCAGATGGAGAAGCAACGGATGAAGAAGTTGCAACTCAGCGGCTCCAGCAGGACGTTTCCGAATGGTTAGTTTAAAATATTATGTCTGGATACGGTACTTTATTCGGATGGTTTACAGTTATCATCATGTAGCTAACGCTAACCTACTGTTGCCTTTTCATGAGAGATCTGTAACGTCTGTAATTTATCTTATTACAATTACATCAAGCTCTGCGATCTTGAAATGCGGATATCGCGCGCGCCATATAACCAACAGGAAAACGGTTATCCAAATAACAATGAAATGTACAACACTCGCGTTACAGTGTGTGTAACTTTTATTTTATCTTCAGTTCAAGGCTGTGTCTGAATAAGGTTGTAGTTTGTGTTCTTATTACTCTTTCGAAAGATGATTGAAACAATGGCGCCACCAGGGGGTGGCCACCCCACTGGCCACCCCACTGGCCACCCCGCTGGCCACCCCACTGGCCACCCCGCTGGCCAGTATAAATTTTAGTAGCATCAGTTATGCATTTCATCCCTAATGCACAGCCAGGCAGGCAAGCCGCTCTAGACCTTCGATCGCACACAGTAGCCAGTACACCCCCGCCCCTCCGTCCATGCCGCTGTTGCGCGTGCCCGCCGGTCAACAATTTCAAAAGAAGTTAAGAAAGAAGACGAAGAAGACTACCGCGTCAGTTTGGGTGACAAAGTCATCTGAAGTCATTCCATAGCTTAATGTGAGGGACAGAAGTCTATTTACATCATTCAAGTTTACGGAAACTCGTATTCCCTCCTCTGTGGCTGTCAATCATTCTCCATTCAGTATTCAAACAGCGCGCGCGCCTCTTCCGGTTGGATGCACGGTAAAACTCTCTCCAATATGATATATTCACATTATAATGCATTATCTGTAGATAAAAGGCTGTGGCTTTGCATAAAATGACTTTATTTTGTTGGAGTTTGTTGCTGTTTTTAAACGACTCACTACCGTGTGCTTGTTAGATCACACACACATCACAAGGACTATGAATCGGCATCAAACGCACAATAACTGGAATTTAAAACTGTGAAACAAATGATCAATAAACTGTTGGACAGATATACACTAGGATTTGTGCGCACGACATTTCTTCGCTTTGTGCCGTGAACTTTTAAATGCGCACTTGTGCAGCGCTGCACACTGTGACTCCATGTTGCTTTGAGCACATCATTCTGCACCCGCGATGCGCATACGCGCTTTGTGCGCGCTGTTTTGAAGCGTTTCATATTATCATGGTTTTGCGCACTGAAAGATTATTAAAAGCCTATATTTTTTATAGCTAGCCTGCTCAATACATTTAAAATAAGCATAATTTAATTGTATATTATTTCTTTGTAGTGTAGGCTATATACACTTCTGAATTCTTGACATTAATATATAAATATAATATATTTGTATCTGCCAGTATCTGCTTTTCCCCAGTAACTGTTTTGTTTGCAATAAATGTACACCTTATGCCAAATATAATTGCAAAATACAACAGAATTGTTGTGCAACTCAAAATGTTAACTGTACTGTTATTAGTCTATGCACATTATATCATTAGTAACATTAAATATAACACAATAAACCATCATATAGTATATCAGTAGGAGTTTCCTTAAGTCTTTTGTAGCAACAATGACATCTGCTTTTCACATTAAGTGAATCATGTGATGTCGAACACATCTTCTTTGTCCAAACAGCACTGGTTAATAATTCCCCACGGAATAATTCCCCAGCGCCGGGGTGTCTGTCGCCCCCCCAGTTCAGCGTGGACTCCCTGTGACTTTTACAACCTCACAGACTCGTGACATTCCAGAACACACACACACATACACACACACACACACACACCAACATCCTTTTGTGTTTAACTTAAAATGTGTGTAACTCAGACTTGTATCTGAACTTCCTGTATGTATGTGTGATTAATGTTGTTTTGATCATATAGTTATGATCTTCGAGTGTTTGGATCTGAAATTTATTTTTGAAGAATGTTCTCCCAGTAGAATCGCATTCCGTAACCCGAGCTCATTGGCAGGTCATAAAATTTGACCACAGAGCTATGCAGCCCTATGCATGAGATAACAGGGTCGCAACATTCCAACACACACACATACAAACACACTCTGGACTGTGAAACAGAAACCCCCTACAGAAAAGGACTTTTACCCATAAAGTCACTCTTAAAGGTACTAAATATATAAATTTGTGTGTTAAGAGGTGTGTGTAAACCATAGGAAAGCATACATGTCCTATTTGTAACATTAATAGAACTGCTATTGCCTATACAAATGCATAATAATGTATCTTTGCATGGCTACAATGCCTAGATTCTATTTTTGATATCTCTGTAATCCTCTCCAGCTAACGGAGTTGAATTCCGATAGCAGAATTCAGTGATGCGCATTGTTTTATAAGTTCATATGTCTGGAGAAAATCCTCTCCAGTTAAAGTCAATCATGACTCATTCGAGTGGGCGTGTCTAACCGGACAAAGAAATCTTCCCGCTCGAAAAATCTCGACAGCTGATTCGTCCTACACGAAGGAGGGGGCGGCACCTGGGACACTGATAAAAGTCCAAAACCTTCTCTCTTCGCTCTCTCATCCCTCTCCCAACTCATCCAACTTCTCTGGACCCTCTTCCTCGGCGCAGCGCTTCTCCAAAGGAACATCTGGAGGAGGCCCTGGCCTTCTCCATCGAGCGAGCACATGTTCGAGTCGTAGCTGCGTCCTTTGCAACAAAGACTGTAAACCTCTCCCATCCCGGGAGATGAACCTTATTTTCCGGTAACATTAAATTCAAGTGAGCCTTTACATCGTCTTGCGAAACGACCCAGAAGACGAAGCTAGACGCAAACCAGCCGGACACGCGCACGCGCGCCCCCTCTTCAGCACCACACTGAAAGAACACAGAATCTTGCAAGTAACGTAACGCTCTCTAAACGCTGATTTCAGGTGTCCAGGTCTTAGGTCTGTGATTTAAGTTACCCTCTATCTTCCCTCTATATCTTTCTCTCTTTCATTTCATTTTCATTCTGATCACGCTATGTTTATGTTTTCGTTCGGTTAAATGTTTGTTTGTTTGTTTGCATTTTTACGTACGTTTATGTTTGTAGTTTATATAATCTCTAGTGTGTGCCATTTTATTAATAAACCCCTTTATACTTTTAATTGTCTCTGTGTTTGAAAACCCACCTTATAAAGTCAATGAAATTAAAGATCTAAGCTACAAGCTCGATATTGACTACCTTGAGTAGTTTTAATTCATAAACTCAGAAAGTTTGATATTCGTGGCCAGAAGACAAAACTTTCTTGGAGTTTGAAAAGAGATACCCCCTTCTTAACTGTAATGATCAGACAGTACAGAACAAGGTAATCTCGATAATTGATAAAATAAATGTACATGCGACTTATGAATTATGACCATGAGTCATAAATATTAATATTTCCAAAATTCCCTATATTCTTGAGCTAATTCACATATACCCCGAGTCGTTATTGTTACACTTTCTAAAAGTTTACTACAGGCCAGTTTACTACAACAGTAGAAAAAAATTCTGAAATTATGGTTTATAGTTTTGGTGTGCCACCCCAAGATTTTAAGTGGCCCCATCTGGCCACCCCTATGAAAAATTTCTGAAGGCGCCACTGGATTGAAAGAATGTTTCAGGAACATCACACTAACCTTTAAATGACATTCTAGTAACAATCAGGAAACTGGACATTTTAATGTTCTTGGAATGTTGAATTTTAAATCAAAATTAAGTTGAAAGAAAGTTGTTTTTAAAGAAAATTAAGTTGAAAGAATACCTTTTAAAACATGTTCCTCTAACATCAAGAAAACTGGAATTTTTGTATGTTCCCAGAACCAACACTGAATATTTAGAGAACATTCTTATAACAAAAGTCTGTTAGCTGGGGTGGTTCTCCAGGAGCAGGATTAGACACCCCTGACATAACATGATAATCAGTAGTCTGCAAGTTACATTTGATTTGAACACCTGCTGTCTTCAATCATGTCTTTAATAATCAGTGCTAATTTATATTTTATCCATTTAGCATCAAGACAGACAGTGCCGTCGCAGGTGGGGTGCGAGGCCCTGTGCGAATTTGAAATGCGAGGCCCTGCTCTTTGATGTGGATGCACAATTGCGCATGAATAAAAGTCACACGGACGTAGCTGTTGTTCTATCTCGCTGCAATACGTTTTTATCAAGTAGAATAATACAGCATAATCATGCACATAGTCTCAGCTATGACTATTATTTATTTCATTGTGCTATTTATTTCAGAGGGGAAAAAATAAACTGGGGTAGAATGGTCCAGTGGTAGAATTTTCGCCAAGCGTGACAGAGGTTCGGGTTCGAATCCGCTCTCGTTTATTTTTTTTATTTTTTTATATCAAAACCGATTATGTTCATCAGTGGTTGTATATCAAGCAGGGACACGAGTATCCGCAACGGATTGAAGCGCGTGTCCAAATGAAGACACTGTGGCGCAGGGCCGGAGTGGGGCCACTTTTCAGCCCGGGAGTTTCAGGCCCAAGACCGGCCCTCTTTTTCCATGGTGGAATTCCAAATTAGCAGTTTTTCCAAATTGGATAAATGAAGCAACAGTTCAGCTCTTACTATTGTGTAGTTTTTATTAATAACATGGTTCAACACATAATGTAAAGGTTAGATAATAATTCACTTAAGCTGAGAAAGTTAACAAAAAATGTTCCACTATTCCACAAGGATAGGTTGATAAAAGAAAGAAAGAAAGAAAGAAAGAAAGAAAGAAAGAAAGAAAGAAAGAAAGAAAGAAAGAAAGAAAGAAAGAAAGCATTTGAAATGTATCCCACTCTTCCACAAAGAGGCATATTGAACTAATGTTTACAGATTTATTTGTATTCAAAAATATTCAAAAACAATGCATTTTTAATAAAAAAAACGTGACGCCTAATGACATTTGAGGTTATTAAAACAGTAAGTTTTAAGTTTTAAGTAACCGCCCATCGACTGCCAAAAATAAAAGTGTTCGAGCGAGCAAATGCAGGAGATCAAGCGCGAGAGCGTGGGGAATGATCATGCGCGCGCGAGGGCTTGTATTGCGTGCAGAGGAGATGTCATGCGCGCGCGCAGGGTTTGAATGAGCTCGCGATTTCCCGTTTCCTCGCGTGTAGATCTGTTATCCTCTCGCGAATGTAATTTACTGCGCGCGCCAGCATCAGTTGTGCACTCCGTTAATTTTGTCATTGATTTGCCGCCATAGGGCCGGCCCAGCTATCGGTAGGCGCCGGCGGTGCCGCGGTAGCCTACCAGGAGGGCCTTTCACACAGGACGCGGTATGCGCGGCGCTTGCCGCTGGGTTCAGCGTTGACCTTCAGATACAACGCGATTTGCGCAGCTATGACGTAGGCTCTATTACGTCTGTTGTTCCTCCTTTCGGTCAGCAAACAATTATCTGTCCCGTTCTACATTTATAATGTTACAAAAGATTCTATTTCAGATAAATGCTGTTCTTTTGAACTTTCCATTCATAAAAGAATCCTGAAATAAAAATGTAAATAACGGTTTTCAACAGTGATAATAATCATAAATGTTTCTTGAGCATCAAATCCTCATAAAATAATGATTTGTGAATACAGCTTTCCTGACGATGTCCCTATACGACCTCAAACTTGTATCGTACAGCTCATGAAATTCCGACACACACAAGACTAGACGTTCATCCATTTTGATTTCCGTGCTTGTTTGGATCCCCCGATTCTATTGGCCGCGCTGGTAATTGTCACAGAGCGCAGCGGCAAAAGTTGAACTATTTTGAACTTTGACCGCGGCGTTCGCGTGAGCACGCCAATGATGCGCACCGCTGCGCTTGCGCTTTGGTCGACGCAGCAGCAAAACGTCCTTGCGCGGCGCAAGCCATTGAGATGAATGGGTTTTATAGCGCAGCGCCGCGCATACCGCGTCCTGTATGAAAGGCCCATGAGAAAACGTTTTAGAAAAGACGGGCTATGGACCCAACCAACTGTATGGGAGGAGAGGGGAGAACTCCCTCTCATGGTACAACCCATGCAGAGGCTGCGCGCTGCGGTGTCAGGATGCGGAATGAATGTGTGTAGCCTAATGTAACTAACATGACAAAAAAAAAAAAAATTTAATTTTTTTTTTTTTACAAATTCCTCGACCGGCCCAAAAGTGAAGCGGCCCACCGGGAATTCTCCCGATTCTCCCGATTACCCACCCCGGGCCTGCTGTGGCGTGTGCGCGAGCCATATCAGCGCCACTGATCGCAGCTGCAACGAGCACTTTGATCACTTGATTTAAAAAACACATTTCAGCGCTAGATTTTCTCTTATTTAAAAAAAAACGAACGAAATGAATGCTCTGCCAGTTAACTGGAGATGTTTTATTTATTTGTATAATTTTTACATTCGTGCCGCGAGATGTTTTAAAAAGTGGTGAGAAAAAAAAGAAAGAAAAAAACCCCAGCAGGATTGCGAGGCCCCCTATTGGCGCGAGGCCCCCTATTGGCGCGAGGCCCTGTGCGGTTGCACAGTTCGCACAGTCTATGCGACGGCTCTGAAGACAGAGTTTGGAACAAAGGAGTCTCCATATGTGCTGTTGCTCAATATAGGCTATACGGCCTCATCTGATGTTTTATCTCTGACCACGGCCTGTAAGATGGATCTCTACAGGTTTCCCTTCGACACCCAAATCTGCAGTATAACACTTCAGTCTACAGTGTATTCAGGTACATCTGAAACACACGAATCAGTTTAGACAAACAAACACAAGATAACATGGTTTATTCTTCTAAACTATTTTACTTATATTAAAATATGAAATAATCAAATATTCATGTCTGTTTTCATAGATCAGGAGATTAAATTGGAACCCCTGTCTGGTGCAACTTTTGATGACAAGCATATTATTAAAAAGTCGAAAGAGAAGTTTCAGAGCCAGGGAGAGTGGGATCTCACCGATATAACTAACAGTAATCAATCCACTGTTGATGATCTTGAATGGCGTGCAATGCATCAGCTGATCTATAAGGTACAGCACACTGGATATGGAATGTAAACCAATATTGAATATATAAATACAATTATTTTACAAAACAAAAACAACTAGTTCATGAGTTTGTGAAAAATATGTGTAATAAATTTAATTATTATATTTTTTAAACCTTAAAAAGGCAGTGGTATCAAATATCTTCTAAATTAACCATTTATTATTTGTTTTTTGTTTGTTTTCAATTATACACCAAAGTGTGAAATCATACTATAATATATTATAGTATACATTATTTTATCTGTTATTTAATGTTCAAAGTCAACATGTAAATTATATTTAGGTGTTGCTCAATAGAGTATATTCTTTAATAATATGGTTCTCACACCAGAGGTTGAACAGATGTTGCATGGAAGCTGTGAATGTGAAGGGAGATGTGTGTATGTAGCCTATATCAGAATTAAATTATTTACTTATAGACCATGAATAATTTTTCAGCATTCAGATAAATTTGTTTGGAATAAAGCATTCATATTGATAAAAAAAAAAATATATATATATATATTCTAAGGATATTCACTTTTCACAGTGACAGAGAAGTGCAAAACAAATCACAACAATGAGAACATACACCCGGCGCACTGCGGTGCCAGGCACGACACAAGTGTCTTTTACTAGTTTCAGCCCGACGCAGTTATTATTTTCACGTCCTGCGCCACGTTGTTTAAATAGCAAATTCATTTGCGCCCATGGACGTGCCGGTCTGAAAACGAGGTGTATTCAGGCGCCCACGCGAAAAGATCCGTTTCCTCACTAGAGAAGTGTTCAGTTTTTCCACCGTCAAATTCCGTCATGGAAATAGCGAATATGCCATGGCGCGAGCGCAACTGGCTTTTAAAGGGAATGGGAGAAGAGACTCTGATTGGTTTATTTCATGTTAGGCCCAAAACACAGACATTACTCATTAAGAGAATAATGACAACCCTTTTAGACCATGCGCCGTGTGTAGCGACCATTTTGAAAAGACGTCTTTTGGACATCATTTTGATCTCTTCTCTGTAACTAACAACTGTGCGAAGTTAACCTCCACAGTGTGGAAAACAAGTATTCTCCTTCAGCACCACCCACATGTTGAGTTTGACAATGTAAAATAAAAGATAAAATGGGTACCACTTCACAATAAGGTTTCATTAGTTAACAAATTTAGAAAAATGAACAATATTTCTAGAGCATTTATTAATGTTGGTTAATGTTAATTTTAACATTTACTTATACATTATTAAAACATCAAATGTTGTATTTGTTAACATATTTAATGCACTGTGATAAGATGAACAAACAATGAACAGCTGTATTTTTTACTAACTAACATGAACAGAGATTAGTAAATACAGTAATACGTGTATTGCTCATTGTTAGTTTATGTTAGTTAATACAATAATTAATGTTTTAACAAATGAGAACTTATTGTAGTTTTAACATAAAATGAACAATTTTGTTCTAACCAAACACAGATCTTTATCGGCATTAAAATTCAAAGGAAATTAATATATAGGGATAGGCATTATGACCAAATACATATATCACCAAATACATTTTATTTCACAAAATATCACATTATATGTAGCTCTTTAATTAAATTTGTCATGAGTCAGGTTACCTTCTCCCGTTCTCTATCCTCTTTCACTCACTCACACACACTCTCACTCACACACACACACAAACACACACACACGCGCGCATCTCTCTCTCTCTCCCTCTCTCCCGCACCTGTTCTCACTTTCTCCCTAATGCTCTCCCTTTATCTAGTGTTGGTTCAAGCAGTCACTTGTCGGATTATTGTTCCCTGTCATGTGTTTGAACAGTACTCTTCTCGTTTGCAAGATATTTGGAAATACTCACCTTGTCCTGTCTGTCCGGTACGTCTGTGTCAACCTGTCCTGTCTAGTACAGCCTGCATCAACGTGTTCTCTGAGCACTGTCTCCGCCGCATGAGTTTCTCTGCATTCCCTGGCTGAGATACCGACTAGCCTGCATGTGTTCTCCAGCTCTTCGGGTGACCAGATAAGAGTCCTCATTGAGACAGAAGTTTTTGACTGTTTGCTTTACTCCAGCTGTGTGCTTCAACGACAGACTGCCTTGTTTCCCTTTTCTCATTAAAGACTGTTAAAGCCTGTGAACTCTGATTTTGGATCCTTATTCCTTTTAAGTTGTGACAAAATTCTTAATAGTAACAAATATGATTAGAAATCTCTCTTATCCAATCATTACTTGTAAGAGACCCAACTGGTTTTTCTTTTAAACTACATGGTGCATCCCTATTTAATTTATGTTTTTAATTTATAATTTTCTTAGTGTTTAAGTCCATCGTGATGCTAATGCTAATCTCTCTCTCTCTCTCTCTCTCTCTCTCTCTCTCTCTCTCTCTCCCTCTCTTCATTGCAGATCACCATAAAAAGGAGACCTCTACTGTATGTCATCAACATTATAATACCAGTATTTGTCTTCCTTGTGCTGGATTTGATCTCCTTCTTCATTGGTACAAAAGTATCAGACAAAGTGACCTTCAAAGTGACTTTACTGCTGTCTGTTTCTGTGATGCTGCTGATTCTTACACACTTCCTTCTACAGGGAAAGACATCCCTCTGATTGGTGAGTCTAACATTGACCTCCCAGTCACACGTTGATCTCACGTTGATCTCTTCAGCAACCCGGTACTTTACTAATGATTTAAACATTCCAACCGAAATATCCATTCCAAAATATTTTATCCAACAGTTGTTTTAGAAGGAGTTAATCTAAAACAATCAGAAAAAAAATAAAATAAATGAAAAGGAGTATCAAGAACATTATAAAACGGACACGAAACTATTTGTTGCCACAGGACAATGGAGTATTCTCTTAGGAATAGGGGGTTTATACAAACACCTCCATGATGGAGTTATTTCTGAGGAAATTGATATTCTCTCCATTTAGTATCAGTACGTCTTTTCAATTGAGCATATTCAATTGCATATTATTGAGCAAGATTTCACACACATCTTTTTTTTCCCACATTTTGAAACAATACATCTTTAAATCCCTTTAGTAACAAAGTATTATTTAAATCTTCATCCAATTCAAAGTTTATTTCTACTCTAAGATCTGGAAAAGTCAACGTTTTTTCACCATTTAAAAAAAAAAGTGTTTACATTTGCATGTGTGCATGTAATGCGCGATGGCAGTCCAAGGTCCCGAATAATAAAATGTGTGGTTCCATTAGAGCGCCCCCTGCTGCCCACCCGCCCTACTTCGCATTTCACGAGATTTCTTTCAACCATGTTTCCAAAATGTTATTCTTAGCCATACGTTTAAGTATTACATACACTTTATTTGGTAACACTTTATTTTACAGTGTCATTGTTACACGTGTTACATGTAATTACTGTAGTAGCCGAATAATGGTTACACTTTATTTTAAGGTGTCATTCAGTGTAATTATATATTTAAGTACTCAGTAATATTAAGCAACTACATGTACTTAGTATAGGGTTAGGGTAGGATCAAGATTTGGTTGAGGGTTAGTTGCATGTAATTATGCATAGTTTACTGTTATTACTATGTAACATACGTAAGAGAGAATAGAGGGCACCTTCCATCTAAAAAACTGACAGTTTTATTGCTTTATGGCCCTCAAAGCCCCGCCCCCTTTGACCGTGGGAATTTCCCACGCTAGCTCCTCCCACTTATGGGCTGTACAGTACACCGTGGGAATTTCCCACGCTAGCTCCTCCCACTTATGGGCTGTACAGTACACCGTGGGAAAATCGGATTTGTGTCACGCCTCCTTAGGGGTTGAACATTTGAAGCGTGGGAAAATTTCCCACGCTCAGTAGTTCTAAACAGTGTAAATTAAAACTTTTTAAAAAATGTACAATAAAGACATAGCCAGAGTGTGAGATCAGTGTTTTTATTAAAGAAGACAGATGTACATTCATCACTTTCAAAACATCAATGAAATAAGTTAAAATTGCATTTTTCTCTAAAAGAGATATTAAAAAATGAGTTAGTGTTATTTAAAGATGTTAAAACATTAAAACAAGTTAAGAGTTTTTTAATTTACAGAAAAGATTGATTTGTAAGCATTTAACTTTCAGACAGTATTTGTAAAACTTTTACATAAAACACAAACTAGTTTAAAAAGTGTTACGTTTTTACATACCCAGTTGTTAAAGACTCGGAGTTTAAAGATATATAAGTGGTTCGTTGTAGTGGAGCAAAGTGTAGAGCGTCCATTCAGTCCACAGGTCAGACAGAAATAAAGCAGTCTGAGGCCTACAGAGAGACACACACAAACCCCGCCCCTAGCCCCGCCCCAACAGATGTCACCGTGGGAAATTCCCACACCCCCCTTCAAGCTCCCAAATAGAAAACACGTCCGGTCAGCTCAGTAGCCAGACTTAAATGACCAAAGAAAACCGATGCAACGGCCCGGAGAGACCACACCCCCTAACACGCCCCTCTCAAAGCTCATAGGTTGTGTAAAATTAAGACACACCTCTCAAATGTCATTGGATGATACAAATGACATCACTCATAGGAATCCCCCTACCACAGCATCACAGTTAAGAGTTTAAAAAGCAGCGGAAACTTCAAGTGAAATACTACTTGTGGTTTTTTACAAATCAGATAAAGTAAAATGGCTATGGCGTCAGACCCCAAAACTCCCGAGAGAAGGATTACTGAGGCTATGGAGGATTTGACTTTAGCTCCACGAAAAAAACGAGAAACGCATGGGCCATGCTTAACGCGATTTCTTCACGAACCGTCAGATTCTGTGAAATATGCCTTCCGTTTATCTGGAGGACGTGCGTGTACGTATATTTATGACAAAATCAACATGGAGGTTAGATTAGTTAACGTGGATGACGATGAACGATTCACAACGAATACAACGGAGGACCCGGATTTAGTTTTTTCGGAGAGAGAGTGGGGTTTATTCTATACAAAAGTATGGCCAGATTTGAAAGACGGCGGGGATATGCCACTTTTCATTGCCGAATGGACAGCAATGACTTTGGGGACAAGGTACCGAATCCTCGCGGATCAAATCAACAAACATCCTGAAGATTATATCTATATCCTGTGCAGTGATTTTGGTAAGAATTTACCAGAATGCTCTTGGCCGGTGTCCGAGGAGGAACACCTAAAATTGTATGATCTGAAATTCATGTTTCAATGGAAGGATCTAGCGGTTGTGGAAGATATTTTTTCCAAGATCAATCAGCTTTTCCAATGGACCAGCGCGTATGAACGCTATAACAACATTAAAGTCAAACTTTTCCACCCTGAGTGGGCGACTCCCACCAGACGCGGAATTCACGTCACGCCCCCAACTGTGTACAGACATTTAAAGGGCCCTCTCTCCGGACTCTGACTCATTCACACGCATCATGTCTCAGGATACCGGTTCTCCTTCTACTTCATCTCAACTGCTTGGAGCTACTGATGGATTTACAAAAAATGGATTACCGACTATCACAAATGGATTACCTCAAAAAAACATCGAATGGATAAATAATTTTTGCACACAACTGGGATATCACAATCTGGCGTTCCTCAGAAACTATGGAGTTTCAACACCTGCCGCTGACGCTGAGACCCCAGACACAACCACCGATGAGACGGACGGATGTCTCGGGGACACAGGTCACAGGATTATCAAAGCTATTTTGGCTGTCATTCTGGAATTTTTGATAGACCAACAAATGAAGAAGAATTGTGACGGGTGCATGGTGGATCACCCATCGCAGACTAGACATACTTGTTTGTTTGAACCTTCTGCATATTATTTTTACGGATGCTTTGAAGAAATCAGTCTGAAGCTTCTCACCCCGGAGTTGAAAAACATATTAGCGCAGGCCTTGAGTCAGTACGGAGGCAGCCCGCATCTCCAGAGGATCCAAGGAGCTGTTGAGGCAATTTTATACGGCCTCAGAGATGAAATGTACATAGTGGAGCAATTATCTTCAATACGGGACAAGCTGATCGATGAATCTTGCGAGGAAATAATATACACGGCTGTGGATAAATGGAAACGAGCCGTGGCTGAAGATCCGGAGATCACACAGGTTTGAAAATGGGGAACTTCTGCTCTACCTCTTGGATTACAAAATATTTCTTTAAATCACGTGTTAAATATGGAATATCTAACCTGCTCCACAAGATTATCCAGAATAATTGGACTACAACCACCACCATAACTCGGGATGAAAAACGACTAATGGATTTAATGAATGCCGTGAGGGGATTATCGAACGAATGGAATCATATGGTAAAAATGTCTGTTACCAGTGAAAACACACCTTCTGCGGTTATCAAAAACATTCTCGAGCTGATGCCTGAGTGCCACGACTCTCTTAGAATAGGAGATATATTGTGTATTTGTACATATGTGGCTGATGTCTGCAGTTTGTTAAGTAATGAACATCCAGATGTATGTAATATTTTAGATTTTTTACTCGATTACATTTTGGAGAAGAATTTTGAAATATGTGTGAAATTTTATTTTTTGTTTTGTGTGATATAATTCACATTATAGATGTTTGTAACCTTCTACTTCTTACATTCTAATAAAAATGCTTGTGTAACTTTTATATGGTGAAATAAAAATATCCTTTGTTTGTAAATGCTTGTGTAACTTTTATATGGTGAAATAAAAATATCTTTTGTTTGAAAATGCTTGTGTAACTTTTATATGGTGAAATAAAAATATATTTTATTGTTTGAGAATGCTTGTGACTTTATATTGTGAAATAAAATAAAATACTGAACAAATTTGTAACTCGATTCATTATGACTGAAATCTCATAGCGTTAACATGGCAGAATTAATGAAAAAGATATACTACGACCCCAGCAATTCGGGTGCTCTCGGAGGTAGAGACAGATTAAAACAAGCTGTATTAGAACAACACGGTGTAAGATTATCCGATAAAGATGTGAGTGATTGGCTATCCAGCCAAGACACATACACGCTCCATCGAACCGCACCAATAAATTATAAGCGGAATCGTGTGGTTGTCTATGGGAAAGACCAGCAGTTTCAGGCCGATTTAGTAGATATGTCAGCCTACGCAAAAGAGAACGACAATATCAATTTTATTTTAACTATTATTGATATTTTCTCAAAATATGCCTGGACAAGGGTGTTGCGAAATAAATCAGCGTCCGAAGTAACTAAAGCTTTTTTGTCAGTTTTGAGAGAGGGACGAATACCTATCAAGTTGCAGACAGATAAGGGCACAGAGTTTTTCAACAAGTCTTTTCAACAGATGATGAAAAAATATAATATAACACATTTTTCAACAGCTTCTGAATTAAAAGCGAGTGTGGTCGAAAGGTTTAATAAAACTTTAAAAGGACGAATGTGGAGGTATCTTACATCGATAAATTCCAGACGGTACTGTGATATTTTGCAAGATTTGACAGAGGGGTATAACTCCAGTTATCACAAGTCCATAAAAATGCGACCGTTGGATGTAAATAAAGAAAACGAATCCGTGGTATTCAACAATTTATACGGGAAAATGCGTAAAGAGACCCCCGTCTTTAAATTCTCAGTGGGAGACGTGGTCAGAATATCTAAAGTCCGGAATATATTTACCAAAGGCTATGAGCAGAACTATACCGAAGAATACTTTACTATAAGTGCGTGTATACCCCGAAATCCAGCCGTATACAGGATACAGGACTATGATGGAGAGATAATACAGGGGTTTTTTTACGAAAAAGAACTCCAAAAAATTATTGTGACCAATGATAAATCGTTTAAAGTCGAAAAAATTCTCGATAAAAAGCGACGCGGAAAAACCATGTACGTTCTGGTGAAATGGTTTGGATGGCCATCAAAATTCAATAGTTGGGTTCATGAAAAGCAGGTGATGGATCTACAATCTCCCTTAAAACCCTAGGGAGAGTCGCTCACGTTCTCATTCAACCAAAAAACATCTGAGATGTCTGAGGAGGATGGATTCTACGTCACACTCCCGTGCAATGCATCCGGTCATGTTTACCCACAGAATACCATATCTAATTACAGAACCAGATTGGCAAAGGCAATACATTTAAAAGGAATATGGGAAGTGGCTCTGGTTGAGTTTCACTATCCAAAAACTTGGCATACTTTCAACGAGGAAGACGCTGGTTTTATTATTGAATGTGAACAATGCTTGAATGACGATGAACGTACCAAACTCTGGGGGGATCTTAATATTCAAACTTTCCGGAAAGCCTTAAAAATATCTACGAATCATAATAATATAAAATACGGCTATTTTGAGGATATTTCAGTATTACTCAAAGAGATAAACGCAACTCTTCCATCACGGGTTCAGCTCGGCTACGATAATATAAAGAATAAGATATTTCTGAAAGCAGCTCAGAGAGCATCACTAACGTTTTATGGAAAGCTAGCCCTTATTCTAGGATTAAAAACCGGTGTTCCTATAGAAAATGTAAACAGTTCGGATGAACACGAAGACGTGCGCACATACGCACCACATCAGGCTGATATTACTGGAGGATTTTACACTCTATTTGTATACATAGATATAATAGAATATCAAGCAGTCGGTGACGCGTATGTTCCATTATTAGAGACGATACATATTGAACCGATCACTAACAAAGCAGTGAGTGTCAGGTACGACAAGTCTCATTACGTCCGTCTTAATAAAAACAACATATCAGATATCGGCATCGAGATTAAAGACGATCAGAATAAAGACGTACGATTCACCTACGGAAAAGTTGTGACGAAGCTGCACTTTAGACCAGTGAGAAAACATTTGTTTTAAAAATGGCTTATCTCAATCCGTACCAGGATGACCCCCACCGTTACATATCATATTATCAGGCCCAAACAGGACATGGGATGCCGGGCTATGCCGGAAGCGGTGTTATGTATGGGGCCGGCTTTGCATCAGGGATCGGGGGTCTATTTCGTGGATTATATCGTATGGCGATACCGTTTCTAAGACGGGGTTTCAGTATAGCAAAGCCACACATAAAAGCTGCGGCAAAAAATATAGTAAGTGATGTAGTTACCAGTGCCTTGTCAAAGTCATTTAATAATGATAACAGTGATCAGGGACAGAGGGGTCATGGTCTTATGGTCATGCGTAGAGGCTTAAGACCACCGGGGACCCGTATGAGGAGGGGGCGTGGTCACGGTATAAAGAAGACTAGACGCGTCACTAAGAAACGCCCAGTTGTAAAAAGCAGAGCAAGAAGCCGCACGAAGCGTGTGAAAAGATCTACAAGTTTGAAAAGACGAACCAACACTATCTTCTAAACCATGTCGTTGATTCATGCCATGTCAGACGAATGTATCAAATCAGAATTGGATATTTTTACCCTGCCTTTAACTCAAACAGCTATTGAGAAAAACACTTATGTGGAGATCCCTCCCGTGTCAGCGATTAATGATTCTTCTCCGATTGAATTTTTCATCGCAGGGACTGGTGAAGACTACACTGATCTGAATAACACATTGCTATACACTCGGGTTAAAATAACTCTGCCAGATGGAAATGATGTACCGCAAGGAGCTCCCGTGGCGCTGATTAATTACCCGGCTTCAACGATTTTCTCGCAGGTGGATGTTTCGTTAGGAGATCGGCTAGTGTCACAATCATCCAGCACGTATCCGTACAGGTGTATTTTGGAGATGCTCATTAATTATGGAAAAGATACCCTAGAGAATAACTTTTCAGCTGGACTGTTTTACAAAGATACAGCCGGCCATATGGACGCTACGGATCCGGCAGGTGCAAATACAGGACTGACAAAAAGAGCTGCGTTTACAGACGGGAGCAATGTTGTCGAGCTACTGGCTCCGATACACAGCGATATATTTTTTCAGCCGAAATTACTATTGAACGGTGTAGATATTCGTATTCGTTTAACTAGAGCAAAAGATGAATTCTGTCTTATGCGCGGGGACGCGATCGATTATAAACTAAAAATAATCTCCGCTTCTCTCTTTATCAAAAGAGTGTCTGTCTCCCCTTCGGTGCGTTTGGGTCATGCTCAAGCTTTACTTTCGGCCACAGCCAAGTATGCTTTCGATAGAGTCTGTGTCAAGAATTTTAGTATTCCCGCTGGATCTCGCGTCTCAAATCATGAAAACCTCTTCCTCGGGACTTTACCAAAATCCATCATTATAGCATTGACGGATAATGATGCTTTTACTGGCTCGTTCGAAAAAAACCCATTTGCATTTAAACACTTTAATCTTGAATATTTAAATCTCACCTCTGACGGAGCTCATGTCCCAAATCGGCCGTTTCAGCCACAATTTAATTTAGGAAATGCTGTAAGAGAATATTATCAGCTGGTTACCGCCACGGGGAGACATCTGAAGAACCAGTCTTTGGCCATAGACAGGGAGGATTTTCTCAACGGCTACACACTGTTTGCCTATAATCTTGCTCCTGATGAAGAGTGTTCGCAGCATGTGTCACTGATTAGATCAGGGAATATTAGGTTAGAAGCACGTTTTAGAGAGCCTCTACAAAACACAGTAAACATTTTGATTTACGCTACGTATGATGCTCTTCTTGAAATATCAAATCGGAGACAGGTGTTGGCAGAACACTACTAAACGACTTGAAATGAACACTGTGGAGCTAACTGGAATTATGGACAACATTACGTGTAATGTAAATTTTTTAGGAGTATACGCTAGCGATCATCTCCCCAAAGAACCGTTGATAGATCTTCCAGCTCTATTAATTTGTAATACGGATCGATCGGACGAACCGGGTCGCCATTGGTTAGCATTGTACATGGATCGAAACGGGGTCGGATGTTTTTTTGACAGCTTCGGGAATCCTCCGGATTCAGATTTTTTCCCTGCATCTATTCTCTACTTTCTAAAAAACAATTCTACCCAAGTTCATCATTCTACCAGACAAGTCCAAGATTTTACATCTGTCACCTGCGGGGAGCATTGTGTCTTTTTTCTGTATCATATTTCACGAGGTGTTAAGTATGAAGATATAATGAAATTTTACCATAACGATAATCTATTAAGAAATGATGTTATGGTCTCTCTTTTTGTGAAAAAAATAAAACCCATAGTCTGTGATAGTAAAAGATTTAAATGTATCCAGTGTGTACAGTCTGGTAAAATGTTCCAGTCTTATTAATTCCTCTGTAACGAATAAATAAAGAATATGTAATGAATAAATGACTCGTAATCAGGTGGATAATTTCGTTTTTTCTTTTATTTGACATCAAAACAATAACACAACATACATGGACGTTATATACAATATGTTTGTGCAATAACATGGATAGATTAAAAACTAAAAACACAAATACACATAATGAAAATCTCACACATGATAATATTTTGTAAAAAACAAACATAACAAACCCATTACATATAGTTGTTAAAAATTCATCCATTGTTCTGCATCTACGCTGGGGGAGTTAAATACGTTTTCATCAGAGGCGTGTGCGTGTGTGTGTGTGTGGCGTTTTTTCAAAGACTTAGTAGGTGCACTACCAAAGTCATCCACGTGTGTTTTCCTTTTAAGTGATTCAAGCAACCGTCTTACATTATGATTGGTTACAGTCGAATGAGGAATATTTAATGTTGCAAATGCATCCAGAAACTCATACCAGCCGGCAGGGCGTCGATTGTCATGCATCATCCGTGATGATGTTACGCTCTTTACCAGATCAAATATATGGGATCCGGGAATGATTCTCCCTTTATAGACAAATTCTCCATCAACAGTCCATGAAGACAAGTGTTTGGCTTTGGACATTTTATCCATAATATATTTTACATTTTTCAAGCTTCTCTGAGGAACATTGTTTAAAACTTCTGAGAAGATTGGGTCACTGACGTCATCATTCCTAACATCGGGGGTGTGGGAGGGGCTAGGTGTCGCATGCTCCGGTAATGTAAGAGTTAGACTGTTACTTTCCATTTCACCGTGTTTTACCACATTTAAAAATCGTTGTAAAACATTAGTGTAGAGCTTGGATTTTTCGTAAGTGTTCAAATCATGCCTCTGTAGTATATCTCTAATAGATGAATCCAAATCATTCTCCACAAACGCATGAATATTCTCACGAACCGGTGCAGTTCTTAGTCTATCCAACTGTTGTTTTGGCACTAGATACAATTTCTCGGTATGTTGCATTTTTCTCTTCAGATTCAGTTTCTAGTTATGAGGCTAGTTATAAAGGGAAGTGCTACGCTGAGTAGGGGAAGCAGAAAACCGCCCTTTTGATTAATCATACGTCTCTTCCTGGTGATATTAATATTTTTATTTGCAACGTACTTTATCTCGTTTTTCCTTCTTTTTAAAGCCCCGTGCTGTTTCGCAGTTAGAGGGACCTTGCCATGCAGAATATTGAGAGCCAGTTCACATAGAGCTAATATTAGCTCATCGGGGGCTGAATGCAGAATAACACGTCTCTGCTTGGGTGAGCTCTTGTATAATAACTTTAAGAGATAGAGATTTCTGGAAAGCCTTGTGCTCATTTTCACCTCGGGACGTACACCACCGGGTAGTCTGACAGTAAATCCGTTCTGAGTCGGTATTTTTCTGGTGTCTGTGGTTTATAATCGATCAAAAAATAGCTGTAAGGCCGTTCGGTTGCATCTTGATACGCTTCGATAAAAAATTGTGTATTACGCGGAAACATTTGACGACCTAAAACGCCTATTTGTTGTTTATCTCGAGGATTTTTAAATATAATTAAATAATTTGTATTTAACCCGATTGTTCTGGTAGATTTACCCTGGAAAAACAGATTCTGTATTAATAGCAAACAGCTAATCTTCATATGATGTATGTATTGTGTAAAAATCTTCTCGACTTCAGTGTTAGAAGCCGCTTGAATCATAACATCATCCATGATGAGTAAAGATGTTTTGCCAGGAGGAAATAATGATTCGTCATCCAATTTCTTTGGTATACCTTCAATGAATTTAATATCAAAAGCATGTAACATTTCATCATACATTGGCTGCCAGGATGTATACACATAGACAAAATTGTCAAACTTGACAGAGGACATTTTCTCTGAATTATACATTAGATTCTTCACAAAAAAAGTCTTCCCAGAGCCACTTGGACCGGCTACGATTGCCGAAAAAGGATGTTGCAGTCTGCAGTCAAACACATCTGTTTCACACATTTTTAAAATATATTACTAGAATCCGTAAGGTAATGTAGTATAATCTGGTTGGAGTACCCGCTTATCATACACCACGGAAAATTTTTTCACATTTGACCTGTTGTGTAATGTGAATCTCCTCTTATTCCGTGTGATGGTGTTTGTTTTTGCGGACAGGTGTAATCTGACACCTCTTTCGACATAACCTCGCACAAGATCGGTCAGACTCTGTAGCGTAACTATTTCACCATTCTCTGCTGTTAACGTGATGCCTTTAGCTTTGAGACATGAACGACCATCGGATGTCTTAAATGCATAAGATTTAGGACCCGAGGAAACGAATTGGATTATATGCTGACCAGGATCTAACTCGCTCGTCAGCTGACCGAGATAAGATCCTGTCTCAGGAATCCAATCACCGGTTTTTGATACAAAAATCACGCTGTCTGTGTCGGCATAAATCACTCTCTCCCGTAATTTATCTAGAAGATTATACAACTCGAGTCGCCCGTAACAAGTCGTGAAAGCGCCTACCAAAAGATTTACATCCCGCGTGGGAGATGGGTCTTGCGGTGCACTACTCGACTGAATCAAAGCCACTGAATCAGATACGAAAGAGAAATGATGTATTACGTGGGCGTGGTTAAAGAGATGCTGAGTGAACTCTTCTGGGTCTGCCATGAGTTCACTGTGTGCAAGGTGAGATCTCAGACAAAACCTACCCCAAAGTGTATTCAAGATGAGCTTAGCAATGGATCTTTTTGCTGGATTTTTTATTATTTTAGACGGATCTAACTGGATCCCTTCCTTATCCAGGTAATCAGCTACGTAAGATTGTTTTTCTGTCTCTGTCACTACATCGGACGGATACCCCGACGCTTCCTGTTTCAGTTTAAGGAATGTTTTAACATATTCGGTGAATAATGTATCGGACGTGTCTGGGAAATGCCAGACTTCATGTATTTTTATTACGCAATATCCGTGTTGAATAGCTTTCTGGAGTTCAACGGTCACCCATGTGCCTGTAATACATCTCTCAGCCTCTGTATGACAGCATTGTGTATCCTGAATCTGATTCTCTGCACAAGTCTTACATAGAGGAAACATTAGCTTACCAGCGCACCTGTAAGGCAGTACTGGATGATACAATCCCCGCGGAGGAAGAACTTCGGCCTTTATTAGCCCAAAGTAGTTCTCTATCGCTTCAAAGTCCTTGAATATAATTTTAGGATGACCTATAGGATACGTTTTAGTAGCCTGGACGAAAGGGTATAACGATGTGAAATCATAATAGTCGATTCTCTCATTTTCAGCTGTTTTGTGATACAACTTGTACGCATTGGTTCTACCGCCGTATAGAGCATCTCGAGCTCTCAGCCTCTCGTGTGTTTCGTAAGATGACATGAACCGCATGACATCACGGTCTGTCTGTTTCAGCCCCTCCCATTCGCATTCCCACATAACAATAACGCGCAATCCATAAACTTTTCGCAGGGTTTCTAGTTTTGCATCCGACTGCCTTCTGAGATCCCCAAAACACACTTTCGATAAAGGTTGAATTTCTTCTGCCTTAAATCTGCAGTCGTGACCGTGAAAAAAGCACCCTAGGAATTCCAAGGCTATCTTTGTCCCATTATCATCCTCATAATAACCATCTAGGTGATATGGCCCCACCGCACGTTCGCCAATGTTTACTGCATGTTCTATCTCCACGTTTTGACTCAATTTGACATACTCAAGCCATTGGATAGATACGTTTGAAAACGTCTTGTGTTGATTAATATAGGCGTGGCTGTGTGTTAGAGCCAGTGTGTCGCGCGAGAGAAAATTTGTTTTGAAAGTTTTCATACACACACCTGGTAATGTGATGGATTTGAACGGATCGATATTTGTGAAATTTATAAATTCGTCTCTGTAACATTTGCAGGCTTTTCGTAGAATAATTACATCATTCCTACAGTAAAAAGCGATCTCCTTTTTGAAGTCAAAGATATCATTCGATACATCTGCGTACCAAGTGTCAAATCTGACACGCTCGGCTTTACTCATTGTCTCATAACCGTAAAACTCTTTTGCAGGATAGGGACCGGTATATTCTCCATTTTCTGGTTTATTGAAAAGGTGCGGAAAATAACCCTTCTCCTGTGTATCTAAGTTAAGGGCCTTGGGTATGTTAGCTAGTTTAAAGGGGATAAATTGCCATGAGTCGATGAAACGTTGTTTAAACACAGTATCATACATGTATAGAATTCTACACCCCTGCATAATAACTTTTGGCGTCAAACCCTCCCCGACAAGATAATTAAGGAGTAAATATGCATCAAAACCGGACGAGTTATGTGCAATAAACGTGTATCCTGTATATTTTGGGCGTCTGAAGTGTTTAATCAAAAGAGCCACACAATCTAGCCCCGCAGCTTCAAACGTCTCGCCTGTCTCTGTCATTGCACAAACATAATTTGCTATGTGTCTCCCATCTTGAACAAATGTTTCAAAATCATAATAAATGTAATTTTTGTCTTTGGCTTCAGGTTTTAGAGGCTGAATGTAACATTCGTGACCACCGTCGCTCGTCAAAATCTCACAACAATGTACACAATACTCTGGACAGCATTTGTGAGGTTTTATTTTTTCACCACCAGAGGGCGCTCTATAAACGGCATGGCATTTTGAGCAGAATCTCACAGATTCACACTGAGATCTCTCGCCGAGGGTTTGTGATTTTTTATGTGTTTCGTAACAGAAGTTGTTTTTACAGAATCTTAGACATTCTGCACACTGTCTTGTTCTGCTCGCATACGTGCGACACGCAGATGTCATACATATTTTGCAAACAAACTGACATTCGTGTGTTTTTCTGTCTTTATGCCCCTTGAAGCAGTATTCGCACACGTACGAGCTTCCAATAAATCCGGTTAAATTTTTTATTAGATGAAAATGTCCTTCGTGCAGAAATAGATGGACTGTCTTTGGGTGTAATTCGTCTGTGTTTTTGTACACAACCACCTTGCCAGAACAGTCTCTATAAAAAACTACAATTTTTATGTCTAATTTATTTTCGAAAACCGACAAATTATGGAGACCTATCTGCTCGTGTGCCATAAAACCACATCCCGTGTGAATCTCCATCGCAGGTGTGTGTAACTCTTGATCTGTGAAATCTGGATTGAGGAAATATGCTAGACAGTAGCTCAAACACATTTCATTATCGATATTAATGGGGCTAAATAAATGCATTTTATTCCTACTGATACTCTCGCTGATAGCTAGGTGATTGATCTTTCTTCTTCCCCCTCCTGTTTTATCTCTCACAATTGAGATTTGTAATGCTAGGGTCGAGTCACTAGCCACATCAGCATTACTCTGAGCAACTTGCTCAATCTGATTTATGAATAATGAAGCATCGTGGTTGTTATCAGGTGTTAATACTGCATTTACTGACCCCGGCAAACTTTCTCCTGCAAGCGCTATGTTTATGAACCCCGTCTCGCCCGCCAGCTGATGTGAAAGGTCAACCACCTCGTTTAGGATATTATGGAGGCGTGAATTATATTCTACAAAATCGGTGGTCTGTATTTGTCTGAGATCTAACGATCTCTGTAACTCTACACCGTTAAAACGCGGTCGTGGTGTTATCGTGAAACCCCGAACAACACCACCATCAGTCATCAGACAATCTATCTCCGCACGACTTAACTCCGTAGGCCTCGTTTGAGATGTCCCTAGTGTACCACCTGTCTGTGCGCTCTCATCTCCATCATCCCCGGTCGGGTCTATCCAGCGATGCTGGTCGATTATAATATTATCCAATCTCTCCGTATTAGACAAAACACTACTATTTAGACCTCTTAACTGTTGACGTATTAAAATATTCAGTCTCTCGTTATTCTCAGACGTACCTCGCGATCTTGAGCGAGTTATATCATCACACTCTGAGTCGGTTCTCTGTCTTTTAGGAAACATTTTGATATGTTTTTTATTTTTAAAATTGTGTGAAACAGAAGGATGCCATTAAATATACATCACAATGTTTTTAATAGGTATACATCATAAAATGTAGGGTATTAGTAAAACATAATCACCCAAACACACACCTCTAGATAAAAAACAATAACAGAGAAATAGATTTTAAAAACTGAAACACAAATACAAAATCTCACACAGTTAGATAAAAAACAATAACAGCCATACGATTTTAAAACAATAACAGTGAAATGTTTTTTAAAAAACTAGTCAATCATCATTTTATGTAGGCCTGTCCCTCGATTGTCTCTGAATAATATGTAATCTTTCAGAGATTAGGGACAGTACAGTAATTAACAATGAATGATCATTCCTCACCTCCAAAAGGTTTTGCTGAAGTGATAAGACCGTGTTGCGCAACTGTCTGTTTTCTTCCAACACACGGTCTTGGCAAACACCGAAAAATTCCACCGCACTTCTTAAATCGGTGGTGTGTTGATTCTGTGTATCAATGACTCTATGTAGAAGGTCCGTAATACCGGTCTGCCCTCTTGAAACTAGATCCGCTGTCTGATGGTAAGTGAGAGGTAGTGTGGCGATTTCGATAACACGTTGGAAGCTTCTGTTTGCACTCCGTAAAGTGGCATAACTCAATCCACGGAGATCTGCAGGATTGTACAGAGGACTAAACCTCTGGTCGTCTTCATCACTGTTTTCTGATAAGTCCCGTTCCGAATTGATGCTCTCCAGTACCGATTGCTGAGAAGCCAAAAACACCTCGGCCCCTCTTTCTGGAGAAGAGGTGATTTCTTCTAAAGGAAAAAAAATAAAAAATAAAAAAATATATATTATATGAATTATTTAATATAGATAAAATATAGTCTAATGAAACAAGAAATCTTACCGTATTCATCCGTATTCGGACTCTCGGGAGAATATTTCTCGAATCGTTTCTTTCCTCCAGTTGTCGATGTAACAGATGTACTGTTTTCTTCTAAAAACAATATTCAGTTAATTAAAAAAATTCAACGAATAAAAAATATAAAAGATTAGACCAAATAGTTTTCTTTTTCCCTTACCTCTCTCCGGATAGATTAATTCTTCTCCATAAATTTCCCGAAGACGTTTCACCCCTCTGTGTGAAGCGTCAATGATGTTAATCGATCCGGTGTTTCCCTCATCCAAAGACGGGCTCGAACGGGGAGAATTCTCCTCTTCGACTGGACGTGAGGTTTGACTTTCGGTACTCTCTGTGTCCGCACAGACCACAGCTGTAGGGGTTGAATTGGGCGTGACGTCTTCGTAAATTTGATTGGCTGGGTCCGGCGGTTGGGTGGAGCTATGAGCCGGTGCGTCGTCTGTGATTTCTGTTGAAAGTAGTTTTTTCTTTAAAACAAATATTAAATAGTAAATATTTAAAAAAGACCTGACAAAAATATATCCTCGTACCTTGAAAAAAATCACCTGGCGCGACACCTTCGGGGAATGATGTATCATCTGAAAATAAAAGCATTTATTGAGATATCTTTTCAATTTTGTAGGTTATGATTTATGATTTATGATAAAAAATACTCACATAAATCGTTAAGAATTTCCACTAATTCGGAATCAAAAGAGCGTTCGTCTCCTTCTGCTCCATAATGATGATTTGTAGACATTGCGCTGGCTCGATGGTGTGTCTCCTTCGTCGGTTGGGTACTCAAATGAAATACTCAAATGACTCCTTTTAAAGATTGCGATACGATGCGTTTTAAAAACACCTTTTTCCCCGCTTAATTTTCAAAGAAACCCTTCATCTCTGCATGTGGTATGGAGTCTGATACCTGATTTGTATGACTAGAAAAAAACATGTCGAATTTGACCCATCTCTTCAAATAAGCTCTGCAATAAAACTAATTCACACAATTCCGTCAAAAAGAGAAAAAATTAAATATGCAGGATGCTACCATATGCCCCGTAACACCTCGGTAGACATAGCGGCGCTCTGTGTGTGTGTGTGTGTGTGTGTGTGTGTGGTATGATAAGTGCGCGAGCCTTAAAAACTCTAGGAGACTATAGCCTACTTTTAAAATTATAGAATAATTTTGTGACAATTAAATATTGGAAACCGTGACTATTTACCACATTTCATATGGATGTTTAAAGTGGTTTACATAAAAACGGTATAAAAACGATAGATAAAACAAATTAGTATTTCACTTGAAGTTTCCGCTGCTTTTTAAACTCTTAACTGTGATGCTGTGGTAGGGGGATTCCTATGAGTGATGTCATTTGTATCATCCAATGACATTTGAGAGGTGTGTCTTAATTTTACACAACCTATGAGCTTTGAGAGGGGCGTGTTAGGGGGTGTGGTCTCTCCGGGCCGTTGCATCGGTTTTCTTTGGTCATTTAAGTCTGGCTACTGAGCTGACCGGACGTGTTTTCTATTTGGGAGCTTGAAGGGGGGTGTGGGAATTTCCCACGGTGACATCTGTTGGGGCGGGGCTAGGGGCGGGGTTTGTGTGTGTCTCTCTGTAGGCCTCAGACTGCTTTATTTCTGTCTGACCTGTGGACTGAATGGACGCTCTACACTTTGCTCCACTACAACGAACCACTTATATATCTTTAAACTCCGAGTCTTTAACAACTGGGTATGTAAAAACGTAACACTTTTTAAACTAGTTTGTGTTTTATGTAAAAGTTTTACAAATACTGTCTGAAAGTTAAAAAAACTCTTAACTTGTTTTAATGTTTTAACATCTTTAAATAACACTAACTCATTTTTAAATATCTCTTTTAGAGAAAAATGCAATTTTAACTTATTTCATTGATGTTTTGAAAGTGATGAATGTACATCTGTCTTCTTTAATAAAAACCACTGATCTCACACTCTGGCTATGTCTTTATTGTACATTTTTTTAAAAGTTTTAATTTACACTGTTTAGAACTACTGAGCGTGGGAAATTTTCCCACGCTTCAAATGTTCAACCCCTAAGGAGGCGTGACACAAATCCGATTTTCCCACGGTGTACTGTACAGCCCATAAGTGGGAGGAGCTAGCGTGGGAAATTCCCACGGTGTACTGTACAGCCCATAAGTGGGAGGAGCTAGCGTGGGAAATTCCCACGGTCAAAGGGGGCGGGGCTTTGAGGGCCATAAAGCAATAAAACTGTCAGTTTTTTAGATGGAAGGTGCCCTCTATTCTCTCTTACGTAACAGGGACACTGTAAAATAAAGTGTTACCCGAATAACTATTATGCATATAATATAAATTAGTTAATTATTATTACTCATAGCTTAAATGTATTATTACACTGTAATACTGACACCTTAAAATAAAGTGTAACCCTTTATTTTAAGGTGTCCATGTTACTGTGTAATTGCATTTAAGTACTGAGTAATAATAATGAACTATATGTACTTACTATAGGGTTAGTTTTTTTGTTTTTTTTTAGGGTTGCATGCAATTATGCACAATTTCTAGTTATAACTACAGTAATGTAAAATGTTTAACAGGAACACTGTAAAATAAAGTTTTACCAAATATTCTTACATTAGGCCTTATTAAATGATTTATAGATGTTTGAGTGAATGAAACATGATAGTTGAGTGAAACACAACATATTTACTCCACCACATGTTTTACTCCATAGTGTAGGTTTATTCTGAATAAAGTGATTTGAACAGGCATGGAGATCAGCGTCTACGTTCCCTCCAGGTTCCTCGACCCCAGAATAGTTTCCCTATGAAAAAAAAAAGTAAAGTCAGCATATTAAAAAGTCCACAATAACATCAGTCATTACATAAGCACTGTTGCCTGAATGAACACACACCTGAAAGCTTTAGCTTGTTTCTGGAACAATCTCAGCTTCTCGATCTCTTCTGATAGTTTCCTCAGATCGTCCCCCTCAAATTGTGGAAGCACTGGATCCTTTGATTGAGGACAAACAAGAATCAACACATTTCATAACAAAGAATCTGCAGAAATGCTTTGAACGTGTCGAACACCACAGACTCCTGCAGTATGGTGATGTTGAGCACATATACGCACTGCGCTGCCCGGGTCTGACAGCAGTTTTCTGATCAGATCCGGATCCGTGTTTTCAGGAGCCTGGTGGAAACGGCCTCCGGTTTTATGGGCCAGACACTTCAGAAACTCACTGCCAGATCTGTTCAAAAACACTGAACTGATCAAATCACACTATTACACACACTATGATACATTTCAAAGCAACATTAGTTAAACACACTTTATTTCAATAGTCCATTTTCTACCAACTTCAAGTAACTTTGCAAGCCCTAACCTACTGTAACAGTTTACTAATACTCTAATGAGAGTTACTTGACATGTAGTTGCAAAGTTACTTATAGAATGTTTAAAGTGAGTGACACAACGACATTGTAATAATGCAAAAGTTTTTCCTTTGCGTTCTTGAAACTTTTCAAGTACAGACGACAATGTTGTCAAAATGATCCTCATTCACATGGATCTGTAAATACGACTAAAAACGCTGTATTATTCATGCCAGACCAGTAGATGGTGATATCACTTTATAAAGAAACACTACACATCTATAGACTGAACACATGCGCAAGACCTCACGGTTTGCACAAATGCACGTTTTTGTAGTTTACTTGGGTAAAAACTTGCACTTTGAAACCAGTTTTCAAAAGTTTGTGTTTTCAGGCCCTAAAACGCTGTTCAAATTTTTTTTAAAAAATAATAATAATTATATATATATACACTCACCTAAAGGATTATTAGGAACACCATACTAATACTGTGTTTGACCCCCTTTCGCCTTCAGAACTGCCTTAATTCTACGTGGCATTGATTCAACAAGGTGCTGAAAGCATTCTTTAGAAATGTTGGCCCATATTGATAGGATAGCATCTTGCAGTTGATGGAGATTTGTGGGATGCACATCCAGGGCACGAAGCTCCCGTTCCACCACATCCCAAAGATGCTCTATTGGGTTGAGATCTGGTGACTGTGGGGGCCATTTTAGTACAGTGAACTCATTGTCATGTTCAAGAAACCAATTTGAAATGATTCGAGCTTTGTGACATGGTGCATTATCCTGCTGGAAGTAGCCATCAGAGGATGGGTACATGGTGGTCATAAAGGGATGGACATGGTCAGAAACAATGCTCAGGTAGGCCGTGGCATTTAAACGATGCCCAATTGGCACTAAGGGGCCTAAAGTGTGCCAAGAAAACATCCCCCACACCATTACACCACCACCACCAGCCTGCACAGTGGTAACAAGGCATGATGGATCCATGTTCTCATTCTGTTTACGCCAAATTCTGACTCTACCATCTGAATGTCTCAACAGAAATCGAGACTCATCAGACCAGGCAACATTTTTCCAGTCTTCAACTGTCCAATTTTGGTGAGCTCGTGCAAATTGTAGCCTCTTTTTCCTATTTGTAGTGGAGATGAGTGGTACCCGGTGGGGTCTTCTGCTGTTGTAGCCCATCTGCCTCAAGGTTGTGCGTGTTGTGGCTTCACAAATGCTTTGCTGCATACCTCGGTTGTAAGGAGTGGTTATTTCAGTCAAAGTTGCTCTTCTATCAGCTTGAATCAGTCGGCCCATTCTCCTCTGACCTCTAGCATCAACAAGGCATTTTCGCCCACAGGACTGCCGCATACTGGATGTTTTTCCCTTTTCACACCATTCTTTGTAAACCCTAGAAATGGTCGTGCGTGAAAATCCCAGTAACTGAGCAGATTGTGAAATACTCAGACCGGCCCGTCTGGCACCAACAACCATGCCACGCTCAAAATTGCTTAAATCACCTTTCTTTCCCATTCTGACATTCAGTTTGGAGTTCAGGAGATTGTCTTGACCAGGACCACACCCCTAAATGCATTGAAGCAACTGCCATGTGATTGGTTGATTAGATAATTGCATTAATGAGAAATTGAACAGGTGTTCCTAATAATCCTTTAGGTGAGTGTATATATTTCGTTTTTAGTTGAAAATGCCCCCTAAAATTAGATTTAAAAAAAAAAAGATGATATTAGGGAACATCGAGCTGGCTGATAGATGAGGACTTGTTAAAACTGCAAGGATGTTGTGATAGTCTTGGAAGCATCAGTGAGAAATGGCTGGAAAATCATCGTATGTCACTGATTTTAGGTGTTTTCATGACTCAATACTACATAGACATCATTCCAATCTAATAAAAAACATTTATTCATAAAACACAAAATCTGTTGCCAAAGTAACATTTTCTGTGATGAAAGCAGACAAAAAAATGTCCTGAATCTTGACCAAGGATCAATACAAAGGCAGCATTCAGGCTTGTTCACCAATAACGATAACTATAAAGATAATTAAAGCTGCAAGCAGCATTTATCGGGGTTCAAGCTATTAAGGTGTTTAAGGTTTTTAAGCACAAAAGCATCAAATGTTATAAAGTTTTATTTAGCAAGCATGTACCACTGACAAAATAGATGAAAAAGACCATTTACAGCCAATACAGGCAATTTACCATAGGTAATATATGGTTTTAAAGCTTTTTAACAGTTATAGCGCCACCTTTGGTCTGATCTCCATAAAATTTGGCATGCTGGTTAAGGATGTTATGTCATATATGCTCACCAATTTTTGTGAAGTTCTGAGTTTTCATTTAGGATTTATAGGCTTTTTAATGTATTTTGCCACGCCCATTTTATAAATGACCCTATTACAGCCATCCAAATGCAAAAGTTCAACTTTTTTTTGATAATTATTGATCTAGAGAGTCCAGAGAATTGTCCTAGACTGGTCTGGTTCCGATCGGGCGAAAAACCAGGGACTAGTTCGCAAAAGTAGGTTTTTAACATATTCATGAATATTTAATGAACGGTTTGATTGACAGCAAGAGTTCTTGAGGCAAAGTTGTTCAGCATGAGCAGATCTATCAGATGATATGCATTTTGTGATGATAAGTGTAACACCACGTGATTACAGAGCCATAAAACTCGTTAGCGCCAACTGGTGGCCGATTTCTTTCAAAATTCTTACAGACCTCTAGGGGCTTGAGCCGAACATGCACACCGAGTTTCGCTCCGATCGGACTTCGTTAACGGTGCTCAAACCTCATTGGCCAATGGCGGCCATGTTTTTTGAGATACGCCAATATCCTTTTAGACATACATGGCCCCTTGGGCCAAGACACTGCATACCAAATTTCAAGTCATTCGGAAAAACGGTCAGGTGTCTATACGTTTTTTTTGTTTTATAGCGCCACCATGAGGCCAATCGACGCAATTTTTTTTACTGTGACCTCAAATTGACCTCCTACATATGTGTACCAAGTTTGGTGAAGATATCTCATTTCGTTCACGAGTTATAACAATTTTAGTAAAACTGACTCCGCCTCCTTCGAACATTTTGGCGCCCCATAGCGACCATGAATCGAAATTTCAACTTTTTTTCGATAATTATTGATAGTCAGACTCCAGAGAACATTTCTGCACTAGTTTGGTTCCGATCGGACAAAAAACCACAGACTAGTTCGCAAAAGTAGGTTTTTGACAAAATTCAAAATGGCGGAAAAATTTGCCTACCGGAAATGAAATCGGAGATATACGTTTTGTCCGACTTGAGCCAAGGATTACAGTGATATAAGACACTTGAGTCTACGACAAACCGTCTAGGAGTTATTAGCGATTTTATACTTTTGCTTACTATAGCGCCACCTATTGGCCAATCGGGGTCATAATTTGATAACCTCTCCTCGATTTTTGTACTACCATCTGGCAAAGTTTCAAGGTTCCAGCTCTTACGGTTTGGGCTGCACGATGCGTTTTACGGCGGAAGAATAATAATAAAAATCCTTACAATTACAATAGGGTTTCAGCACTTCGTGCTTGAACCCCTAACTATAACTATATTAGCGTCCACATTAGCGGACCATATCATTCTGTTTATTTTAAGCACGTGTTTTTATGTCACTTTAAATGCTCAAACTCGTTACAGCAGGATGGATTCTGATTGGCTGTCAGTGATTTTATCATTCATCATCTGGATAAAATCGTTCTGAAAATGATTCCACCGATATCGTTTCTCTGTGCAGTTATCGCTATAGTAGAGGTGTGAACTCTGCTTTTCTTTAATATTGAGAATGATTTTTAGAAGTATATCTTTATCGTTATTGTCGTTGGTGTGAACGGGTGTTTATAGTTGACCTGTCATGGCGGTTGAGTGCGACGGTGTGGACGGTGAAGCTCTTCTCTCGTCTCAGGGTCTCGATCTCTCTCAGTATTAGACTGTGGCTCGAGTCACTCCTTCCATCACAGATCAGATACAGACCAACATCATCTGACAAACCACAGCTGGCCTGAGCAAAGAAGTATTACACACAGTCACACTTACACTTACAAACACCAGAACCACTGAGGCCCTGTTTACACCTGGTATTAAGATGCGTGTTGGTCGATCGGATCACAAGTGGACGACTCTGAATACTGGTGTAAACAGGGTCTAAAACATTTTGAGCTTGTCCACTTTCAACCACTTCCAGAGGGAGTCGAAAACACATTCGACCGGATTGCTTTCGTAGTGTAAACACTCATGTGATCGAATGTGTTCAAACAGCCACAAAACACCGTCTTCTCTCCGTCTACTGGACTAATGAGGAACATTATGAGAAGAGCTCTGGCCAGACGGGGTTTAAACTATCAGCTGAAGACCCAAGTTTGGTTTGAAGATGAAAAACATACCAAACACAATGTTCTCTCGCCATTCCTGATTTCTAACACACACTCACAGCAGTCGGCTGGTCTTTTGGCTATCAGAGCAGAAACTAAATCTGTGTTTTTCCAGTCATCTCCGGTCACGTTCATTTGTAAATTGCGTGAGCTTATTTCATCCATTAGATCGAAAGATCTGATAAACCCAAACATTTACCCACCCATAAACCCTCCTCTTGAAGAAATCAGGACAGAAGTGGTTGAAAGTGGACAAAAGAGAAGAATTAAAACACCAGGTGTGAACGGTAATGTGCTCCCTCGTCTACTTGTGATCCGATCCACCAAAACACATCTCAATACCAGCTGTAAACAGGGCCTGAGTGCAGGAGGAGAGGGTTAAACATGTAAACATGGACATTTGAAAGTTTCCATGACCAAAACAGAATGTTTGGAAAATGTTCTTGCAACAAAAAAATTAGTAAGCTGAGTTGAGCACACACTGCTGCCATTGACCAATCCCGATGGTGTTTTCCAGAGAGCACATGTGATAACAGTGTGTATAAAGGCAGTTATTGAGAGAGTACCTGCAGCGCCTGCAGTGTGTGTGAAGGCCCGTGTGAAGTGAGCCGACTCAACCACTGCACTGCCTCCACACACTGATCCTCACTGGACTCCACCAGCGCTGGCTGCCACACACACACCCCTCCAGAGAACGCCAGCATGGTAAACCTGACACACACACACCGGCCAGAAAACTCACTTACCATGATAGGAGGCAAGGATAGGAAACTTTCAGGTGTATTATGGACCCTTTTCACATTTCTAGTCTGGTGAACTGTGGAAATGTGTCATCACAGGCCTTGTCCACACTAATACATTTTACAAAACGCTCTCCAAAGTGGATAACTTGAAAACGCTGTTCTCGCGTTGTAGTGTGGACTGTGAAACCGAAGGTATTTAAAAACGATGATGTAAGTTTAGTCATGTGACGCATATTGAACCCATAGATATTCATGTTTACACTGGTATTGTGCCTGTTATGTGCTATTCACTTTCACACTGTTGCTAAAATATGTTACTTTACACACTCTTTATATCACAGTCCTGCAAAGATGACAGAAAATTCACTCACATTTGCTGTCTTGTGACAAAACATGAGGTCAGCCCGGGACTCTCTGTTCAGCCAATCAGTGGAAGGACAGGAGAGTGTGAAAGAGATTTGTCTATATCTCCCTCTATAGAGCAAGAAGAGTCCCCTCACCTGACGCTGTTGGCATGCAGCTGATCCCAGATCAGTGCGGTCAGTCCCTTCTGGAGTTCAGGGAGGAACGGGGCCATTGATCCGGACACATCCAGCAGAACACACACGTCCTTCTCCAGCACTGATCCGAACATTCGCCTGCTGCCTGCTCACACACACACGAGAGATACACATGGCAGGAGAAACCCAGTGAGCTTCTGCCTCCTGCTAACTGGGATCCCTATCCTTCAGGAACAGCCTTTGGTACTGATATGATCCATATACAGACACATGCCACCAACCTGATCTCAGGAGGAAAAATTATTTTCTCGGATGAATGTGATTCTCATGGAAATGTATGATTTTTAGAAGAAAAAAAAAAAAGCATGAAGGTCCACTCCAAGCAGATTTTATGAAAATATATGAATGAGATTGTACGAATTCATATGAATTAGCCACCAATTATCCAAAAACATGAAATAGTTGCGAACTGCAAAGAGAGAAACCTCTCTTTCCTCAGTTATTTCTTCTGTAGTGCATTACTGTAGCCTTATAACTGTAGATGGACAGTTGGTAAGCTTTATAATTGCACTTTTCCTTATCAGATATCTTAGTAATCATTATAAATTAGGTATCATTCAAAATACCTGTGAAAACCATTTCATAACTGGACAGAGTTACTATGAAAATGCCACTTTAAATCTATTTAGCTGGCTCAATATTACAATTTGGAACAAAACTTGGTTAGGCATATGGCCTATTTTGTGAAATACCCAGCAGAAACGGCTCATTTTCTCTCTCTATATATATATAGAGCTATAAGGCCATCTAGTGGCAAGAGTCATGAAATATCATGTTATATTATTATTTTTCCACAAGAGGTCGGCAAAGACACCCAATGTAAGATATTCTGAGCTGAATTAAAAGGGTTAGGCATCAAATTGTGAGTTATTTTGAATTTAAGTTAAACGAATGTGAGGAATGTGCTTAAATTACTATTTATTTATTATTTATTGATCAAATCTAGTAATTTAAAGGTAAATAAAATAAAAGTCTCCAAAAAAATTGCATTAAAAATTGAAAAAACTATGATTAAAATTAAAAAAAAAAAGTAAAAAAAAAAAAGTATAATTTTAGGGCTTTGGATCATTTTGACTCGCGAGGAATCTGTATTCCAAAGCTTTCGCGAATTCTATTTATATTCAGATCTATGCTCAACTATAGGGGTGACGGTTAACAAACAAGACAGTTTTTCACATAAAAGCAAGCACACAATCATCTTTCACATTCCTCCCAGAAAGAGCTAAATAAGAGTGTCAGTTGTGTTTTTAAGTCACTCCAGAGAGTGTGTGTGATGAACACCTGTACTGTACCTGTCAGTAACCACTCCAGTCTTCTGCTGTATCGCTGCATCAGTTTCTCCGTCTGACTGAGGTAGTGCTTTAACTCTCCAGGAGTCAGATGCAGGTGTTTCACAGCCCCCTATGAGGAACATCAAGACAAACCGTTCACTAAACATGCAAAACACACACATCCTCAGCATGACTGGTGTCACACAGCACTGGGCTCACATTGACGTGGACGCTGGGGAATATGCCGCAGTATTTAGCAGACACTCTCTTCTGGACGGACCGCACCAGTTTGTTGTGATGGCAGCATTCAGGTCCAGATATCAGTTTGTGAAGGTCCAACTTCAGATTCTTTATACCAAACCTTTTCAGCCACTTAAAGAGCACACACAAACACACACACACACACACACACACACACACAGAAAACACAGAAAACACACATAAATACTGATTTAATAATGATTAATCTAACGGTTTTTAGTGTGTAATGTAGCAGTTTGAGCATGACAAAGGTCAAAGCGCAAGGTCACTCCAGCGGGAGTTATTCTCTATGTCAGTGTCACTTATTTTAAACTCCCTGAAACGCCTCCATTGTAGTCTTGATTTTTGAACGAACACGTCAAAATATTCCTCATTTAAATAATCAATACGCTAAATAAAGGGGCGAGGCCTGGTTGAGTTAGTTAGTAGTGTGTTGAAACTACACACTGATTCAACCAATCACAACACACTGATTCAACCAATCACAACACACTGATCCAGCCAATCACAACACACTGATCCAACCAATCACAACACACTGATCCAGCCAATAAGAGCACAGTGTGCTTTTCAGAAGGAGGGGCTTCATAGACTAAACAGAGCGTTACTGACAGACTGGGAAGAGAGGTGCTGCAACAATGGAGGATATGAGAAAAATAATGTTTTTAAACATTCAAGCATAAAAACCTATTCTAGTACAACCTAAAAACAAAATCAAGACTTTGTAAAAGGGCATAATATATCCTGTTTAAAGCTGCTGTGTAATTTTGTACGGACATTAAAACACTATCTATTATCCCTCCTATCACATTTGCTGAGGCGTTCTGAGTGTTTGCTATGGGGTTTCTTATTTCTAGTAGGTTTCTAATTGGTTGCTAAAGAGTTTAGAGTGATTTCTAAGGTGTTGCTAGGCGGTCATTGAGGCGATATAGAAAGAAAGAGAGACAGATGAAACATTTGACCATCTACTACATGAAAAGTTAGCTAGGTCAGAACCGAAACCCATCTAACAGGGAACGCTCTCAAAACCTTTCCTAAAGTTCCCGATAGGTTCTCTCAAAGTTATGAACAAACCTTCTTCCAGTGATATTAATAGAACTTTCGTTCAAAGTTATCCGGTCTTAAATAATGTTCTCAAAACTTAAGAGCAGAAACATTATTTATACAACGGTCATGGAACTTTTTTTTTAAATGTTGTCGTTTTTTAACATGTTCCTACGCGTTTCAGAGTGTTCAGAGAACATTCAAAATGACGTTCCCATTATGTTTGAATGAAAATTCCATTATGTATGTATGGAATGTTCATGGAATGTTTTCTTTAACTTTCACATAACCAATAAAAAAACTTTTTACAACATAAAAAAAATGTATGTTTTGAATGTTCAGAGAACATTCAGAAATATTGTTTTCATAACCTAATGGGAATGTTTAGAACTTGTTTTGTTTGCTGGGGATAGTGTAGAATTGGGAAAAATTAGGCATTTTTATTTAGAAAAATAACAGGATGGTTCACACAGTACAGTACCTGTTTAGTTGAACAGATGTCTTCATGTTTTGGCAGTTTAATGGTGTTGATAGACTTACGCACACTCTTGGGTTTTGGATATTTCTTGAAGACAACACCTAGATAAGACAATCAATGCTATATGACACAACATGAACCAGAAATGGATATGAGATATGGATAATGGATATGTTTCTGGCTATGACAAGACAAACATGGAAAATCCATTTCCACTAACCGAAGTTGCCATCTTCCATGAAGAAGACCGACTGAGACACAATGGTTCTCCTCTGATCCGCAGACTTTGACGGCCCAGCTGGTGGGCTGAAATCAGCTGACTGGACTGGGGAAGAGAGACTAAAAATAAATACTCAGAAAAGAATGAATGCACCATGATTCACATAAATAGCCCAGCGTTTAGTCTGAGAGGCAATCAGAGGACGTTTCAGACCGAGACACATATAGACAGTGACATGCTTTCAGAATCGGACGTGGATAGAATGAGTTGCTTTATCTGGAGCAATATAAAGTAGAAGTATCTATCTATCTATCTATCTATCTATCTATCTATCTATCTATCTATCTATCTATCTATCTATCTATCTATCTATCTATCTATCTATCTATCTATCTATCTATCTATCTATCTATACAATCAAACCTAAATTTATCACCTTCACCTTCAACATTTCTCACATTATCACAGTTTATTCACTATAGTTTAGAAAATGGTAATAATATTATGACAATAACTCAGAGTTATCAAATCAGTTTATATTTCACTGGTTTTGTCCGTCCTTCTGTTAGACTGTCTCACAGATGAATTATGTTGAATATCTGTTAAATTTAACTACACAATTAGATAATACCAGTTTAGCTCAACCGATTACCATGCAATGCTTCATTGTGTTCAGTCTGTGTGTAAAAAGGTCGCATTAGCAATTAAAGGAAAAACACTTCAGCAAAACATGATCAGGTCAAAGTGTCGGAATAATATTTGGTCCCAAATTTGTATAAATGTTACTGGTAGTCACTGTATGAAGAATTGTTGTGTATAATATGTCACAGTTTACTTTATTTTGCTCTTCTCACTTAAATAAATGAACTATAGTGTCCTGCACACACAAAAATTATATCTGCTGTCCGAATAATTTTTGGTTTATATATATACAGGTGAAACTCGAAAAATTTGAATATCGTGCAAAAGCTCATGTATTTCAGTAATTCAACTTAAAAGGTGAAACTTATATATTATACAGACTCATTACATGCAAAATTAGATATTTCAAGCCTTTATTTGTTATAATTTTGATGATTATGGCTTACAGCTTATGAAAATAAAATTTCTGAAATTTTGAATTTAGGGTTTGCATAAGTTGTAAGCCATAATCATCAAAATTATAACAAATAAAGGTTTGAAATATCTCACTTTGCACTAGCTGCTGGAGATCATGTGGGGAAATGGAAGCGAACCATTATCACATTTTTTGGGGGTGTCAGAAATTGAATCAGTACTGGCTAGAGATTAAAGAAGCTATGAATGCTGTCTTTGGGGTAGAGATTGACTTTACTTGTGAATTTTTATACTTGGGTAATATCCCCTCAGAGAGGTGGAACAGAAAGGATAAGAAGTTATTGTTAATTCTCCTAGCAGCTAGTAAAAAAGTAATTACCAGAAAATGGTTAAAACCAGAGTCACCCATGGTGAAGGAGTGGATCGATATAACACATAATATATATGTGATGGAAAAATTATCTTTCTCCCTAAGAGCATTAAGGGAAGACTTCCTCCAAATATGGAGTAAATGGATTGATTATATTAAACCAGTACGCCCAGATTTCTTTTAAAAGGTGTTTATTTTATTTCATCTTTATTTTGGAATATGGCAACTTTCTGTAAAAAATAGCTCCCCATGTTTTGTTGTATATAGTTTCTGTAAATAGGAGGAAACAAAGCAATGGTAACATTTGTGAAACTTGACTCCAGGCCTGAGAGAATACACTCTGTATTGATAACTGGGTTATTTATATTTGTATGTATACATATATATATTTGCAGATTTTTTTATTTTTATTATGATCAGTATTAATACTGTTTTGAAGGCTTGCATATTGTATTTCTCCTTGAAAAAATGAAAAAAAAAAAATAAAAAAAATAAAATAAAAAAAATAAAAAGAAATATCTCACTTTGCATTTAATGAGTCTATATAATATATTAGTTTCACCTTTTAAGTTGAATTACTGAAATAAATGAACTTTTGCACGATATTAAAATTTTTCGAGTTTCACCTGTATGTGTATAGAGAGAGAGAGAGAGAGAGAGAGAGAGAGAGAGAGAGACAAACAGTTCAGATGGCAAATAGAGAGCATTTGGTATATGATCTCTAATAATTGCACTCAGGATGTTGGTAAGGCGTCACACCTGCTGGGATTTCTGCTTTAGAGCTGTTCGGTCTCCAAGCCAAGCCGTTCTGTGCCAATCTGCTCATCTGCCTGCTTTCCTGTTCACATCACATCATACATCACGATCAAAACGCCTTCATAGTGAAAACATCTTTTAATGAGTCCCTTAAAGAGTCCATTTAAAAAAACAAATCCTGTCATAATTTACTCATGCCAGTTCAAACCTCTATGACTTTCTATCATCTGTGGAACACAATAGAAGATATTTTGAGAAATGTCTCAGTGTTTCTTGTCCGACAATGGAAGTTAATGATCATCATATCTGTTTGGTTTCCAACGTTGTTCAAAATATCTTCTTTTGTGTTCCTCAGAAGGAAGAAATACTGGTTTTAAACGACATGAGGGTTAATAAATCACAGATTTTTAATTATTCAATGAACCTGCTGAAGTGTCCTACTGAAAGACCATCTTACCAGCATGATTTCAGATGGTTAACATAATCTGTGTTATCAACTTAAACAGCACATAACAACAAAACAGACATGTCTCTTCCTGTCATAGTTCTAGGCGAGAATAAGCTAAACAGGACTTGCTGATAATCAGAAGTCTGGCTATGTGTAGTCTCAAACCATTGGTCTGATGCATAAGGCACACAAAATGGGAAATTGTTCGGGATTTTTAAAGTCGTCATCTCGTTGGTTGAACCGGGAGACGTGTGTGTGGTGTTTTTTAACGGTCTGCCTGGAAACAAAGCTGCCGTGGAGCCAAACCCCCTCATGGAAAAAGAACGCTGCCGTGTTTACAACTGTGACAATGAGCGCTTAACAGGATCAACTACACGCTTGATTTTCAAAAGTATGTGACATATGTGAAGTTCACGGCAAAGACTCTTTAAAATACGTCTAAGAGTTTAACACAACAGTCTGTTATTGTAGGGACATCGACGTTACATTTTCACGCCGCTAAACATGACGCAGAGCAAAACGAACTGTGATTGGATGCTTTACATGTCAGTCAAATGGGCTCTGGTTAGTCCTTGGCCAATGAAAGCTGCGATGGAGTCCAGACCTTCTGCCGTCAGTCTGAAGCTACGCGAGACTAGGCCATGTGAAACTAATCACTGGTGAACTCTAAGGCCTTGTCCACACTAATACGTTTTCGTTTAAAATCGCATCTTTTTCTCTCAGTTTTGTCCTTCCGTCCACACTGAGACGGCGTTAATAGCAACGAAAACTGGGCTTTTTGAAAGCACTCTCCAAAGTGGATAACTTGAAAACGCTGTTCTCGCGTTGTAGTGTGGACTGTGAAAACGAAGGTATTTAAAAACGATGATGTAAGTTTAGTCATGTGACACATATTGAACCCATAGATATTCATGTTTACACTGGTATTGTGCCTGTTATGTGCTATTCACTTTCACACAGTTGCTAAAATATGTTACTTTGCACACTCTTCATATCACAGTCCTGCAAAGATGACAGAACATTCACTCACATTTGCTGTCCTGTGACAAAACATGAGAGCAGTCGCGTTTCAGACCAAACATATAATGAGTGAGTGCGACCTGGACGCATCAGTGAATGTGGAGATATTGTGCTAAATAAAATGATCCTGCCAGAAGAATTGCGTGATAACTTGATTATGTCTTGTTCCGTCTGTATCATCTCAGTGAGCTTTTATGAGGGATTACGTACAGCAGGGTTTCTCAAACTCGGTCCTGGAGGACCACTGTCCTGCACAGTTTAGCTCCAACCCTGATCAAACACACCTAGCTGTGAGTTTCTAGTGATCCTGAAGACATTGATTAGCTTGCTCAGGTGTGTTTGGTCAGTGTTGGAGCTAAACTGTGCAGGACAGTGGCCCTCCAGGACAGAGTTTGAGAAACCCTGACGTACAGTATGCGCTGTGGGGTGAATTTTTCTTTTTTCGATGTTTCAGAGTGGATGAGAAACTTTTGGACAACGCTTGGAAACGCTTGTGTGGACGGAGAGCGTTTTGAAACAAAAACGCGATGGAAATGAAAACGTTTTAAAATCTATCCAGATTAATGCAAACATAAGTGTTGAAGGCAAGAGCATATGATTATGCTAGTTATGAAGCCTGATGCGATCAGCAGTGCTGTTCTTGTCATATACAGACGGTGTGACAGATCAAGAGTCATGATGAGGACCGTGATCTGACCAGTCTAGCCAGGCTGAGTGTTGTGGGTCTGGGACACGGCAGTTTTGCGTTGCGGGTCCAGGCCTGGGCTTTGAGGGATGGGGAACTCGCTTCTCCTGAACCGCTGCCGGAGCCCTTCTGGATCAGAGAGTCCAGTAGCTCAGAGCACTGCAGGAAAACATGGAGGAAAGTCCCATATATGAAGAGTTACAATAACCAGCACATCAGCAACAACTCTCAGGTAAGGCAACATGAAATGGTGTTCGCAATCCATTTTACTTTCGTAATCTGATGCATTTTGTGTGAAACAAGAGTAAAAAAAATAAATAAAAATTGAGGCTTTATCCACTGGATAACGACTAAGTTGTGAAAAGTGCATGTAACAGGAATGAAGCCAGGTAGTTTGAGGGAAGGAATATATGAGAAGAAAGTTTAAAGTCTAAAAGAACAGCATTCATTTGAAATAGAAATTACAAATGTCTTTACTGTCACTTTTGTTTAATTCAATCATACTTGAACAGTAGCTTGGATAACACACATACGTCTCCTTCCATTAATAATAATGGCCAGTGCGGTGGCTGTGATATACATAAACCTACCAAAATCTGTCGCCATGACTTTTTAAATGACTTATTGTGAGAGGAAAAAATGACGTTTTAGTCGTATAACATCGGTTTATGGAAATGCCGTCATTTCGCAATAGTTTATTATCAACATTTAGAAAATATTGCAAAGGTTTTGCGCAAATCTGTAATGGAAACACGGCAAGTGTGACTTTAAAAGCTAACAGACTTGATGATGAGGACGCAGCTCAGACGAGTAATGAAACATCTTCAACAAATCCAGCTGTTTCTGAACGAACACCGAGACCTGGACGAACCCGGATAAACAACTGATCATTTCTTGCAGGTGTGCTTCAAACTTTTCTTCCGTTTCCCACGAATGATTTAAACATGGCGGACACGGGTCAAGTCCAGGTCACGTGAGAAACTCACCTTCTGACAATAATTATCGGCCGTCTCCATTTCTCCAATTAGGGCACTGATGTCATCACTCTCCACGATGCCTGCAGGGAAACACGAGGAAGAGGCTCATATTTTCCACTGCACACACACACACACACACACACACACACACACACACACACACACACACACAAATACAAACACGCACACAAACACAAGACTTCCCATTGTAGGGTGCACTGGGTTCAGGCACCATGTGCTGCACATATGACCGAGAGGAAAGCAGCAAAGTAAAGTAAACAGCAGCTCTATTCGAGTTTTACACATGACCTCAGAACGGTCTCAAAAGGTGAACAACAAAAATGAATGATTGTCTGTACATCTCAACATCCTTCCCTCGCGTTCTGTCAGGACCACTATCGTCAACGATTGACAATTAGCATACAGTTTGGATTGGCGGTATGGTTCTGTTCTGGGCGAAAACTCCCTGCGCATCCACGCAGTCTAGCATAGATAAGAGCAGCAATAAACCCCCTTGGGGTAAACAGAACAGAACCAACATGAATGTATGCAGATATCATTAATTCAAGATTTTAAAGTACAACATAATTCGAGAATTGATTCTGATTCAAGGTGAATCACAATGCCAAATCCTGACTGACAAGAGGAGGAGCTGGGGATGGAGGAGGGTAATTAGCTCCTGAGAAACACGATCGCTGCTGATAATACTGATATATGAATGCTGTGATAGGCGTCGTATTCCTATAGGTAGACGTGGATCAGCTGAGAGTCAGCTAGGATTTTTTAAAGGGATAGTTCGGCCAAAAATGATATTAAACCCATGATTTACTCACCCTCAAGCCGTTCGAGATCCATATGTCAATCATTTTTCAGACGAACACATTTTCAGTTACTTTAGAAAATGTCTTAGATCTTTCAGTGGTTATAATGTCAAGTTATGGGGTCCAGCTCCTTCAAGTCCCAAAAATGTGCATGCATCCTTCACAAAAGTAATCCATCCGGCTCCAGGGGGATAAACGAAGGCCTTCTGAGGGTAATCCGTGCAGTTTTGTCGTAAAAATATACATATTTAAAACTTTATAAATGAAAATAACTGGCTTCCGGCAACGGTCGACGCGCCTTCACAGGAGATGGATGCCGGCGTATGACGTAGGACGTAGCGTAGGAACCGTCGTGACGTAGAACGAAGTATAGCTAAATGAAACACTACGTCCTACGCCGGCATCCATCTCCCGTGAACGCACGTTTCACCACATTTCAAACACAAAACTTCTCGATTCCATTCCATTTTTATTTATTTATTTTTTGTGTGTGTATTCGTGGTTCAAGTGCGACAAAATTCATGGGGGTCTTGTACACCTCCGATGAACACTAAATAAAAAAATAAAAAAATCTAAACAAATTTCAGGCTCAAAATGACCCAAGGGAAGAATGAGGGTGAAACGAAACTTGTTTTTAGTACCTAACCTCGTCTTCCTTGAAAAACTCAATTCAACACCCTGTCCTCACCAGTCTCAGAGGTCCAGAGGAAGCGCCCGTGGCCCGCGTGTGCCAGGCGGCTCAGGGCCCGTGTGGTCTCGGCCCGTGTGGTTTCGGCCTCTTCTCCGGTGAACAGGCACACGTGGAGGTTCAGGTTTGAAACGCTGCAGCGCTCAGACACATAATCAGTGATGGATTCCTGAGGAGGAGATAATGTTGGTTATATGTCTATGTGGTGTTTTTAATATGCTTTAAGACAAACCATGTGTAAATGCATAAGTCAACACCATTGCGGAGTATCTACTTCTTCTTAAATCTGCAATGAACCAAAGACAGTCTCAAAAACAGGGTTTGAAATCGCTGGTGTTTCTGATGTCACAAACAACCTTGTAACCAATCAGGGCTGCGTTTCCCGAAAGCATAATTAGCCAACTATGGTCGCAAGTTCTGTCATTATCAGCATAGTTCAATGAGTCTGTGTTTCCCGAAACCATCGTTCTAACGAACATTCGCAATCGCAGAGTTGTGTAGTTGGAACGAAAGCTCTCGACCTGTGGTTAGAAGCAGAGTTTCTAGTTTGCATGACATGTGGACTTAATAAATCCTTATCTTGAGCAAAATAAGCAAGCTGACATTCAGAACAATCTGTGTCTTTAATTTAGAAAACATACAAATATAATTTACATCTTTTAGTTTAAGAGGTTTAAAGTGTCGTTTTTGAAGAGTGCGCATGTGTGAACGTGCTCTAGTATGCAAGAACGAGCCTATGATTGAATCTGGAAATAAAGCAAAATGAGAAATAGTCCTCAGATGCCATGTCCGTAAATTATAGCAAAACATATAGCGTTAATTCAATCTTAAACAGATTCATTAAAGAAAGTTATTACTCCAGCACGTGTGTGACATCATAAACCAGTGTGGTTGAGCGACCACTTAGCGACAGTACGGTTTTGGGAAACAGTCGTGACTAGACTAGTTGATTTCTTCAACAAAGCATCGAACTCTGGCAGTGAAGCAGCGAGTTACGGGAAACACACCCCTGATCAACGTGTGATCGTCAACGAGTGGATCTCTGAGCTGCTGTGAGTGAGTGGAGGCGGGGCTCATTTGCATAATCATAGAACCGCGTATTATGCGAGTTACATTCAAGATTTTAAGCCATGAAGACATTTTTTCAAGGAAAAAACACTTACATATGTAATTTTGGTGATCAGAGATGAGTTTAAAGGGATTAGATGATTGACTACAGGGGGACTTGAAAACACTCATTTCCTTTTCTATGTTGAAACTTTATGCCCTGTCTCAAATGTCTCCAAAAATTCTCCAAAAAAGTGACGATGACACATGACTAAATTAATGGGAACTTCTGCAAAATGTTCTTTTATTTTGTGATGAAACAGAAGCGTGAGTGTCCGACTGACCGTGTGTTGATCAGGCGTGCCGGTGGTGAAGAGGTAAACACCTCGAGTCAGAGACGCTTCTTCTTCTTCCTGCGGTTCCTCCTCTAGAGCGCGCCGGAGAGCAGCCAGAGTATCACGACCCCCCACACACTCTAACGCCTGGACCCACCTGAACACACACACACACACACACACACACACACACACACACACACACACACACACACACACACACACACACACACACATCTGGTTCGCTATCTCATGGTGACTCTCCATAGACGTAATGGTTTTTATACTGTGCAAACTGTATATTCTGTCCCCTTACACTAATCCGACCCCTCACACACACACACACACACACACACACTAACCCAACCCCTAAACCTACCCATCACACACAACTTTCTGTTTTTACATTGTTTTTCACACACAGACACACACAGTCACACACACTTGCACACACACAGTCACACACGCACACACTGAGGTCTCGGGAGGTTATAAGTAGCGAGATTTATCACCAAAAGACTCTTTCTTACGAGGCTTCAATTAAACTCTAGACCCCTAGAAGCAGAACAGGCTATATTAGGAGACACACACACACACACACACACACACACAGGCCGCAGAGATTTACTGTTTCAGGATGAACTTACACTGAACTGGGGAACAAAAACAGGTGAAACTCGGCTGAAATACACTCTCACTGAAGTGAACACAGACTAAGTGAACACAGAATGAAATTACTAAGGCAAAATGCAGTAATTACTAATTATTATTATTTTTATTTTTTTTAAGACCTGATGGATGATTTCATTCATTTCTTACTGAGTTTGATAAAGTGTCTTGTAGTGCAGTACGAGCAATATCAAAAGCAAACTCTAATGAAGTGAAAATGAGAGAGAGAGAGGGACAGACTGAAGTCTTACTGCCAAACAGCCTGAAGGTTTTCCCGGGTGGAGGGAACCATCTTCTCCTGCCACGACCTCACATCGGATCCGAACCTGAGGAACATTCACGAGATCACATACAGTCACACACACGATCCCTGATACACACTGCATTTCACATCCTCAGCGTATCTGTTCATATAGAGAGTGCTGCAGGAATGACGTGTGTTTGTAGGCCGAAGCTCGGAAATATGTTGCATTTTAGCACTTCCGGCTCCATCATCCTGAAGTCAGCAGGTTTTCTGAACAGGTTGAATGTTTGACATAAGGTCTGTGCTGAACACAAGCTCAAGATCATTTCACGTTTTATTCTATACCATAAAATACATCAGTAATACCCCACTTGTGATATTTACTTTCATTCTAAAACACTTAACGTGGCTTAATGTACCGTTACGTCCCTTTTGGTCTGTCTGTGTTTTGCTGCTGTTGTGGGAGGTGTTTGTTTTTATCCAGGAAGAAGACCGGATTGGTTCCTGCAGTCTGATTGGTACCACGCCCTGATTGATCAGCTGACACCTGGACGTGTATAAATGCCTCCTTTGTTTCTGCTTCATTAGCCTTTTTTTTTTTTTTTTTTACATTTAACAAACCAGATGTTTTGAATGTTCAGAGAACCTTCAGAAATAATGGGAACGTTACCAAAAACATTCTTATACACTCTAGTAAAAACTGCAGGGTTAAAAAAAATAACCCAACCTTAACCACACTGCTAGGTAACTATTGGACAGAACACACGCTGGGTTGATTTGACCCAAATGCTGGGTTTTTACCATTCAACCCAGATTTCTGGGTCATTTATTTGACCCAAACAGTGGGTGAAATGAACCCTCCTGCTGGGTTAACTCTTACTCATGTGCTGGGGTATTTCCGGTCTCGTTGCTTTAACAATAAAAATAATAACAAGTATTTGTTATTTTGTTAATTAATTATTAACAAATACTTATTGTCTCTGTAATACAATAAACCAAAGAGGCCACTGTAAAAAAATAATAATTCTATTTAATAGGTTTTTTTTTTAAAACATTTTTAATAAAAAATCTAAACAAGATATTCATTTTAACTCTAACTAAGATGGTGACGCTAAATTACGGGTTGGCCTAAAAAAATACGTTATCTCTGCAGAACTCTATTGGATAAACAAAATCTCATATGACGTCCTCATGTAAGCCACTGTAACCGTCAACAGCTATAACTTCAAATCCTGTTGGGCATTTATTTGCCATATATAAACAATCAAGTTATGGAAATAGGCCTACTTAAATTACAACACAGGCATGTTGAATATTAAGTTTACAGTGACGGTCACATCAAGTTCTGTCCTGCACCGATTTACTCCCATAATGTGAGAGAACAGGGTTTACTGTAGAACAAGACTGATCCATAACACATACAAGGCATGTGTGTAAAAGTGGCTCCACCATAGAGTTACAGAGCGAGGGTTCATTAAATAAGGGAGTGACATTGTTCCTGAAGGTCATGTGACATGATGATGCTCTGGAGTGAAGCGCGCAGTATTAGGAGCAGGTGTGTGCGCTTCATATCCACATCTATTAAGACTTCTGTTCATGCCAGACTAAAGTAGGGCACTCATGACTACGCTAAAACAGGAGCAGACAACTAACTGCCGGAGATAAATGCTAGAGGCTTTACAATCAATGCCTTCATTTCCTCTGGGTAAGTGTGCGCGATGATGCAACAGTGATTCTGTGCATTAACTGACTTATGACAAGTGATTTATGAACATGGTGATGTATTCGCACAGGTACACGAGCACACACACCAGGGAACATTTCAATGCAGGCTACCCTTATAAATTACACTTTTAAAAATAGGATACCAAAAGGTTCCAGTGTCATACACGAGCCATTTTGGTTTCCTCAAAGACCCAGCTGACAAAAATATGTTCTGAAAACATTTGCCATTGAGTTATGAAAACGCTATTTCTGAATGTATCTTGAAATTTTAGTTTTCAAAACATTTTCTTGACATTAAGGCGAGACACTACAGGTGAATAGGGTAACATTTTTAACTAGCAGATATCACCATGAAACTTTCCCAGTTGATTACCTACATTAAGATGAGAAAAAAAATGTATTACAAGTTTTCTGTAATTTCATGTTTAAATATGCAAATTAGGCAATATCTAATTAAATATGCGCTAATTTGCATATATATATAAAAAAATCTGAGTATTGGATAAAGCCAGGTTAAAAATTATTATTTTCACTGTGTTCACATATTAGATGGGGAAAAAATACAGAGGGATTTATGGATATCTACTTTTGTTATCTTGTAAATCAGAATATACTGTCAATAGCCTTAAAAAAATTATTTTCGCCATGTTTTTTGGAATAAAATGTTATATAAAACAGGCTAGGAATAATACATTTACAAATCCCTCTGTAAATGTCTTCATAATATAACTAGGTACAAGACTGGGAAGTTTGGTGTATATAGGTTATACTGAAGTGGAGATTTCGGACTTGGAGAATGAGAGAAAAATCATTTTGAGAAAACGGGCTTTAAAGATTTATCATCAGCCAATGAGATTGCGCATTCAGCCCTTTTACTTTCACGACTGGTTGCTGATAAAAAGGAAATGACCATATTTGGATCCGACAGCATTGTACAGGAGAGAGAGAGAGCTTTCTAACGGTGTGTGTGATGACAGGGAGCAGACAGAGATCGCGGAGCAGCGTGTTGATTAAGAACGCCAACTTTTGTTGAATTTATGAGAAATCTACAGACGCAAACAGACAAAGTGTAGTAAAATAAAGACCTAAATGTGTATTTCAGACTTTTTTTCATCACAAGTCTGAAAGAAGACATGTTATTGAAGACAAATATCCAAAAATCTCAAAATTGACCAGTAAAAAACCCCCAATGTTTTTGCCTGCCGTGTCTCGCCTTAAACATCTAAAACATTCCATTTTAGAATTTTGCAAACATTATGAGAACGTTACTTTTGAATGTTCTCTGAACGTTCCAAAACAGTCCATGGCAGTTTAAAAAAAAGTTCTAAGAACGATGTATAACTTTTCTGAGAACATTATTGAAGACCAGATAGTTATAGTCCAAACCGAAAGAACATTCGATTAACTTTGAAGAACGTTTGTTCATAACTTTGAGAGAACCTTATTGAGAACATGAGTCAGTTATGAAGTTTCAAGTTCTGAGAACGTTCCCTGTTAGCTTGGGAATCGATCAGATCTTAAAATAATCATTTTTTCCTAGTGTGAAGATTTTTAATAATCTTTTTCCACTATAAAGAGCCTTTTGAAAGGATCCATGAATGTTAAAGCTTCTTCCATAGATGCCATCAAAGAGCCTTTATTATTAAGAGTGTGTGTACTGGAGCTGAACCATGACACACTGATAATATATATATATATATATATATATTCAAAACTGTTGACTATGTTGTCTGGATTTACCACTGCGGCTTTTAATAGGCTGGCCAAATGATGTCCGAATTTATTTTTCTCCTATTAAAACCTTTGTTCATTTACTTGGCATCTAAATTCGGGATCGACAGCTGGACCACAAGTCGGCCAAAACCCCACAGAGAAACGTCCCAATGCTCCCTATAGCCGGCCCGTTCCTGCTTGCACCTGTACCTCAGTTCTGCTGCTCCGGCACATTTCTGTCACGCACAGACTCATTTATTTAGCTGAGAAGTGCACATTTGCATTTATGCTAAGTGCCAAATGCACCTCTGAGAGCTGTTCTGCACTAGATGTACAAATACATAATATGAATATATCATGAAGTATAGACCAGGGGCGTCCCAACTCAGTCCTGACGGCCACTGTCCTGCAGAGTTCAGCTCCAACTTGCCTCAATGCACCAGTCTGGAAGTTTCCAGTATGTCTAGTAAGAGCTTGATTAGCTTGATCAGGGGAGTTTAATTGGGGTTGAAGCTAAACTCTACAGGACAATGGTCCTCCAGGTGCAGGATTGGACACCCCTGGTCCAATGGTATATATATATATATCTTGGTATATGGTGCAGGCTCTTCTTTGGCATCCCGATGCATACCATCAGTTTTGGTAATCAAAATGAGGAATTCTTAACTCAAGACTACCAGTCAAATGTTGGGACACACCTACTGATTCTTTAGTTTCATTATTGTCCATATTTTAGAATAATATGGCACCATCAAAACTATGAAACAACACAAATGAAATTATGGGAATTATGTAATGACTTAAAAATAGTTAAAGGGGTCCTATTACGCCCTTTTACGAAGTCTTGATTTTGTTTTTGGGGTGTAAAAAATTCATTATTTTTCAGATATTTTACATTAATTCAGCTCCTCTCAACCCAGTCTGGTTGAACGAGTCATTTTCGATGAAGCCCCTCCTTCTGAAATGCTGTGCTGTGATTGGTTGGCTGGCCCAGTGTGATGTGATTGGCAGCGCTTAGCGTGTGTTTGGGAATTGTCACGCCCCTTCATAGCAGCAAGTTCAGCTCTGGTGTAAATAATTAACGATGGCGTGAATTTCAAAACATTTCGAGTCCGATTCAGACCCTGACAATGTTAATGAACAAGAGAATCGTGCAGAACAAACTTCAAGCACAGACTTTGCAAGCACGGATTTCACAGGATGTTTCAGAGTTGTATGTTTTTGTTGCTGTTGTAATTTTCTTATAAATATGATGTTATCCACCACTTAATCATATTTGTCGGACAACTATGGTAATACAAACAGTAATCGATCACAAAATCATGGATAATTTGTGAACAGTCTGACAAAAGCTACAGTAAACACTACATCAATACTGTAATGTTAGTTCGCAGGCTAGCGGAGGCAAAGCTTTGCCCTTCGTTTACATCATAGCACAGCAACTACAGAAAACGTATAATTAGAACTGTTAATAGAAAACACAACTATTCTGTTAAATAAAATATCTGCCTTTTGAGTGGATCTTTGTTTATGCTCAAACAGTAACATTACAGACTAGCTAAAGTTGAAAAAGTGAAAGAGCGCAATAGGACCCCTTTAAATTAAAGCCATCTCCACCCTTTGACAGATTCCAGCTAACTTATCCTGAGCGGTTTAAACCAAGTCTTCTGAAGAGACACGATCTCTTTACAACAGATTTAACTTCAGCTTTTATTAAATGGTCAATCTGTCAGCTCAACTGTACTTGCCTTCACAAAGTCTTTATAAACTTTTTTAAGCTTGAATGTTTTGGTTGCACAGGTTTCAGTAAAAATATTCCTCGAAGATTAACTAAAGCCTTTATCACTGTAAATTTTAGTTCACAAATCTGCATTTTATATTTGTATACAGCATTGTATAACTTCAAGCAAGCATACATTTTAGATTCACAGGTTTTTAGTCGGCCATGCCCAAACTTTTGACTGGTATAGGTTATATATAGAGGAAAAATCTCATTATATAAAATCAGTTCTGGGAGAAAGCAGCAGGAGACTTTGGGACCAAATGACAAAGCAGATCATAATCTGTCACTCTATAAATAAGTGAAAACCCCCGACAGTGTGTGTGTGACCTACACAGTGACATTGAAGCTGTGTGTATCAGCCAGCTGCTCCTCTAGGAGTATCCGGAGAGCGTACTGGATGTGCAGCTGGTAGTGTGTGTTCATCCCAGACATGTCCAGAACAACCTGGACCCTGTACAGAGACACACAGAGAGACTGAGACACACAAACACACTCCACATCCTCCTGTAATGGTAATGGATTTACACAAAGCTTTAAGGCTGGCGAACAAGGATCAATATGCACTAATACTCAAGTTCATCTCACAGGGATAAACATTGTTTGTGCCGACCGCAATGTGTTTCGCGTGAGGCTGTTCTTCAATTATTGGCGGTTGAGAGCCTTTAAAAAGCACTCAAACCATCAAGACTGTAAAGTGCACGTCTGCTGTTGTTGTTTTGTATATTGTTGAGTCTATGCCGGTCATGGGATTATTACATTTCCATGATCAATTTTAAGGTTATTTTTGTTTACTCTTGTACAAGGACACACATACATACATATATATTTGTTTAATATATTTAAGTACAAGTTTCAATAGAAATTACATTAAAGTATATTTTACTTTATCATAAATGTTTGTCATACATGTTAAAACATATTTTAAAGAAAATATAATTAATTATCACTGCAAAAAATGTTTTTTTTTTACTTAAACATATTTTTTTTCGTGTTTCCAGTCCAAATATCTAAAAATTCTTAAATTAAGAAGCATTTACTAGATAAATAAAATGAAAATAAATTATATCTTATTATAAAATAAATGTAAAAAAATAAATAAATAAATCTAAATTAAGTGAGTTTTTGCTTAAAACTAGTACAATTATTTGCCATTTGAATCAAGATTCTTCTTATCCCATTGGCAGATAATTTAGCTTGTTTTAAGCAAAAACTCACTTAAACAAGATATAATTTCTTATGTCATTTTACTTTGATAATTTTTTTTAATAATTTTTTTGATATTTGGACTGGAAACAAGACAACAACACTAAGTAAGAAAAGCATTTTTTGCAGTGTATGACATTACATATAAAGATGTACCTATGTACTTAAGCGGGTCAAAAAAGCAGTCAAGTTCTAAACTAACTGAATTAAATATAAATTAAAACTAGAATACCTTTTCATTTAACTGTTACATTTTACATTTACATTTATTCATTTAGCTGACGCTTTTTATCCAAAGCGACTTACAATTGCTATATATGTCAGAGGTCGCACGCCTCTGGAGCAACTAGGGGTTAAGTGTCTTGCTCAGGGACACATTGGTGTCTCACAGTGGATTCGAACCCGGGTCTCTCACACCAAAGGCATGTGTCTTATCCATTGCGCCACCACCACCCCTGTTAATAACATGCATACGTGTTGGAAATATTACATTCAGTTCACACTTATATTCTTTTAAAGTATATTATAATAAATACTCTTTTTAAAAGTATACTAAAGTGCACTTGTTTTTAACAAGAGCTATCAATGAATGTAGTTCTCTATGCCATCCGCAGTGCCCTCTTCAGAGCATGTGCTCCCTATGATTTGTGAAGTGCACTGGGCAGGGAGCTACTGAAATGATTGGGACACCCCGTCGCAAGGCTAATGTTCTCACCTCTGCTCACACACGGCTCCCCATATCTGCCGGCTGGCCGTCCCGTTCAGCCACTCCACTCTCCTCTCAAACAGACACACAGCACCCATCAGACGCTTCTGCACATGAAAGACCAAATGAAGTGGGAAATATCGATAGACATCGGTTCAATGGGACTCCTGTGTACTCCATATTTGTTTCATCAATAGGTGTATGAAAAGTGTCAGTGAATGTAAAGCTAGTGTTTGCTTGCAAGTGGGAGCTTACCAGGTTCACGGGTGGAGTTTAGTGAACCAGCTAGCATTGCTAATGGCTCTAGTTAGGTTGCAGCTGGTTTTACATGGTTTCTAGCTGGTCCAAGTTCATCATATGGAGTGTGTGGATAAAAAAAATAAAATGTACCTGATACTTTAGCAGTGATGGAAGATCAACATGCAGATTCTTCACTGTTCCATCATGCCACTCACACTGAACCATGACCCGCTGCAAACACACACACAGTTCGAGTTAGTCCCACTGTACAGGTGAACAGACGAACAGATGGGACTCAAACCGGACTCATAAATGCAGCAGGACATGCTCATCACCTCATGAACGGTAGAGGAAACAGTCTTTCCCAAGATTGGCACGAACGTCTCTTGCGGAGAGTAGGCATCGCGAGCCAGCAGCTGATAGAGATCCAGCTTCTGAGCTGCAGGAACACACAACCGTGAGCCAAGAAACACACTCGCGACTAAACTCACACATGCTGCAATAATACGTCTGGGAGACTGTCAGACTGTGCTTTTTGGTGGTCACACATTATAATTTAGAGTGATCTGTTATCAGAGGAGACTGTGTCCAAGTTATGCATTTCAGAAAATGACTATTGAATCAAAATAACTTCTCCCTCTTGCAGCGACATCTCTTCTCTTCTCTGATGATGTGTTTACTGGTGTGAGGGCGCCAGTCAAATTAAGCCCCGCCCACTGTGAAAAATTATCGTGATTTTAACGGTATAAGACCTGTTTATTGGTTAACAGAATGTTTCCGTACTATATACGGTAAATAACTGATAGATCTAACCGTACATTTACATTTAATGTAATTTTACAGTAAAATACCATTAAATTTACAGTTTTTGGAAGTGAAAAAGAACAAGTCATTGTATAATTTACAGTGAAAAAACCTAAATTGACATTCCCACAATTCCCTGCGTGACACTTTACATTTGATGTTAATTTTATTTTTGTTAAAATAACTGTTTCTTCATAGTTTTTTCTAATCAGTTATGTGCATTAGGGTTTTATGTTACATTTAATGTTGTTAAATTAATGTTTATTGCATTTTTAAAATTTTAACATGATGGTGTTTAGTGTTTGAGTGTTTGACACTGTGCAGCTTCTATATATTAATATAAATTTTCTTGTGGAAAAGCTGCTTGTGATGAGCTTTTTGTCTCATCATGTGACTCTCATCACCACTGTGATTGGTGGTTGTCAGTGTATTACAATGGTACAATAGAGATGTCAGTACTTCAATAAGTTGGTAAATTAACATTATATCAGATGATGAAATACGTTTTTTACTGTAAATTTAAGTCTGTAAAACCTAAAATGTTACTACAGTATTTTTTTACGGTAAATGTCTGGCAACCACAGCTGCCGCTTTTTAACGTAAAATGTTACCGTTGAGAGGCCATTTCACTCTGATATACGTCACAATAGGGAAGAACAGACTAGCGCAACTTCTGTTTCATGTTGACTTTATATTTTAAAAAATATATATATTTAAAATTCTAAAAAAATTAATACAATTTTTATAATATAATATATTTTTTTAATATTTATAAATATTTATATTTACGGTCAAAAATATTTATATTTACGGTCAACATTAAAGTTGCAAGTGACCCTATGTTTACAGTACACCCTACTTTTTCTTGGTCAAAATTCAGTTTCACTTGGATATATGTCATATTCGTCATATGTCATGCGTCAGAATGTCTGTAACATTGCAGAAGTAAAATGTGTTGTAGATTAAACTGAAGAGTGAACCCCTCAGAGGTTATGAAGATACCCTTGAGGCCGTGGGTCTTCAGCCAGTCTCTGGAGCTGCTGGGCGCTGGACCCGTGGGTTTGATGCGCAGCGGACCGCCGAGAGCAGAACTGACAGGACTGAAGCCAGAAAGAGTGAGACTGTCCAAACCCCTGGAGATCTGGAGAAGCAGAGGTTACGACTGAGAACATGTCCAGTCCTCATAACCGTGAAACATGCATCATACGAGAAACCGGTAGAAAACACAAACATTTCAATAACAAAAAGTGCCATGGTGCTAACATGATATCATATCAATGTTTTTGTGGACATATACTATGTTGGAATTTCTTAAAGTAAAATTCATATTTAGTACATATATATAAAGTACACTTTAGCATACTTTTATAAAAGAGTACTTATGGAAATTATATACTTGGGTTCAAACTGAGTTTTCGGACACTTAATTGCATGTTTAAAAATATGTTATAGTTCAAATTTATATTAATTGCCATTAGTTGAGCTTTAGAGTGTATTTTGACCCACTTACAGTAAATAAGTACATTTTTACATGTGTTTTATATGTGTATTGCTGAATGTACTGGAAAACATTTATGGTCAACTAAAATATCCTAACAAGTTTCAGTAGAAATGGCATTATATTTATGTATGTAATCATGTATTTTATATATATTTGTGAATCCATTTGTACACCAGTTGTAATGATGATGAAGTTGCAGTTGTAATATCGAATAACACAATTCAGTTAAAATTATAATCAATTATTTTACACATGCTTTAGTATGTTAGTCAACATCTAAACTAGTGCACTTCTTTAAAGCATGACAAAATATTATTAAAACATAATTATTTAAAATGTAATTTAAGGTGAAACTTTTAACATTTACATTCTTACAAAGTGCACTTATTTGGAGGTTTAGTTAAGTGTGTTATGTTAAGATCTATTATGACCTATTAAGTCTTGATTTTGTTTTTAGGTTGTACTAGAACAGGTTTTCATGCTTGAATGTTCACAAAACACATTATTTTTTTCATATTCTCCATTGTTGCAGCTCCTCTCTTCCCAGTCTGTCAGTAACGCTCAGTTTAGTTCCTGTCTCTGTGAAGCCCCTCCTTCTGAAAAGCACACTGTGCTCTGATTGGTCAGCTGGATCAGTGTGTTGTGATTGGTAAAACACTTCGAGTGTGTTTCGTAAATGTCCCGCCCCTTACCATTAACCACTAGTTTCAACACTACTAACTAACTCAACCAGGCCCCGCCCCTTTATTTAGCGTATGAATGATTTAAATGAGGAATATTGTGACGTGTTCGTTCCTGGAAGAAAACTCAAGACTATAATGGAGTTCAGAAACAGTGACACTGATATAGAGAATAATATATACTATATTCACCTCTGACTCTACAGTGACAGCCGTGTCTCCGACTCGACCCTGACGCATGTCCTGAATTTGGTTAAGAACATCCCGAGCTGCTTTAATCTCCTCCCACAGCAGATCTACATCTGTACTGCTGTCCACCACGCCCTGGGAGACACACACACACGCGCACACACACACACACACACACACACACACACACACACACACAATGACTGAAGGTCATTGGAACGAAATATCAAAGCAATCATCATCTGTGGTGAAATGGTGCTTTTCTCTTCACTAATTTTCACCTTTCTTCATCATTTCTGCTCAGTGACTTTTAATCAGCTGCTGTTTTGGTGATTTTTAGTGTCTGTGTGAATCAGTTCTTCTCAAGTTCACACAGGTGTAGAGTCTCAAATTAAAGGGATAGTTCATCCAAAAATGTGAATTCTGTCATCACTGACTCTCCCTCATGTTGTTCCAAACCTGTAAGACTTCTGTTCATCTTTGGAACATAAAGACATTTTTAATATTCTTAAATCGTCATTATTGTCCATCCATTGAAAGTATATGCAACTAACAGTTTCCAACTTCAATGAGTTCATTAAGACATTGTAAAAGGAATCCATATGAATGGAGCAGTTTAATCTTCTGAAGAGACATGGACACTTTTTATGATGAACAGGTTTCATTTGGGCTTTTATTCATATATAAATTGAACAACGCATATACATAGATCACTTTAAATATGGTCAATGGCAGGTCAACCGTACTTGCTCGACGTGTGAGAACAAAATGTTCTTTGTATGAACTTTCTCTTATGAAGCGTGACATTTTTGGTGGAAATGACTTTCAATGGAGGGACAGAAATCCGGTTTCACTAAAAAAACATCTTTATTTGTGTTTCCAAGATGAATAAAATTTAATTGTAAAAAAAGTTTTCATTTTTGAGTGAACTATTCCTTTAAGTATGAACATGAACCACTAACATTTGACAATAACAAGTTTCCAAATACTTTTTGTCTTCATTTTTTAAAATTATATCTACTATAACTTCAAACCTACAAAAACATAATTTTGTGAAAAAGTTGACCAAATAAATGTCATTTAATGATATTTTGTGATCTAATAGTATGAATTTTTGAGTGTAAAGGTTTGTGTCCAAATACTTTTTGGCGCCACTGAATGTAATATCAGATTAATGTCAGTTTAAGAGATAATTGTGAATATTTTCACGTTCGTTTCGATTTATTTTCATATTACCAGTGCAGCAGAACACAGGTGATATCTCCCCCCAGGAACGTCTGCCATCCGCTTCACAGTCTCCTAAGACAGGACACATCAGTCAGTGAGGTGGAGAATGTCCCTGTGCATGTTAAGTAAAGACGAGTCAGTCCTCACGATGGCGGCGGGACTGCTACTGTTGTAGGCGACCGCATGAACACAGGGCGCTCGCTGCACAGCTAAACAATCACATATAACGTCCACCGTCTGATCAGGCCTGAAAATGAAATATATGCATTTAATAATCATTATCAGTGTGCAAACGTTGACCACCCTTTTTTCTCAGCTGCCTTGGTACCAAAGCATTTTTTCCCATTTATTTCCTCCATGAACATCTACAATATAGAGTTCAAAGCCAAATTAACTCACTCTATTATTACACTTAAAGTTCCCCTATTATGCTATTTTAAAGGCTCATAATTTTGTTTTGGAGTCTCCAACAATAGGTTTACATGCATCCAGAATCAAAAAACACTTTAACTTTCTCATAATACACATTGCAGCTTATTGGTTTGATGACCCAGTCTGTTGTGATTGGTCTACTCTGCTCTGATTGGTTGGATGGCCCAGTCTGTTGTGATTGGTCTACTCTGCTCTGATTGGTTGGATGGCCCAGTCTGTTGTGATTGGTCTACTCTGCTCTGATTGGTCAGATGGCCCAGTCTGTTGTGATTGGTCTACTCTGCTCTGATTGGTCAGATGGCCCAGTCTGTTGTGATTGGTCTACTCTGTTTTGATTGGTCAGATGGCCCAGTCTGTTGTCATTGGTCTACTCTGCTCTGATTGGTCAGATGGCCCAGTCTGTTGTGATTGGTCTACTCTGCTCTGATTGGTCAGATGGCCCAGTCTGTTGTGATTGGTCTACTCTGCTCTGATTGGTCAGATGATCCAGTCTGTTGTGGTGTCTACTATGCCAGTTCTAAGAACGGTAAGAAATAGTTCCAGTTATATTTCCACTTGTTATGGCCCAACGGTGGAAAAAAGGCTTATGTTTATCACTTAACATCTATTATGGAGAAAGTGAAAATGAGTTTTACTTCCATTGCCCTGCTGTTTCACTCTATTTTGCTGAGAGAGGAAACAGGCCTTGACTGATATTTTAAAACCTTCTCCTCAGATATGACCAATTATAGAACTCAAACTATTTCAGGACAATGGACTGCAAATATGTCTAAAGGTGAAAGGAAATTAAATGACTGCAGGTTCAAGTTAAGAAAGAGTGATTCATCATAGCAAAACAAACTCTCACCGAGCGGCCTGGATGATGAGCAGCGTGTCCAGCTGTGAGTGTGTCAGTGCCCTCTGTATCGCCTGTAGAAGATCACAGCCTCCACCGGCTCGAAGCTGCATGACCCACGCATAACACTCCCTGAGCCTGAGACGGGACGGGACATTAAGAAGAGAGCCTCCTGCTGCAGACTTTCATTCACATTCTTTATGTGTAGCAAAACAAAAGTGATAATATAGCTGAATTCACAAAACACCCAGTGTTAAATTAGCACTGCTCAAATGTGTCCACACTTCAGAGTGTTAAAATAACACTGAAGCAGTGTTGAAGTTAATGAGATGATTGCAATTAATTAAGTGATGATTGAGCATCAGTGACGAACACCTTCTGTAAACAAGCAGAATCACTGAAGGAAAGACGAGCAGAAACACAACAACTACAACTGACTTCCAGCCATTACACACTATTGCACTTATTATTAACCAGTTTGACTTTATTTCTGTCATACATCACAGAAGCTCTTATTGATAGGTTTTCAGAGGTTTAGATGTTGATCACCATTATGGTGATCAGTGTTTGCGTTAATTGGGCTTTTTCGGGAACCTTTACTTTTAACATTTATTGATTTATTTCTGGCTGCTGCAACTTTATAAAGCAGATTTGTTGTGGCAAACAAAACTCAAGAGAAAATGTGGTCATGTGATGTTGTCTATGTACTCATTATATTATAGTCATCATGTAGTAACCTGATTCAACCTCATCCAACATTTAATAACTGATTATATAGGTGACGTTTTATTAATTTTTCATTATAGTAGTCCTGTGATGCTACAGCTTGTGATCCAGCAGTGCTGTTAATCTAAAGGGTTAAAAAATAAATAAATAAACACTTAACAATGGTGAAAATCAAACAAAAAACGCTTCATGTTGCAATGCATGCTGAGAGTCAACAATCAAAACTCATCCCAGCTTGCTTTGTGGCGTGAATGAATAGGCCTATTATTTTCATTAACTCGAGCTTTAGACTCTGAATGACATCAGTGAATAATGCCATTACATTATGATCATGTCATTATCAAAACATAACTGATCATAGTTTCTTTTGCCATAACAAATGTGCTTTACTGTATAAACACAAAGTTGCAACAGCCAAATAAAAACTAAAGTTTAAAAAGTCAAGCGTCCAACAAAAGCAAACACTAGTCACCATATTGATGACTTAAGATGAAACATTCAATAACACATCAACATCTAAACCTCAGCTAATTCTCAATAAGAACTTTTGTGGAATGCAGAAATAAAGAAAAACATGTTAGTAATAAGTGTAATAATGTGTAATGGCTGGAAGTCAGTTGTATTTCTTCTGGTCTCATCTCTTTTTGTTCTGTTCTTGTTGTTCCTCTTTCCTTCAGTGATTCTGCTTGTCAACAACAAGTGTTCATCACTAATTATGCTTGCTGCAATAGTCGGTGATGCCCGTGTTACAGCCGCAACACCGGTTACATCACTTGCCAATCCCCACCATTGTTTAGATTTTTATAGTAATAAAAATAATTTAGTTCAGTTAAAGAACAGACACTACAGTTAAAAACTGAACGTGAGCGTGAGCCGAACAAGAATCGCAGGAGTCTCTCAGATTTCACCTCACTCTTGACTGACAAGACGATGAAGGAAGATTTGGTTCCAAAGCGAAATGTAAAAGCACCTATTTAAGCGAGTTTGTCATTGTACTGTTTTGTTGTTGTGTTTTTCAATAAGAATAAAAATGAACTCACCATTCTCCCGAATTAGCGCAAATTTGAAATCGAAAGTAAAATGCGCGTAATAAAGGTGCGTGTCCACTGGCGGATTTTCAGTTCATTATGAAAGCCTAACTTCCATAGGAATTTATTGAAAAATGCTTGCTCTGCTCCGCACCGTTGTGAATGCCAGTGCGACTGTGCGCATTTTACTTTCGCTTTCAAATTAGCGATTTAAAAGCGAGGTGCAAAAGAGGGAAAAACTCCTTCCACCTCCCGGCAGTGATTCCGGTATTACCGATGTTGTCACATGTCGATTATTTCCTCACCATCACATTCTTGTTATCACTAATGCTCAACCATCACTTCATTTTCTCATTAACTTCAACGCTGCTTCAGTGTTATTTTAACACTCTGTAGTGTGGACACAAACGAACGCTGAGGGGTGTTAATTTAACACTGGGGAATTTGCTGTGTAATGAGCTGCCTCCGCAGGCGTCATGGACGAACTCCCCGCGTGAAAGCTGTTCAAAAGGTAGGTATCTTAATTATGCTGCACAATATGTCTTATTTTAGATGTCATATTCTAAGGAAGCATGGCATACATCCTTTGTGGAAACATAGGGCCAGATGAACTAACATCTTGCGTCAGCGCAAACCCTCTTTTGTCGTTAAAAATTAATGTCAGGACTTACTAAAGAAGACACAAAGACACAATCAAAGTTGTTCTGTGAACACTCGAGAGCAAGATGAATGTGCGTCAGCAACTTATTCATATGCAGCCCATGAATATCTATATCTGCATGAGTCTTTAGCAGCTGATTCTCACAGGATTAGGTTTATCAATGTTTCAATTTCAATCAATTACCTATCAAAAGTTAGATGCATATAGTAAATAAAAATGATTATTGGTTAAAACTCATCAGAGAAGCCTAGACATCTGTGTTTCTTACAACTATGGCTAAACAAATGCTGGGAAGTTAGTCTGAATGATGAGCAGCGCCTAAAATATTGACTGTTCCAAGATAGTAGATGTGTTGACGTGTGGATATCTACAATTACACCTCAGACTTAGCAACACACGCTAATGTAAACTCTATTTAAATACACTGTAAGGTCAGTCTCCCTATTTGTGTTGAGTTGCTGTGTGTGTCAATGAGCCAAATGAGGTTCTGTTTCAGTAAGCCTGTTGCCTATGAGTGTCTCATTTCATTATCATCACCATGTTTCAAATACAAATGTCTTGAAGAATGATTCATTGATTTTGAATGACGAGAGGCAAAAATCAGTTTTAATTTGTGTCAGAACCGTGGCCTTTATCCTCTTCTCTCATTATCTCATCTCCCCGTTCTCTCTCTTGTCCTTCCATCCCCTCCTCTCTAGTGATTTCTTGGCGTCTAATACAAGTACAAACTGTTCTCACATGTGCCCACTCATCCCTCATGACAACCTAAAATAAAACAAGGAGTCACTCTAAACAGAAACTAATTAAAATAATGGCCAGGCAGAGCCGTTTCCAAAACCCGAAGGACTTACAGGATCACTTGTCCGTATGAATCATGAAAATAACACTATGCAAATGAGACAAACAGATGATATTCACACAAACAGTCTCACTCACCTTAGTGGGCTGATATCTAGTGGTTTGTCCCAAAGGCTGCTGACCTCCGAGCCGTAGGACAGTAGATACAATTGGTTTTTGAAGCAAAGTTGCTCCTCAATGAGAGTCTTTGATGGTGTTACATAAGCAAGTAAGAAGAAAAACCACAAAAATGAGCCGTGTAATTGATTAAATTAGTAAAATAAAGTATGAAGCATTTTGGGACCCTACTAAGAGCTCTCGCTGTAGATCTGCTAGTCTCTCTGTAGAGGCGTTGAAATCAGATGTGTCGACAAGTACTCCGACTCGGGATCCGTTCACCACCCCAAACACCTGACAGATCAAACCAAACCAACACTGGGTACCAAAGTTCATCTGCTTAAAGGTAGGGTAGGTAATCATTTTTCTAAAAAAAAAACATTCCAAATTTGTTTAAACTGTCTTTATATACCAATACATAATTAAAATGTAAGTACTCTGAAAAAGAAAATATAAAAATCGAGTGACTTTTAATCTGCAATAAACACAGCTCATTATTTCCATTCACTCCACCCCCTCCCTTCTGAGCTCCTTCCAAAGCCACGCCCCCAAAACACATGAATGCGCGACGCCAAACGCTCAGGCTGGAACAAGACGCATTTATTACCTGAGACGAGTGGAGAGGAAGGAGCGCAGTACATACAGTGACATCATGTCAGAATCACATGTAATAAAATACCTAACTTTATCACTATGAATATAAACAAATAAGATTTCTTTTAGTACTCACTATCAAGCTAGCATATCGATAATGGTAAAGTTTCATTCGGTAACGAGCTATATTTATAAGGCAAAACTAAAAACAGGTTGCATTGATACACGTTTTTCCATTACCATCAGTTACACTGTGATGAAGATGAATTTCGTGTAAGATTCATAACATATACGGTGTTTTGCATGTAAGAGTTTCCATGATGAAAACATTGTTGACTCTAATGAAGACTAACGTACACTCCGAGTCCGGAGACAAGTACCGCATCGTCGGTTCGAGGACAGGTCCGGGGTTGAGGGCGAAGCAGAGGAGGTCGTTCAAGAGTGCGGGCAGGGTCCGAGGAAGTAGTTTTTGCCTTGTTTGCCTTCGCTGACTGCATGCAGGTGCTTTGAGCTGAATATTTCCGGGAACGGTGACATGTGATGAGTGCACGCCGGGCAGCGCGCGCAGTGGGGCTCGGGGCGGGCACGAGACATGAAGGCATCTGATTGGTTCTTTACATTCGCACCGAATGGCAGTGATTGGTCAGAGTTTTTACTGTCCTGCAGCTGCTACAGAGGTCTGATTTTTTTCATTCCTTTTTCTAAACACATAATGTATTGACTACTATCAGGATGGAAGGACCATTTCACCCAGGCTAAAAAAAAGTGTTTCTGAACAGGATTACCTACCCTACCTTTAAACCAGATTCATGTGAGGATTTCTCAGAGATCCAGGTTACCTTTCGGTTTCCTTGACTGAGCCACTTAATTCGGTCATGGTACATCTCAATGGCACTACAAAAAAAAACAGATCAAAACATCTGAATTTAACACAAGTGAAGCCATCAACCATCAGATTCATATTAGGCAGAGGCTATTTGCCAACAGCAGAACTTTCTTTGCACTAAGTGTAGATAGTAGTTGCTATTTATACTATTTGCACCTCAGTGTATTGTCTTATGGCAATTGTATTGCCTTACTGGGACATCTTGACCCTGTACCTAAAGCCCGCCCTTACACAGTCATACAGGTTTCGAAGAACTTAAAGATGAGTGAATGATAACAGAATAAAAATTTTAGTGTGAACTATCCCTTTAATGCCTCCCACCACCGATCCAGTTATCAGACAGGTGTCTTTTGTAATTTTTGGTTACAAAAGTGGGCGGAGTTAGTGTAAATAGCTTCTGCCAACAAGGCAGGCTATTTGCACTTGGTATAAATAGACACTGTTCATATTAATACTTGGGCTGTCAGGTTAATTTAGTTTATTATATAAAAAAAAAAACAATGTCAAGTCAAGTCAAGTCACCTTCATTTATATAGAGCTTTTAACAATATAGACTGTTTCAAAGCAGCTTTACAGTGATAATAGGAAATTAAAGTAACAGAGATTGTTTTGGCTCTAGAATAAAGTTATTGTCCAGCTAAAGTTAATTTTGATTGATTGATTCACTTCCATTGTAAAAATCATTAGTTATTAACTTAGGGGCCGCTAACACGACACCGTTCTAACTTCGCACAACAACAGTGCCTGGTGGCTCAAGAACACAAACCTTGAAAAAAAATGTTTTTTTATAAGATTAACACATTTACTCATAACCCTTGATTTGTCAATTTTGTATTAAAACTTAATAATAATATACTGAGTTCTAAAGTCACTTGCTGTCAATGCAAGGCTTCACTTGTCTGTCTGCCCCCACAAAACAATTATTGTTACATTATTTAATCTGTATCATACTGTAATGTATTTTCTCATATAATGTAATTAATTCCACATTTTGATACGGCTGTATAGCATATAAATCACATGCACTGCATTCAGAGAATGATAAAGCATCATCATGGCGACTTTAAACAAGTAGTAGAGATGATTCTCACGTGTAAAGCTGTTCCTCAAAGTCAGCCAGTGACTCACTGCTGATGTGCATCTGTTTGCTCAGCTCGTCTCCTCTTTCAGATCTGAGAGAGAGAGAGAGAGAGAGAGAGAGAGAGAGAGAGAGAGAGAGAGAGAGAGAGAGCGAGAGAGCGAGAGAGCGAGAGAGAGAGAGAGAGAGAGAGAGAGAGAGAGAGAGAGAGAGAGAGAGAGAGAGAGAGAGCGAGAGAGAGAGAGAGAGAGAGAGAGAGAGAGAGAGAACAATTTAAGGTTTGGGGGGGAAAAAATCACTAAGAACTTCTCAGTCATATTTCACCTCAAAATCAAAAAAAGAAATGTTTTGAATAAAGAAAATGCTGCCTTTTTTTGGCTCCCAAGTTTTTACACACGAAAACATTAGAGCATTAATGACCCACTTATATAAGACTTAAGTACCAAAGTACATATTTATATGTAATTTCATAATTGTCACGTTCAGGACGAGGAAGAAGACAAAAGTAAGCCAAGCAGATCGAATAGCAGCATAAACTTTATTAAACAAAACAAAAGAGTAATCAGTCAACGGAACAGTGTGCTAGCTAGAGCACAGTTAACAACACCAGACAACGAGCAAACTGAACTGAGTGCAATATATACAGAGAGAACAAGGATCAGGTGTGTGAAATCAATGAGTAGCCATGACAACCAATGAAAACATACTTGGTAACCAAGAAACACGGTAAATAATGAGAAACGTTCGTGAAAATGAAACTGAAATAACAACTGAACGTGGCTGAAGTTTACTGACAAGAATATATGATAGTAATAATAATAATATATTCTATATTGCACATTTGTAATGATAAAGTTGCAATTTAGTACATTTAAAATCAACCAGTTAAAGGCCCTTGAAACACACAGCATTATTCAATGTGTTGATGTAATTTCCACGGAAACAGGAAGACAGGGCGGGGCATATCGAGCAGCTCCTCCCCTTTTTTAAAACAGCCAATAGCGTTTAGTTTACATCACAGCTCAGTCGGAGCCGTTGAGCTCGGGAAAGCTGCATTACAGCCTAAGACAGCCACAGTCTAATAGATTCCCCTTTTAGATTTAATATGAAACTATTACTGAAGCAAAACAGTGAGCTTAATCATGCTGAAGATACAGTGTGTAGTTTAAAAAGTGTGTAATTTATGTTGGCACCGGTGTTACCTCTTCCACTCATCAGTGCTGTTTCTAATGCAGAGTCTAAGAACGATATGATCTCCTCCACATCGCTTTAAAATACAGCATTCAGTACAGAATTCAAATGGGTCCGATGTTTTCTGGTCTGCGCTCTGTGCTGTCGTGTCTCTGGACCGGAGCTGTGGCGGTTCGCACGACACTAACTTCTTTCGCCCCGATGGAAAACATATTTACATTGTCTGACTCTGAATTATTCCCTATAGTGCACTATGTGCCATTCACCATATAAAAAATAGTAAATGTGTGAACAAGTGACCGATTTCAGCTGCAGATTCAGCGTCTATTTATAATTTAGGGGGCGGAGCTTCAGATTCTAGAGAGCATTTGATTGGATAGAAAATCTGATGAGAAGCTGAAGTGCAGTGATGTCATCAAAACCATTGATCATTATTGGTGGGCGTGAGAGACTGTTAGTTTTGAACGCTTATATCTTCTAAATGCGAATGCTGTCATTGTTTTGGAGGACACCAGTTTATAGACAACAGAAAGGCTAACCTAGTCATACTAAAAGCCATTACAACTTCAATTTTAATTTCTTGGGGACTTTAACATCAAATAGCAGTACAGTTATGTGCTTTTAGTATGTTAGTCAACACATCAAAATAAGTGTACATTAAAGCATGACAAAAGATTATTAAAACATGATGATTTAAAATGTACTTTAACGTTTACTTTTATTATTTTATTTGACTTTTGGAGTTCACTTTTTTAAAGTGTACTTAAGTGTGTTAAATCATAAAAAGTGTACTCTCTTTAAGTACACTTAATTGCATGAATATTATATTATATGCAAGTAAAATATACTTTTTTATACTGTTTTTAAATGCACTACAAGTGCACATTCAGTTCAACTAAGCCACTTCTTTTTCACAAGGTTATGCTTTTCTCGCTGTAATAGAGGCCACACATTACTACCTTAAACTCTGTCAAATAACGGTATGCTTGTTATCTGTATTATTGACGTGTATCAGATCTGAAAGCATGGTTTATATTTCCACAATCATTTATAACTCATGTTTCCTTGTTTTGAGAACAGCAGGTAATTATAATTCCACCACCTGGTTTCTAAAACCCAAACCGAAACGATTGCTGAACCGATATTGTGTGGGGAATTTGTTTTTGATGGCATAACCAGTGGCAAAAAATTAATAAATCTGTGATCTGTTCACAATCCGGCCTGTTTACCCTTAAAGTCAAACCTAAATCTATTCAGACACCTTCGACATTTCTCACATTATCACAGTTTATTCACTATAAAGGCCCTTTCACACTGGACACGATTTTGACGCACGAATCATTCGCGCGATGGTTTTATTTTTCGATCAGCTGTTTGTGTAATGAGTGCTTCCACACCGAACGCGAATGCGCAGCGGCGAAAAAACGACTTTTATTTTATTCGCTTCGATGTCGATTTTTTTTTTACTTTTGCGGCGACAGAATAGGCTTCAGCCAATCACATACTACAAGGACAACGATTTGAAAGACAACAGCTGTGTCCCAATGTGAAGGCTGCATCCTCCGAAGGCCGTATTTGAAGGCCGATTGGCCGCATTTGAAGGCCGATTGCGTCACAGCGGCGCTACGAAGGACGTCCCAATTCAAAGGCTGCATCCTTTTTTTTTTTTTTTTTTTTTTTTTTTTTTTTTTTTTAAGGCTGCATCCTTGGAAGGTCGCATTTGAAGGCCGATTGCGTCACGCGGCTCGATGAAGGCTGTTCCAATTCAGTTCTGCATCCTCCGAAGTCCGTATTTGAAGGCCGGTTGCGTCATCGCGACGCGACGAAGGCTACCCTGATTCAAAAGCGACGCCAAATGCGTCCTTCGTTTCTCCGTGAAAGGAAGGATACATAAATGAACACTTAGCGGCCTATTCTACCCCATAAGTCATTGCGCGCCGTTGACGACAGCATTTATTTATTTATTTTTAAAGGCGGTCGAGACTAGAGATCGGTGGTGGACAGCAAATTCACATTTAAATGTAAGTATTATGTTTTCATTTATTTAAATGGCTAGCGAAACCGAGTTAAAGTTTATTATAAACTTCATCTTAACTCCTTCGTCACCATTGCGTGGCTTCATTTGTCAGGTAGTTTGAGGCAAAACTTGTGCTAATATTAGTGTAACGACCTATTGCACTAGTCTATCTCACTTGACTTGTGTATTAGGCTAAAAGAAATATGCTAAAGAAGTAAGCCCACAACAATAAGAAAAGCAGTTGATAAGGCAATGGGGTTTTACTTTTATGTGTTTTTGTAGTGCTGTCATGCAAGCTATGTGGTTTTAACCAAATTTGAGTATATAGAAATATGATTTCTTAAGTATTTTGTATGCATGTCTTGATGTGTCATATTTTGCAGTGTTAACAATGCACTTAAGATTGCACCCCTGTGTTAAGCTTTTTTAGAGCAATTCAGGAGAAAAAAAACACGTCTTTGCTGAAATGTATTGTGCTGTTGTTGTTAACAAGCCATAGTTAATTTGCTCTGCCCTTAGGATTGCAAGTGTCCTGGGACAGGTGAGGGTGTGAGTGGGAAACCCACTGCTGAAACTCGGCCCTGGTTTGTCCTCAGGGCCCAGTTCGGCAGTGGGTGCCCACGGTGAGGAGGAGCCAGCACCAGCAGCACCAGCACAAAGGCAGAGGCGAGGAGAGCACAGGAGAGTAGGGAGAGGATGGACAGGCTGTTTTCTCTTCTTGAGAAAATGATTGAAAAATATATATTTTTTCTACATATTATTTAACTTTTTTCATTATTTTTTAAAAGGAAAGAAAATCTGTACATTATTTTTTATGCAACTTTAAATGTGTAAATAAAAGAGAATGAATTGTTCTGGACATTGTTGATTTTTTTGACAGTCATCATTTCTACTTGAAACAAACTCTTGTATACCTTTTTTTTTTTTTTCAAATAAAATTGGTAAATGAAAATCATTTGTTCCATGGGCTACATTAAAGTACTTTTTCCAACTATTAACAACATACGTTAAACATATCAAAATCAACAAACATTTACTGTACATAAAATAAGAAAAAAATGATGTAGACTTTTATTAGAATTTATTAGAATAATAATTAGACTTTCAAAAAGAGTAATTTCTGAAAAAAGTACTTTTAATAACAAGTTTTTAGTATCAAGAGTAAAACTAGAGGTATGTATTCTGCAGGGGAAAAAACTCCTTGTCAGGGTTTTTATTATAGTTTGTATTTATATTATGATATTCCTGCATTTAGGGATGGGACGAAATATCGTTTGACAAAATATCGCGATACAAAACGTGACGAAACGCATCGAGGTCGAAAAAAATGGATCGCGAAATAAAGATAGATGGCACTGCTGCATGATTTGCGTAGTATATAAATAATTTAGTGTATTATATGTGTGTGTATGTATATGGGGCAGACATACAGTTGGTGGCAGGCTGGCAGCACCATCTGCTGATCAAGCAGGGTAAAACTAAATGAAAAAAAAAATTATATCCGGGGAACGGTGCGGTACGTCGTCACGTCAAGACAGCGGTTTGTTTCTCACAGTAAACTGCCATGCAGGCTAGAATTGCGAAACATTATTGGATAATTCTTATAATTTACATTTCTCTGGGCCAATCGGAATCTTAGCACTTGCGTCATAATCTTGAAGCACACACACATACCGTGCGAGTCTAATGGAAACTCACGCATGAATTGTCCTGCAATGAACTTGTTTTAGCGCCCGCCAAAGTGAATTTTTGTCCCGCCAAAGTCTTATTTGATCGGTGAGTAATGTAGATGAACGGCTGCGTTTGTGACAGGGCGCATGTTTTAACTAAAAGAACGACCAGAGAGAGAGAGAGCCGGTCGCGCGCGCGCACTCTCTGTGTAAACGACTTCACCGTCTCCAAACTAGGCGCTGTGTTGCTCTCTCTCCCTCGCACATATTAATCAAAATAAATCGACACGGTGGTAAAAGGTCGGAAGACCAAAGTTTCGTGTGGAGCATTCGGATATTTTTTTTCCCTGAATTATACTGCTGGGTGTGAATTGTGCTAAATAAGTTTCCTTATCTTCTCTGAAAAGCGTTCCGGACATTCAGCTGACATAAAACAACACTTTAATTAAACGAAATAAAACTATACTGTGATGAAATGTTTTCTATGTTGACAACTTGACACAAATCTTGGATGTCCATGTCCTAACTGCTGGGATAATCACACAACGCGCACGACACGTCCAATTCGCGAACTAATAATGACTCCTTTGAACCGATTCATTTTAATGAATCGTTAAAACAACTGATCTTTCCAACAGTGAACTCAGGAGACGTCTGAATCGGTGTATAACTAATCAGTAACACTTTACAATAAGGTTCTATTTATTACATACATTATATAAAAAGTACAGTTTGCTAACTCAAGCTTAAACTTTAAAATAAATAAAACCACTTTTTTTTAAAAGCATTTTAAACATTTTTCCACACAGTGCTATCAAGAATCGATAAGAGAATCGTTAAAGAATTGGATCGATAATCAGAATCGTCAGTGGCATTATTATTGATAAAATCTTATCAAATCCCATCCCTATGTGAAGACAGTAAAATTATAATCAAACATTAAAGAACATACATAAATAAAAAGATGCTAACATGAGGTCTTATTGTGTCACTGTCAGTCTTGTTACATCTGTGCAAAACTAGGGTATGCAGATTAATTATTATTATTATACATCATTCATCAGCATGCATTGATTAATCCCATGGCATGTATAAAAAAAAAAAGTTAGTCTGCACTACCTTTTTTTTTCTTTTTTGTTCTTTTTTGATATCGTATCGTGACGTATCGTATCGTGACCCTGGCATATCGAGGTGCATCGTATCGTGAGTTTAAGTGTATCGTCCCATCCCTACATTTTACTTCTGAATATTTTCAAGGTTGTTACATTATATACTTTTGTGTAGTTTAATGTAAAATCATATGTGCGGGGGAAAAAGGTACTTCAGTAGGTTACTTCACATTTGTACGTGAATATTTAATGAAATATGCAGTTCCGAAAATTAAAGTCTCATATAAGTTTGATATGTCCCATATCAAAGGGTGCATCTGAAGCGCTCGGACCGGTCTAGCCTACAGAGGATTGTTCTTGTCGCCTGGCAACCGTGACAGCTGCCGATGACGAGCGCGAGAAATACTGGACTTTTTTATATTCAATTGGGTTTTATATTCAAACAGGGCTAAACCGAAAATACATGATCCGGCAGCGCCGGGGCTGCAACATCCTCACCATGTCCTCCAGTAAAATATAAAACATAAAAAATGACAATAGCCAATTCTGGCTCCATAGCTGTTTACTCAATTAGGCTATATCAAATGAATGATCAGGATGGCAGCTGTCCTCTCGCACCGTTGAGGAGCGGTGATCAGAAACACCTGGTTGCGCAATTAGGAAATCCTATAAAGGCTACATGGTGCGTCCTTCGGAGGACGCAAAGGCTGCATCCTTGAAGTCTTCAGTCCTTCGAAGGATGCAGCCTTCACATTGGGACACAGCTAAAGTGTGTCGTAGCATTGCCAACCAACTCGGTTATCTTGACTGTGAGTTTGTTGTGTGATAGTTTTAGTCATATAGTCCTGTGCTGTGTAGGCTAGCAGGCCAAACTACATTTGGGATACAAAGCTAACACTATTATCGTCAAAGATAGAGACAGAGACCGTGTTTACTTTGAACACGTAACAAAATGTAGTGAGACTATTTAGGGCTGCTTTTAGTATACTATACATTCTTTGTGTGATATCTACAGTTTCTAGTCGAATGATTTTTAACTTACTTAGCTCGTCTTCACTGGATGCTATGACTATGACTGGATGATGATGATGATGATGATGATGATGATGAAGTGTCCATGTTTTCTCAGCTGTCGGCGCGATTCGCGCGAAAGTTTGGGAATGTTGAAGCTCTCTGAACGTCACAGACGTCGCAAATTCGCGTCGCGGCTGATGTGAATGGTTTTGATGCGAACTATTCGCTTTTTCGTTTCGCTTTTTCGTTACGCATCCGGTGTGAAAGGGCCTTTAGTGTTAATAAAATATGACAAGAACTCAGAGTTATTATATCAGTTGATATTTCTGTCCTTCTGTTAGAGTGTCTCACAGATTAATTATGTTGAATAAATATGTTGTCAGCTGTTAAATTTAACTACACAATTAGATAATACCAGTTTAGCTCAACCAGTTACCAAGCAATGCTTCATTGTGTTCAGTCTGTGTGTAAAAAGGTCGCATTAGCAATTAAAGAAAAAACACTTCAGCATGATCAGCTCAAAGTGTCAATCATTTTTGGTCCCAAATCTTTATAAATGTTACTGGTAGTCACTGTATGAAGAATTTTTGGGTATAATATGTCAGTTTACTTTATTTTGCTATCCTCACTTACATAAATGAACTATAGTGTCCTGCACACACTAGAAAAACACATATATCTGGTCTCTGAATAATCTGTATCTTAGCTCAGTATAGGAGTGTTGCAGGTTGGTTGGGCTACATCAGTGTATAGACGGACACAGGGTGTGTAAGAGTCAGTAGTAAACTCACACAGGACGAGTGTTGCAGAGAGAGAGGGGGCGAGAGAGAGTCAGTCCACAGTTCTCCAGCCATCGCTCTGAGCTCTCGTACACTTCACTGCGATCCTGCAACAACAGCGTCATCACTTCATACAGCAACGAAGCTTACAATGTAGGAAATAACTGCATGATTATAGGTAATGAAGGCACCAGTACATCTGAAGTTTGGGTTTGTCTGAAGATGGTGGACTGTGCACTCGTCTCCATGTGAGACTCACTGCTCTCTGCCCTAAAGACCATTTAAATAAGACAGGGGAAAATGTCTCTTTATAATCTGCATATCAAGCACAGATGAACATAGAAACCGGATCTGTTGTGTAAGTTCACCACTCGAGGGGTCCCGTCTTCTTCTGCTCCATACGGAGATGAGAGGAACTTCCCAATGCCACAGGTTCTCTGTGGAATAATAGCAGTGTATAATAATGCGATGAAGTAACTCTCTGAGGACTGATCTCTAACAACTGCTTGTGTGTAATGTTACAAAATATTTAAATTTCATATAAATGCTGTTTTTTTTTTTTTTACTTTCTAGTCATTGAAGAATCCTGAATTATTTTTCTTTTTTTTAAAAGAATAAGTAACGTTTTCTTCAGCAGCAAATCATCATTAGAGTGATTTCTGAAGGATCATGTGACACTGAAGACTGGAGTAATAATGCTGAACATTCTGCTTATGATCACAGGAATAAATTATATAGAAAATAGTTATTTAGAATTTTAATAATTCACAATAAATGCAGCCCTAAGACACACACACACACACACAAAAAAAAAAAAAAAAAAAAACATTAAAAAAAACAGGCCCACACGTTTGAACAATATTGTGTTTGTCCTTATACTGTTTGGTACTTTTAAGTTTATATTTTTTAAAGTGCCTTGAGTACTGGCTATAAGCGTTAGGTTAACCGATATTACTATTGTTGTTATTAGTATTAGTAACAGTTTTATCAAGAAGCTAATATCTCCATCTCGTGCATTTTAATAGGCCTATGTTAAAGAAAGTTTCTGAAAGGAGATTCTACATTCCTTTCTTGTGATTTTACCGTAGCAACAACGACCCAAGTATGCAGTAACTATGGTATTCAGGAAAAATCATGTTGAAGTGTCGCGAGCTTATCAATAGTGTTTACCTTCACGTCACGGTGTTGGTTCTGAAGCTCGCGCGCGCACAGTCTCTATGATCCTCGCGCAGAAACCAGTAAACGTCCGTGTGCGGCTCACACTCGTCAGTGACTGACAGCTGCTGTGTTAGGCGTCTCCATAGTAACACACTGCACTAGTGCGCCTCACGAGCTCATGTTGACATATTCATGATCAGTGCTACAGTTATTAATTCAAGCATTACTGTTATTATTGCTGAGACAAAACACGAGAAGTACTCATGTAACGTTAGACATCTAAACAGATGGCACTTTAGTTTTCACTGGAGCCAGTGACCCAGAGTCAGACTGATGTTCAGTTCGCGAACGAGTCGTTCTTTTGAACCGGTTCTTTTGATTAAACTTACTGATCCAGTTCGACAAGTTTGACAGTATGCTTATGTAATAACTTCCGCTTTTCACGTCTTAGGTGCTTTAATAATATAATTGCGTATATGTGACAACATTGTGTGATTATGTACACAAATAAATTGTTAATCGTTTTTTTTTAACTGGTTAATTGAAACGAACTGTTCGAAAGAACCAGTTTGCGGAAAAGATTCTATGGAAGTAAAATAATGTCAAATGTTTTTGAAATAAAAAGCCTGTTGAATTGCACTACTTGAAAAAAAAAAGGCATTGCATTAACCATGCTTGCATTTTAATGCATTGCATTTTTAGGGCTTGCATTTTTATGGGCTGAAATTCAACGTGGTTGAATATTTAAGCTGTGAATATTTCAATTAAAAACATTTCAAACACCTTTTCATTATTAACAATTCAATAATCCATATTCACCTTTCATATTTCACTTCCAAAATATTCAAACTGTTTAAAAATACAACCAATAATATTCAACAGGCATTTTTCGGTCCATTTTATTTCGCTTTGCAAATTCGCTTCCACAAATTCAGTGGTTCAAATTCGACAGTAAATTCAACATAGACATCCAGGAACTGCAGGAAAAGCAGTAGATTGCCGAGCATACGCTCCATCTGCTGTTAGTCGACCTCACCATCAGATGGTGCAAAAGCGCTTGTTGTTGACGAATACATTCATTCATAAAATGGAAATGATTATCTGTGTCAGTATATGCGGAAAAGATGATAAACACACAAAAGGTGTGTTTATGTTTCATTCAATAACTTCATTGTTACTTTCCCTGTGTAGCCTACATGTCATCAGCTTTCTCTACCATCATGAACAGGATTATAATCGGTTTCGCTCAATACCTCATACTCAAGGATTCCCCTTCCGTCGGGACAAAACGCTTAACGTAGCTTAATGGACTAATACAGTGATATGAAAGACCAATCTTGCACCTTATTGGGGAAGTAGGCTGTAGGCTACTATATAGGCTACAGGCAAGAAGATGGACTCAGAATATGAACTTAACGCGCAAAGTTTCATGCTGAGCGTTTCGTGATATACTGACATAAAATCAACACTTGATCAATTAATACTAACACTTTCTCTTCTATTCTATTCTCTCTCTCTCTCTCTCTCTCTCTCTCTCTATATATATATATATATATATATATATATATAGTATAGTATAGTATGCCTAAGTGTATTGCAGCTTAAACTGTCATAGCACTTGCATATTGTTTTCCTATTGTTAGTTTAACTGTAAATCGCTTTGGATAAAAGCGTCTGCTAAATAACTAAATGTGAAATTGGCTTGACATTGGACATTCGCACATTTATGGCGCTTTTCCACTGCATGGTACGGTACGGCTCGGTTCGGTACGGCACGCTTTGGCGCTTTTCCACTGCATGGTACGGTATGGCTCGGTTCGGTACGGCACGCTTATGGCGCATTTCCACTGCATGGTACGGTACGGTACGGCTCGCTTCGGCTCGCTTTAAATGGTACCACCTCTGTTGAGGTTCCAAGCGTACCGTACCGGTACTAAAATGTGACGTGAAAACACTGAAGATCACTGATTGGTCAGACAGAATCGTCACTACCAGTGTCATTGTATTTGCGACACGAGACCATGCACGAGACAAACCCGCTAGATTTAAATAGCCAGTAGACAACAGCCAACGCTGTAGTGTCTTGCAGTTAAAAAGGGACCGTCTCTAAAGTTGCATACAACATTGGCATACACTTTTCTAACTTCAATAGCAAACTTAAATTTATTTGAAAAAATATCAAAAATCCAAAGGGTGCGCAGTATGCCTGACACTACATGAACACTTTACAGTTGGTTTTATGACTGTAAGTCGTTCTATTCAAATGCTATCGGAGTTAGAAACGTGTATACCAAAGTCGTATACACTTTAGAGACGGACGACCCTAAATGTGAGAATGTCCAACGTCAAGCCATCTTTATGCCAGTCTATCACTGGGAAACGCTCAGCATTAAGCTTTGCGCGTTATTCTGAGTCCATCTGCTTGCCTGCGAGTTTGGTTTTTTATGGAGTTCATTATCCGCCCGCATCCCCGCCTGTGAATTTTAGGAATGTCACAAGAATCCACCCGTTTTAGCCACTTTTATGCGGGTACCCAACCCATTGCAGGACTCTAGGTGCTTATGTGACAGCTAGCGACATTATTTGACTATTATGGCATTTCTTAGATTTTTGCTATAATAGCCGTTTTATTTTTCTGTTAAATTAAATTCAAAAAGTATCTCGTCTCCTCGTTTATCCACTTTGTTGACACCGGCCATGTGTGCAAACCAGTCAGTATAATGGGTACAAACCTATGGTACAAACTGGGCGGAAATTAACTAAAACTTCTTTTGTGGCGGGTTGTTCCCATAAATTGACCTAAAACTTAATCGCAATCCATTATTTATTCGGCAAATAACGTTTCCATCAGCGTTTATCGCATAAACCGTACATCGATCAAGATAAAATCCGATGAGACCGACCGTATTTCATTTTAGTCGATATTCAAGAAATTCAATCGAATTTTACTGTTTCCATAAGGCATTTTTCATTCGATTTCACATAATTCGGATAAAAACGTGTTGATGGAAACATAGCTAGTGATGACACAATTTTCATTTTTGAGTGAACTATCCTGAAATCACTCGCGCCAGACGCTCTATTCGCGTTTGGTGTGAACGCACCTAGGCTAACCTAAACTCTTGTTTATAAAAGTTTGGGCTTTTATTTAATCACGTCTTTTTGTGTAAACGAGATTTTTTGTTAGTTTTGTAAAAGTTTTTCGTGTCAGTTGAATGGGTGATTGGAAGTTGGCTAATTTATTTTAAAAAACTGATATTTAACACAAATGTATGTGCTGTTAATCGATGACGTCACTTTCACGGAGCATGTATGTGAATATCTGCTGTCAAACAAATACATATTCGTGGACACATGTATGGTATATAAGCACAATTTTCACAAACCTGTATGCAGGGCCTAAAACTAACTTTTTGCCACACATGGTAATGGGCAAAAAATTTACCGCCATCAAAAATAAATATATATATTTATTACCTGCCATGTAATTTTTTGTTGTTGTTGTAGAAACAGGCAGTTATGACACCAACATATTAGATACCAGTGAAAATTCACAATTTTTAGGTACAGAAATTGAATAAAGCAATCAAATGTAAAATAACACTGCATAGTCTTCACTGTATAAATTAAACAGATTACTCCTTATTAAAGTTATGAAAGTTATTCTGTCAAGAGCAGCGAGTGAATTTCTCTTTGTCTTTCGTTGTTTGATTAACATAAATGGCAAGACTGCAGCAAGTTTATATTAGGCTGCTGTCACTTTAAGAGCTAATAACACACAGTTCCAATATACACGCGTTTTCTTTCTCATCTGCTTATGTTCACTTAAGAAACGAGAACGCTCACCAATACGGGTATTTTACAGGTGCAAGAAGACATGAGAGCTTATTCACGTTTGTTCACATTCATGTTCTAACAACATCGCATTTGTAGAACTCATAAAAATACCGCTGGCCAACTGGCGAATGACAGCGGTTCATATAAACAGATTCTTACTCAAATTTGGTGCTTGGCGAGTGTTAACTTTTGCTTATTTTATTAAAGTTTGCATATTTCTTGATGTTAAACAATAGGGATGTGAATAAAAAAAAATCATGATTAATATCATTCAGTTTTAATTTAACGACATTGAGAAATTAGTATAGTTTTTATTAATACTTTGAATTAGTTTTCATTTTATATTTTCCTTTTTAAGTATTAGTAATTTTTTGTTTTTGTCATTTTTATTAGTTTTTGTTTTCGTGTCTATAGCTTTAATTTTTTTTCTCATTGGTTGCTAGGATGCTGTGGGTAGTTGATAAGGTGTTGCTATGAGGTTGCTAGGGTGTTCATATTTAGTTGTTAACATCAATTTAAACTAATTATAAACTAACATAACATAGTATGGATGACCCTTGTGTTAAATTAGACCAGGACTTGTCAGAGCGCCCTTTAACATTGCATTCTCACATTTGAATTTAACAAACCGATTTCAATTTCCCAAACTTGCAAAAGTAAAAAAATGACATCAGCAATCTCATCCATTTGATGGCATTTCCTAAGAATTAGATTTTTTTTTATTTTTATATAGGTTTGAACTGAAATGTGACATACTGAAAAACCAGGGTCCATGAGCAAAGGGAGTCTGCAGTGAGAAGCTCAAAAAGGGTAGGATGTTTTGAATATTGCAAATTTAATGGCTTGTTGCTAGGCAACCATACACCCCATGCTTGCACAAATTACTCTAAACGCAATTAGCCACAGACTCTTCATGCATGCAAAGTTTGCAGATTTTTCGCCATAGAGACAGAAAGTAGAGCAATAGTTACAACTGGATTCCCAAATAAAGCAAAGCTCAGTTGAACTCAAGCAGTCGACCTTCTTTTTTATGCCTTTTATTGTATACAGTGAGATACTGAAACAAAGAGTAGCGGAGAAAACAGTTGTTTTGCCAGTAACACAAACCTGTTAACAGTAACTGTGCACAAGGACTGCTAACATCCTTTGATAGATAATACTGTTACTCACTCGTACATTTGTTTCCTTCCCTTTTGAAATCATAAATAGCTTTTCATTACCCTATATGTCATTGATGTTCATTACCCCTATACTTTTTTTCTTTTTTTTTTCTTCCATTTTATGATGGGTTTCCAAAAATATCCAGAGCAGAAGCAGTCTTTAGCGCGGAGGTGATGCCGTCCACCGTTGTTCTCGCAGTTCACATTAATTTAGGTCCCAGTGCGATACGCCTTTTTGCCAAAAGCAGTTGTACACATCTTGCCTGAATGCAGGTGGGAGTTTCTCATGAACATTTTTTATCAATTCTTCAATCCAAGAGTTTGCCCCATATAATTACGAGAATCGTCTAAAATTGGAATAAATATATCTCATCTGTTGTATGCCATCCCTATAATGAATATGAATGTCTCCAAGGAAAGTGCAGTCTTTCGAAGCATTAATGAAATGAATTTAGTAAAGAATGTAAAGGCGACTGAGCATATGACCTTCCAATAAATGGATTGAACAGAAAAGCACATTCAAATAAAACCGAAACACACACTTAGAGAGGAGATTTCATAAAAAAAAAATAAAAAAAAAACTTGTGGGCAAAATGTAACCTTCATATCACACATCCATCATAAATAAAACACAGTTGTGATTTTGTTCCACTGTAAAGACACTTTTACAAGGTACATTTGCTTTCCGACAAACTGGGAGCGCTTCAAAATCGAAACATAAACAGGGGTGATACTGTAACAAGCACACATTCTCGAGCTCCTTTTATTCAGTGTCAGATAAATAAAATCGCAGCATTTTAATGAAACGTCCGTGATCAAGGCAGAACATAACTTACTTGTCATGGTGAGGGGACAAAAATTCAACTTAAAATCGCTAAATAATGAGGTAAGGAGTTCGTTTGTGTAGTGCTTGACCTACTGAAATGGCTAATACCGCACAGTGCTCCTCTGAAACTGAACCCATGCCCTCATTCATACAACAAAAACAGGTTTATGGCACATTAGCAAATCAAACCAAACAAGTAAAAGGGCTCTGCAAATCCAGAGACCAAAACAAAGAAGAGATGAACAGGTAATAAAGTCAAAACACAAACACAATCCGCCTGTGACTCTACAGAACTCGGCCCCGTAGTCGAGCGAGGACAGGCGGGAGTTTCTTTTGGTATGACGTCAGATTCAGAGAAATATCGAAGCGTGGTTTAAACAGCGAGGCACAGCCTTGCAGGGTCCTGACCGGCAGTCCTGGAGCGCTTGCCTCGTGTCGTGCCAGAGCAAAAAATTGTCTTAATACTGTTCCCTTTTACCGTATTCCCTCTTTTGTAACAGTGCAGCGTCCTGGAGAGCTCTTGGGCCGCTAGAGAGAATGCGGGGAGTCCCATTGTGACCCCTCCCAAGGGACTGAGCCTCCGGCCCAATGTGTCTGTGCCCGCATTCTCCACCATTATATATCATTTTTCCGCACAAAGGCGGAGCGCATACATGTGCGTGAAGCTCTACCAAACTTAAACGAACCAAAGATAACGGAACTATACTCCAAAGTAAAGTAGTACTGGAAGCAGCCGCTGTGGATGCACTCAGTCCTTTCCAGGTGGGCCTGTGTACTTCAACGCCCAGATCCTTTGGGTCGAAACTCAAAGGTGCAACATAAAGACAGCACAGGTTTAACTAAGCACAGGTTGGGCGAAGGGGAGCATGTGGTCGGATGCACTCGTATGTAGTGTGTGCAGTAATCGTCTTATTAGTTTTGCAGTTTAATGAGTTATTATACCATATAACACCATCCCCTGTCTTCGCCCCTTCTCGATGAGTGCCGGTTCTTTCCGTTTCACATTGAACACCCCAGCTTGTCCCAGCTGGGACCGTCCCCTCAGCCAGGAAGACAGACTTTTCCCGCAAACAGGAGCCCCACTATTGTGAAGAAGATGGAGAGGACGAACAGTACATAAGAGGAGCCCACCACTGTGTTGTTGGGTAATTTGTACGGTTGTCCTCCTACTTCATTGATGTAGAATCCTATTGGGAATATGAGGGCGGCCATACAAAACAAGATCACTGCAAAAGAGAAAGAAAGCAAGCGTTATTATCAGGACAAAAAGAAGCATTTACACAAATACAATAATTAGGACACATTAAGGGTGGGGTGGTTAAAAAATGCAGCAATTACCGGGAAAAGACAGCAATGGCTGGAAGAGACAAAACATTTTTGTCCATAGAATAAGGGAATTATACATTAGGAAAAACTGGTTTACATCAATATTTCCAATTTTTGACCAGCAGGGCGTAATTCACCAAAGCAGTGCCATATGGCTAATTCACAATGTATTCACAACTATTTTATTCCCAGTATAACATTAGGGAAGACGGTGAATGTCACAACGATTTTAGTGTGTTTTGTATTTAGCCTTCAAGTTTCCTGGAGACTCAATCCTTTCATGTTCCTTCTGTGTCTCACAAATTGCAAGTGTAAGAACATTAAGAAAGTCAATATTCAAATTTGTAGTCGATTATTTTCACTATTGACAATAATCGATTTTAGGGATATTTTAGGGATTTTTTTTTTTTACTAAAATCCAGTTAAGCGTAACACCATGTACTAATTAGGTGGTATACTACAAGTGTCTAACAACAAACAATTTGTCTCTCCACAATAAAAGTGCTGACTGCTGAGATATGTGATATTGTGAAAATTTACATTTGTACTGTTGGTGGCTGATCCCCTCCTCAAAAGTGGCACCATGAATGATTAACTGGGGCTGGGTGATAAACCAGATCATTTCAAGATCACAATTAAATTTATGTTGATCACGATGATAAGCTCTGGACACCTGATATGGATTACCATATAAGTCTATCACACAGCAGCCAGTCAGTGTATGGGAGCTGGCGAGGGAAACGACAGCAAAACTGAACCTTCCAAAGAGGAGGAAATTGTGTGTAAAAAAAAAAAGGTAACAAGGTAAATTATATGGAACTGGTTCGGGTTTCTTAAAAAAAAAAATAAAGGACAGATTAAGGACTCTTTATTAAAAACATAACACGTTTTTGTGGTTTAAAAACGAAGGTCGGTAAAAAACAAAACAACAACCAAAAAAAAAAGCGCAAGCTGGAGACAAAAGTTACTCTTTTGTCAAGTTCTTTTTTAAAAGTTGAAGTTTTTAACTTGAACACCGTGTTTTTAGACCGCAGTGTCATGCGAGAGACTCTGCAAAACATGCGGGTGCGATGGTCATACACGTCCATCTAGCTCGTTTACACACAAAACAATGGAAAAGTAGCACAGTGAAATTGAAAAACATGTTGGGGCCAGATGGTGTGCAAAACATGTCGTCAGTCGGTTCCAACCAAGACGGGAAACGCATCAAACCTCTTCCATCCCAGCGACACCACCAAGAGCACGGAAATGCGGTCCATTTGTAATCTGTGTGGCATAATCAGTTCACATTTCGCTTTTCACTACAATTTCTACCTCAATCATTTCATAGCTGTAAAACCAGTGCATAGATTATTTATTTTTAACTTTATTTTATCTAACAGTGAACTTTGTTTTCATTTTTCTTACCTCTATCCTACTTTAAGTTAACCCTCTGGGGTCTAAGGTGTTTTTGGGGTCCTTGAGATGTTCTGACATGCCCTGACATTTGTGCTTTTTTCAGTTGCTTATAAACATATTAATGGCAAAAAAAAATTACACACTATTTAGCACAAACAGGGCTACCATAATATGTGAGCAACAAGAATGTACATGTCTGCATTTTTGAGAGAATAATGTTTATGCGTGGTTATTGAAAAAACTAAAAACTAAAGTTTCTGAAATAAGGCCATAAAACACATACTAAATATGTGCCAATAAGACTTTTGTCTAATAGATGTCATTGCCTAGTGTTTTTTCTTCAAAATGATGTGAAAATCATCCTGCCCTTATCATTCACATAACACAATACATTGATTTGAATTTTGCAAAGCACTTTCTGTTTGGAAAGGCAATATGCGGAGTGGGCGTCAACGATCATGCATATTTAGTGGTTCACACCTTAGGAGACAATGGGGCCTGCATACTTAATGACCCTTTCATTCAGGTGAGTCACTGAGCCACAAGAATGCAAGAGCAACAGTTGGAAGCATCTCAATTCTTTTTTATTTTTCCACATATTGTGCTTGCAATTTGGCCTATAATATCCAAGGAAAACATGTCTAGTAATTGTGCAGTTAATTCTCATACTGTATTTTCAGTTTTGGAATATTTATCCTCTCCCCAAATTTGTCACTAATAAAACACAATAAAAATTATTTAAAGAAAAGGCTTATTACCTTATTACCTTTTAATAGTTTGTTTACATCTACCTTGTAAATATATTTTTTTATTAAAAAGGTTACAATTACAACAACAATTCAAGTGTAATCTTTCTTTGTAAAAACTAAAGTATACATTTTATCATACATATTTCAAAGTTAAGGATTTGATTGATTATTTGATTACTTTATTTTTGACAAAACATACTATATTTAACATGAGCAAATATTGGCAAACAAATATTGGCTTATTTGAGTTGGCAGATATTTTACAGTAAAAATGTATAATCTATCCAAAACTAATCAACGAAATGTTGTCTTTCATATGTCTGTAACATAGCTCTTTCATTTTTATTATAAGAAATATAAATGTTAATTTGCAGTTTAATACGTTGCTTATACAAATACATTTTATTTCAACATTTCAGTCGATTTTTACTCAGTATAGCAATACAGTTTGCTAAAACCGAAACATTCATTCACAAACAGAAACGCCTGACTGTAACGTTGTTTTTATGAAATATTAGGGCATATAAATGTTAATTTTCAGTTTACTCATCTCAGTATAGCAATACAGTTTGCTAAAACATCATCATTCATTCACACAGAGACGCAATTTAAATTTAAACTGTCTTTTTGCGAGCTGTGATAAACAGCGCGCATCTCTGCGGCTGCCGTTCATTCATTCACAGAAACGCGATTAACTTGAGAAGGAAAAAAAACTTACTACATATTCGGATCCTCTCTCCTGCAATACCCGCACTCTGAGGTAGATTTTCCGTTATTATTATTCCTCACAGCGCTGCCAGATGGTGTAAACACGTAGGCTACAATGATATGATTAAACTTGTGTTTTCTCGAGCTGATATGGGGGCGTTCACAGGTTTGCCTCAGTAATTTGCGTTTGAATAGCACGCGCTCTCCGTGGGCGGAGTCACATTACCTTTGAATGAGCTCTAATTAGCTCGACTGGAATCGCTCTTTTAATACAGATTTCACAAGATGAGAATATTTGTTTTTTATATAAATTACCTCATTTTAAAGAAGAGAATTCAAGCTTCATGCCTGTGTGTCTGTATGCCTGTTTGACTCAGTATTCGCTGAGTTATTGTTCATTTTCGGACGCGTTTCAGAATGGACTTCACTGACAGAGAGAAGGCAGAACTCGCATCACGTTTATTTTTCTTTATTTGGCAAAAAGCACAACACTTTGTTTTTATTGTGAGTATACACAAAAATAATACACATTTAACAGAATCGATTGATGTATGAAACTTGCTTGTAATATCAAAGTCAACAGAGCAAAATTAATTTCTTTTGAACTGAACTGAAAAAAATCCAGCAAAACGCGCGGGCGCGTTTGTCGACCTCAGAGGGTTAAAAGGCAACCAAACTCCTATTGTTTTAAGGCAGAAAAAGCATGTTTGCACAATTAAAAGTTTCTGGTTTTTTTTTAAGAAACGATATTCTAAAATGTAATTAATGAACCGTTTATGTTCAATATGGAAAACTTCAATCAATTTGGGGAAAAACCTTTTTTTTTTTTTTTTTGCATATCGCCCAGCCCTATGATAAACCCTGCCTAAACTCTTCACCGTATGGATGCTTGACCCCTAATTATGATTGCAGAGGGGGGACGACATGTTGACAACAGCGAAGTCCAGGAATGTCTATTCCCAATCATTAACCCTTCAAACCCTATGGCGCCGTCACGTTTAAACCAGTCCTCCCCCCTGACCCCCTGATATCACTCAGCATGGGTTCACGTCAGCCTGGCAGAAAGGCTTTTAGCCAGAGAAAAACGGACACTGCTAATAGATGCCTGAGTGCAGTCTCGGCTCAATCTTGGTGCTCATATAAGCAAGATAATAGCATCTTTCAGCAGAACGCAGCGCTGCAATTAAACACCACGGCCCTGAGAGAAGAAGTGCACTGATCTGACTGAGGCTGTGCGTGTCGGCATTAAGCTTCTGCCTTTGAACAATTATTGCATAAAGCACTTTAGTCGGCCTCGGCTCTTAGACGCACACAAAGGAGTGGGTTAAGGAGATGAATGGTAACTAGGCTGTGGACAAAAGGTCATGCCCTCAGCAAAGAGTAAAATAAGGCACTTCCTGCTGTGGTCTCCATTATGTTCACGCGGTTAAAAAAAGAACAACATGTTCCATGAAAAGAGGCGAGGTGCTTTTTTTGAGCACATATTGGATAGAGTAGAAATAGAAATAGAAAAAAGGCTTTGGCCCTGACACATTTATGTTGCTATAGCGGATCTGTCTTAAGAGTTTATTTCTGTTGTTGGATCGAAGGATACAGAAATGCATTTGGATTACCTACAATCTGGCGCCACAAAGCTTAATGATTCATTATTTATATTATAAGGGTACGTTTACACAACAACGATACGCTTAAACTGAGAAGTTTTTCCTTTGAGTTTTCCGCGTACAGACGCCATTGTGAAGACGATCCCCATTCACACGGATCCATGGAAACGAATAACAAAAACGCTGTATTCTGCTGCCAGGCCAGTAGATGGCGATGAAACAATGTAGACTGAACACGTAATACGCATGTGCACGATGTCATCGTCTTCAGAGATTCGCGTTTTTGTTGTTTACACGGAGACCGTTTTCGAAAACTTGCACTTTGAAACACGTTTTCAAAACGCTGCGTTTTCAGGCGCCCGAAACGCCGCTGTCGTGTAAACAAACGCCTTCGTGTAAACAGTGCCCCTAAGTGTTAGTTTTGAGCTATACTGTATACAGTTAACTCATACATGAACAAAAAAGAAACGTATTAATGTATTAACTAACACGAACTAACAATGAGCGATATATTTGTTACAGAATTTATTAATCTTTGTTGATGTTAGTTAATAATAAATACAATTCATAAAATTAAAATTAATACAATTAAAATACAGCTGTTCATTGTTCATGTTAGTTCACAGTGCATTAACTAATGTTAACAAATACAACCTTTGATTTTAATAACTTAGTAAATGTTGAAATTAATATTATCTAATGTTGAAGTATTGTTCATTCTTAGTTCTTGTTAACTAAGGTAATTAACTAATGTTTATCAATGAACCTTATTTTAAAGTGTTACCATTTTTTTTTACATTACAGCCAATAACTGATTGAAATAATACACTATTCATATATAATTTTGCCTGTAATATCTCATATAGACTCATACACAAAATACTCTTATTCTAACAGTACGCCAGCCTTGAAACTCCAAATGAACCAATGTTACATCAACCTCAAAGCATGGGTTATGAAGGCTCTCTCTGTTTTACTTTCTTCTTATTTAATGTTGTCCAGCAGTGCATCCTGGTTAAGCCAGCAGTCTGAGCAGACAGAAGCTAATGTTTACGTCTGCCATATGCTGAAGCCACAGCTGTGGACCCGCCAGCAGACGCCGGGCCGCGAGCATAACCTGGTGGAGCTGGGCGTGGTGCGCGGGACACAGGGGGCTTGTGTTCGTCACACAAAGCTGCTCTTTCAGGTTCGGGTGGCTTGAGGCCAGGGGCAGCTTTAGCCCAGACACCTGTGTTAACCCCACCTGGAGCCCAAACACTCCGCTTTAAATGGACTACACACAGGCCTTCCAACACTACAACGAGAACGTACATCAGATCTAAAACAAGCTTTTACAATATTTGCAGGTTATTTTTGCCATGCAGATTTGCAAGTCCCACTTACACCATACATGTCTTAATATATTGAATACAATAATCGAAGGCTGTCCCCAACTAAAGATGTTTCCAATGGACTACTAGTCGTTTGTTCAAGCCATTATTCGACTAATCACACTTTTTTTAAAACATGTAATTACTTAAATCTATAGGATACTTGTGGGAATACTAAACCATAATGAGCCTTATATAGACATAATGTGTAGCCTTTTCCGCACTCAAGCACACGTATAAAGCTTGCCGCAAACCACCGGCAAAAGTACTGATTATGAATGTGTCGGAAAAAATAGCAAGACAACATTTTGGTTGTTTTATAATAAACTAGTGTTTTCTGAGTCAGTGTCAGCTGTAAAGATGAGAATGACACTTTTCATACGGATTACATAATCAGAGAGGGTTTGTTTTCTACTTGAATTAGTTTGTTTAAAAGTGGATATTTCAAGCTTTCTATAGATATATTTCTCATGTCTGTGAGGCAAGTGTTCGTTGAGTTTCGGTTCATTTTTGTGACACGCTATAGTTCACGGAGACCGAGACGGCAGAAAGCGCTTCCTGTTTGTTCTCTTTATTTTACAAAAGCAAGTTTTCTTTTTTTGTTATTGTGAGTTTACACAAATAAAAGTAGACCCTTTATAGTTTACAATGATGTCTTACTCTTATCGGTTTGTCCAAAAATGTTGTATTTAAGATGTTTCCGCTGTTGTCGGGAAAAAGATGCAAGCATTTGCGCCGGAGCATCCATGTCACGAAGCCTGCTATACTTTAGCTTCCACTCCCCGCACAAACACTGGAATATGTGCTTAACAATAGTGCACATTTATCTAGATTAACGTTAGAGCAAGCGGCCAACTTAAGTTGCTACTACTTGCATGTTTCAAATGATAAGCCATATTTGAGGTCGATGGATGATATATCGGCCACCATATCGGTATCGGCTGATATCGGTTCATTTTAATTTGTTAACGTTATCGGCCCAATAAGAAAATTTGTCCGATCTATTAAAGCCGATAAATGATGTATTATTTCCTTCAGCTGAGACATTTCAGATGCGCACTGTTCACCATGATGATTATGAATTGCTTGAAATATGATTGGATGTCCTGCCCCGACACACAGTAATTACCACAAGACCCCGCCGCCGTTAACGATCTGACTGTGTGACTTCACCACTTCCTAAACCGACTAATAAAGCTTTGGTCAACGAAGCCTCTTCTCGTCGACTAATGTTTAGTCGAATATTAGTGGACGGTCCAACAATATTCACCATTTTTGTTACAAATCATGTTAATTGTTTAGTCATTATGACAATTTTGTAAATACAGGTGAGATTTTACAGCTTTGTTTTGAGCAGAAATGCCAATTGTTTAGTCATGTCCATGAGTGTCACTGCTGCTGACGTAAAACACTGGTACTTTTAAAATATTCAGTGTTTCTTCTTTTTTTCCTTCTCTAATTGAAATGTTTCAAACAAAACATGGCTGGGAATATTGGGAATATGTGCTCAATATCCCTCCACATCCTGTTAGTCTTTAAAATCCCTTTAAAATATCAACAGTCAAAGTTCCTTCTTTCACGAAGTGACGTTATTTTTTTTGGTGGGAACTGGTGATTTGTCAGGTTTTGTGGTATTAGTTGGTTTGTCACACTTTAAAATAAATCGATAAAATTACAGAAATATAATTTTAAACATTCATGTTTTCCCTACATAAAAAAAGAAAAAAAAAACAGTGAAAAGATAGAGATCAGAGATCATATCTGGAGAGTTTTCAACCATTAGCACCATTACGAAAAATATCTGTGTTTTGTGGCGTAGCAATCCTGCGCTATTAAGCTAAACCACCAGTCTTCAAACGTGACCCCGATGGAGGAGGTTATGATCCCAGCCTGTGGAGCTGTTCTAGTTAAGGAGCTGTTGCTCTTTTAAACGCCATAACTACCGCCCACACACACACACACACACACACAGCGATAGAAAAAGACAAGTGACTCACCGAGGTTCAGAGACGCTAAGCGGAGCCTGGACAATTGGGACTATTTCTTTCCTGTTACCACGGCAACCGTGCCACAACGCATGCGAATCTCAGCGAAAACGACTTTCAACAGCATCTCTCTGCCAAAAGACCCTTTCATAATCACACTGTACTTGGCTATTGTGACACACCAGAGAGCCGATTATACATTTCGGGCTTTTGATTGCACAACAGAGACGACAGAGATAATCAGGAGCTAATCTGAAGTTTTGTGCCCAATTAAAAATAGCTTTTGTTTAACACACTCAACAATAGCTCAAAGCATCCGGACGTGTTCAGGAGAGGTATGCGTTTACCTCAGATGGTTTTTGTTTTCTTAATTTGGCAGGCAATTAAATGGTGATCAAAATTTTATAGATTTGGGACTGAAGGAGTAACTGGAGCCATATCTCGAATATCACAGAGACTCTGAACAACAGCGTGCTTTAGTCCCGCCCACTTTTTATAGTGGCATTGCGTTGCTTTCAGTCATATTTTTCCCTTTCATTTTTCCCATAGGCATAAAAAAAATATATATATATATATTATTTAGTATTAAATTAAAAGTATTTTTAGTAGTGTTATAAGCCACGAAACAAGCCAACCACAACATTACCAACTTTTATTTGAAACAAAAAGTAATGTGAAAACACTTAGTGAACTTTGCTGAGGGAAAGAACTAAATCCAAAGAATCACTTCAAATGACAAATCAATTAAAAGATGGTAAAAAACATGTAAAAATATTTTTAAAAATCATTTAAAGGGGTTTATTACATCTATAGAAACAATATATTTAAAGTTTATTGCAAAATATATTTTGAAGTATTTTGACCGCATCGCTAGACAGACTCGGTTACCTAATTTGCAGTGCATCATGGGAGTGGGCAGAGCTAAACAGCTCATTTCAGGGAACTACATTGCGACCAAAATGGTCGCATATGCGACCTTTTGAAATGTCATTGCGACCCTAATTTTTAATGGGTCGCAAATGTATCACTGATTATTTTTGTACCTACCTTATGTTTTAGGCAATATGCTATGATTTACTATGAGCATTTATTAAAACAGAAATGTGTATTTTAAGAATACGTTTTATAACGTGCTCTGAGCATTCAACACATCAAGTTGGCTTCAGCCCCGCGACCCCCCCGCCCCCTCCCGGAATGGTGTAGACGTAGCCTAACGTTGAATTAAAAAAATAAAATAAAAAGAAACACTCTTCAAACATTTGCACATCAAAAAAATCCTAAAATTGCTCTTTTCGGCAATATACGGCTTATTGCGGTAATTCCTTGCTTTCTGTCAGCAAATGACAGCAGCTTTTCATTCATGAGTTTTTCTAGTTTTTTCTAAAAAAAAATCTGTATATTTCAGATTTTTTTTTTTTTTTTTTGTCTATTTAAATTATATTTACAAACTCGCCACACACAATAATGGTCAATAACTAATTTATTGAAAGAAAAAAATGACACCTTGCACTTGAAAATAGCACATTGTGTTAGAATTGTAGTTAAAAAGGGTGAAAACAACCTATTTTAGCTTCAGGTTCTAAAGGGTTAAACAATTATTCTACAAATAAGTTGAAATAATGAGAACAGGATGGCTTCAACAAAAGCATATACCATTGATTAATGACCTCAAAACTCATAGTAGGTCTGTCTTTAAAGTTTAATAAGTAGTTATTGTTAAAAAAACAATTTCTCTATAGAGTTTTTACTTCTGGAACCAGAGTGTTACACTCTATAAGCAACAGCCTAGATACGCCCTAGCAACCACATAGCAAAGTTCTAAAAACCCTGCCAACACCCTAGTGACCACATGTCCTAAAAAAAACAACAACTTTCCGAACACCTGAGCAACAGCAATTCGGCTTGGCGACGTTATATTAAGGTGATGAATCTGCGGCACTGTTAACTATTTCCCACTTTACCCTTGAATGCCTCGTATCCTGAGAGGAAGTTTAAATCGAAGGGTTTCTTTATAGGATACACACGGGATCTGTTAACCAGCTTGAAGAACAGAGGGAAGAAAGTTAATAGTGTCTCCAGTGAGCGAACACAACAGATGCTCCACACATGCTGGACAGACACACAACGCCTCGAGCCCAAACCACAGAGATCATCTATCTCACTGCCTGCTCGTGTACGTCGGGCGCTGTTACGCGTATTCCCCACAGCTGGGAACCGACACCGCATTTGATAAGGTAAAACTAATATTGTGTCAAGTGCATGTGTCTGGGAAATAATCCATACTACTATTTTTGCAATGGAAAGCCTATACACATTTTCAGCTTTCTCTACAGAACCATTTGTAGAGACTCCCGTGTCGTTATTTTAATTAATGTCGGTCTACTACGGCCGATTACAAAAAAAAAAAAAAGTCTTTGCACACGTTTAGTTGTGCAAACTCAGCGTAAAGAACATGTGAGCAGCCAGACATTTCAATATTGGAAAGTGTTCGTTGAAGACAAATTCTTGCAATTCTGTGGCCAGTTGCATAAACTGTTAAGACTAGTCTTACAAGTTAGTTAGTCATCCAATTTTATTCTTTAAGACTGTTAATAACGTTTTAAAGTCAGTAACATAAAAACGTAGATTGGTCTAATTTGACACCGAACAGTAAGACTGATTACCCCTAACTAACTTCTACTTGATCATACTAGTTCTTAAGACACAGTCTTAACATAATGGCTATGTTTATGCAACTGGCCTGATTCATATCACTGGTAGGGCTGGATGATATACCTAAAATTTGATATCCAATGTTGACGATAATCGATATACAGTAATGGCCAAAACTGATGTCCATTTTTTTTATTGACCCCCTACAAGTTCAATTAAAGTACAAAAATATGAGGATTTTCAAACTTACAAACAAACAAACATTTATATATATAATTAAATAATTAAATAAATAATAATTAATAATAATATTATTATTATTATTATTTTATTTTTAAATATGAGAAAAAAAAAAACCTACACTTGTTTAAGGTATTTATCTATCAAAATTGTTTGGCAAAATAGGCTGCAGGTTTTTTTTTACCATGCAAATATAAAATAAATAAATAAAACAGGTGAAAAAAGCATAGATTCAATTCACTACAACATAATCAGTTATTAATATTTAGTTTTTTTTAGTTTTTTTCTTGTTTATTGCATGCGATCATAATTTCTTTGCCTGGCCAAAATTTATGTCTGCACAATTTGGCACGTTTCATTGTGTCAAAAATAAAACAATTGACTCCAAGCACAACAATTAAATTTTTTATCTTTTTAAAATATCTCATAAAATATCTCTTCTATACCAGAGAGTCCTGCAATCAAGAAATAAACAAAAACAAAAGCTTTAACAAACTTGTAATAATATTTGAATAAAGGGTAAAAGATGTAGATTTTGGCATTTTTGCATTTGCTCTAGAATAATAATAATAATAATAAAAAAAAGTGACATTCTTTTGCCCATAGAAATTGTACTACTTTCTTTTACCACTTTTAGTAAATTAACATGAAAATGTAACAATATGAAAAAACAAAGATTGCAAAATAGTAATTCCCTGTAATTCACATACTACATTTCACACTTGTGCAACTGGGGTAAATTATGCAAGTGTTTCACAAGTCTTTAGATAAGATCTATCAACGGTTTCTGTTTTAAGAGATGCTCTGTGGAGTGACACCACGTTCCCACGGGCACTAACAACTCATTCACACTGGGAACTAGCTGCTGAAACCATAGGCTGTAAACACATATGGACGTAGTGTGGTGACGTCACCCGTAGTGTTTCTGAAGAGCATTTTTGAAGCCCAAAGTGGGCGGAGCCGGCCGTCGCCATCTTGGCTGCGCTATCAGATAGACGGAAATGGGTAAAGAGGTGGATTAGCTGAGGTGACGTGACGCTAACAGACAAACGGCTAGTAGTGACATCAGCGGCAATCCACCTGTCACTCAAGTGGCCACGCCCTTAATTATCCACAACTTTAAGGCTTAATTTAAATTATCGCGATAATGTTGCTAATATCCGATATATATATATATATATATATATATATATATATATATCGAACATGAGACGTGTCACTCACTTCCTGTGAAGGCGATCCACCTGGCGTATTTGGTGGCTTCCCGACGCCAGTGCGAGGCCACGAGCAGGCCACAGGTGACGGTGAGGGAGATGATGCCCATGATGATGAAGAAGAGCGTGGTGACCCACTCCGGGGGCAGTCGGGGGGGGATGCAGGTTCGGTCTCGGCCGTGGATCGTCTGACACTGACGCACCAGCCCCACCGTAAGAGCTCCTGCAATCACACACACAAAGTCAATCACAAGTGTGCCTACATTCAACCATGAAAATCACTCTTTATCAGGGTGTTTAGTAGTGCTGGGCGGTTTACCGGTTCATACCGAATACCGGTGTTTATTTTTGTTATGATATAAATTTTTTTTATATACCGCAATACCGGTGTATGTCGCTTAAACACCGTTGGGAACGCAGTTGCACAGCTGTGTGTGTTACTAAGCCTGACGGTGAAGATGAATTGGTTAAACTATAATTGATAGCTGTCAAATTATACTACAGTGTTTCCCATACATTGGTTCACAATAATCAACACTGCCTTATGGAAAATTTATTTGTGGTTGGCATTGATATCGTTGAATAAACACGAGCACTGCACGTTTCAAAGTCAAAACGCGGCGCGGGTGTTTTTATATGAACGTATCTGAAGTGAACTAATTGTCTTTAGAAAAGTTTTGATTTTATTTTCATTTAATCTTTCCTGATAAAGCAGCGTTTATGAGCGCAGCGCTGCTTTGTGTACAGCCGTTACCGGGGGAAACCGCGTTGTATACAACCGTTACCGGGGAAACTGCTTTGTGTACAGCTGTTACCGGGGAAACCACTGTTTGCTTCTAAAGCGCCTCTTTGTAAACAACATTTTCTGGGGCCTTGCAAACCTGTATTAATACTTATTTTTCTACAATATTCACTCATGACAATAAAATAGGGCATTCTAAGTCCATCTACTGCAGTATTTCCTCTCTCACTCAGTAGAAAATGTGGTTAACACCCAGTGATGCTGGAAAAAAACATATACCGTGAAACTGGTATAATTTTGAAAAATACTGTTATATGGACCTTTGGTCATCCCGCCCAGCACTAGTGTTTAGCTAGGGACTTAACTATAACACGGCACACTGGAGAAAAACAACAACAACAACATATCCGTGGAGTACAAAGTTCAGAGCTTGTTTTGTGCAGAGAAACACACTGCACCTGTCAAGTAGACGCAGATCCCGGAGGCTGTGCTCAAGCACACCGCACTTTCAAGGCTGACATTTACATGGATTTATCATACATTTCACTGCCTGAACAGCTGAAAAGTGCTGAATGCACATTATTGTCGATAGTCTGTACCGTTAAGATTTTAGTACCGCAATTTAAGTGCTGGTATACTACACAACCCTACATTACACTCGAGGTCGGTCTTCCCAGCCGGCGAGATCCTCAACGCCAGCTTTACAGCCAGATCTCACACACACACACACAGATTAACCTGAGAGAGACTGTGTGTGAACCTGTAGGGCTCAGTCACCCAATCCAGTTAAGACCATACGCCAGGTTTAATGTGTTAGGACCAGAAATCACACTATAAACAGCGCCGCCGCTCCCACCACGCGCATCACGCGCTGTGCGTAGGGCACCAAGTGCTGAGGGGGCACCAAAAATAGCCTGATGAAAAAAAAAATTATAATGCCGATATTATTTCATTAGCCTATAGAAATATTATTAGGCACATTTTAGCCATGTATATGTAACAAAAAAGGGGGAACAAGATCATTTAATTGCGCTAGTCTAGAAAGTACCGCCCCCCCCGCGTTGGATGGTCCATGCCGGTTGTTCGCGAAGGACACGAAGTTTGACAGACAGACAGTAGGCAACTTTTTTCGAAATGGCCCCTAAAACACAGCAGGAGTTAGGATCTGAGAAAAGAAATAACAAGAAACTGCGAGATGATGCCCGTGCATCACTTGCAGGTAAGTCCATGTTTAATAATTCTTAAATACGGGAAATGTGCTGCTGCTAATCGTAACGCGCCTCGAACTTGCTGACGTTAATGTTAGCAAACTATGTTATTATAACTTATAACTTCGGTGCAAGCTAAATTAAGATTTTACTGTTAAACATGACCTATTTTACAAATAACTGACGCCAGCTAGCTGTTACTTTCTTTACTATTTTTCTTTAGATATTGAGCAGTAGTTTATATGGTTTATTTTGACGTGACGTGGTTAATACTTTCTCAGTAAGTTAACAGTTAACGTTAGCAGTCAGTGCAGTGCACATGGTAGGCTAACAATTCCTGTTAAATATATAAAAAATATAAAATGTCATTATGAATGATATAAAGCAAACAATACTGTTTAATTGTGTGCATTATTATTGCACCTCATTCTATTATGCTTTTATATTATATTATATTTATCAAATAGTTGATAAATAAGGAATAAAGGGGGAGAACTCCTTGGCTGCCATGCTTTCAGGTTTAAATGTTTATAATTGTTTCTGGTATGAGATTCTTTGTTTGAATATTTTGTCTAATAAATGTAATTTATTCAAAGTGACATTGAATTTGGGAAAAACATGTCTGGATTATTTTTTTTTATTTTTTTTTATCTTGCTATTCTGTTTACTGAAGAAAAGTGTGCACTTTCAAATGTGTAGTGTGTGTTGGCTATTCTACATATGTTTACAAAGTCAGCAAAGCTGTGAAGATTTTACTTTCTCTTTTTAGTGTTCTTAAGTTTTATACTGTGATGCTGCTATTGTGTTATTGGTATTGAGTTATATGTTTGGTAAGTTAAACTGACAAAAACAAAAGTTTTTTTTTCTCGGGGTCGGGGTGGGGGGCATCATAAAGGAATTATGCTTAGGGCACCAAAATGGCTAGCAGCGGCACTGACTATAAAAATAATCATTATCCAAAGGATTTTCGCCATGGACCTTTTTTTTAAGGAATGCGCCGAAATTTCGCCCACAAATTATCGGCCGAAAATGGCATTATCGGTTTTTGGCCGAAGGAAAAGAAAGACAGAAAATATAAGCCGAAAATATGCCGATATTGATATGAATATATATTGATATTCAATATTTTAATATAGGCCTATTTTCGGTCTAATTTTACTTTAGTTAAATAAAAGTGTGGTTATGTATTGGCTTGTATTTTTAAAATTCAGATTCTTTTATTATTGTGTTAAAAAAAAAAGTCTTATAATAACACTATTATACAAAAAAAAAGATATATTTAAAAATAAGACATTATTAATTTTTTTTTCATTTTCGCTTCCGGACCAGAATTTTAATTCCGGTGCATCCCTACCATTTTTATTGCCTATATTTGTTTTCATGCCTACCTATATTTATGTACATGTCATTCCAGTTGTGTATGCAGATGTGATACCTTTTTTATAAAGCCAATATTAACATCTCAGTGATTATTGGGGCAATTCATTCCCAAAAGACGATCAACCAGAGAGAATCCCAGCTGAAGTCACACTGACCCAACAACAACAACTGTTGGGTTCTGGTGGGTCAGCGCATTAACCCAGTTTTCAAAGACTGAACATTCAATGCGGACTCTTTTCACATCTCCAGGTTTCTCAGAAGCCGTCAGTCGATGGGAAACTCCTATAGTGATGAATGAGAGGCTGCAGCAAATATGATCCTCGCGTTCCCATTTGCTCCAATAGCAAAAGAAAAAAGTCATTCCCATGAGTCAGAAGAAGAGAAGAGGTCTGTGAAAGGGGTCCATTGGTGTTTGTCGAGTCTGGCGTTAGTTACTGTCAACAGTGGGGTTTAATGAATTCACCATTACACATTAGCAGTTTTATATTAAGAGATATTCACTTTCAGTGAACTCAAATGAAGTCAGTTCACAGTACTATCAGTATTAATACTAGTTTTTAACTGTTTGAAGCAATCGGTTTCCCAAATGATACGAGTTACTTTCCATGGTAACTGGTCAAACACCTGGAGCAGAAATAACTGTGAATTGTGAATTGAGGAAAAGTACACATGGGATAAAAGAGTCAGAGTCAGACTTCAGCTGCAGATTTAATATTTCTAAGACGGCAAAACAACTAAAACTCTTTTCCTACACTTTATGGATCATCTTAAATGTGTAAAAATACCACAGGCACTGCTCTACTGTACAAACATTTACACAATATATGAACACGGTGAATGCATTCATTGCTTTACCAAACATTAACAATAATGGCATGTACAGTAAAGTTTCTTGTCTATGAAAAATGGTTTCATTTGTCAACTGCCTTCTTTCAGAGACGAACAACTACACGTAACGACACACGTTTGTTGCAGTGTGAGCCGGTCTAAACACGTACGGTATGTTATTCATGTTTGAACAGTGTTAATTCAGCCCTGTGTTGAAGTCTATATTTAGGTCGATAACAACACAAACTTGGCAGAAAACACGTTAAACATTAAAAAAAAATGTGTTATCATGCGTGAGTGATGAGTTTGAGTTTGATGAACAGGTGTGTCATTTTCAGATTAAAGCAATACAATAAAATAATACCTAATTTAACTAATAAAGTTACACCACAACTTTTTATATATAGAGTAGCATGTTACATCTTGCGTTAGAAAGTTACAGATCGGATAGCTTTTGTTAAAACGCTTCCATTTACACTTTGTCTCCGCAAAATGAATATAAATATAATCTTACGATAATGAATATTGAATACAAATATGATCTTGCTGAGGAGATGCTCAGCCGCTTACAAAGCGCGCTCGCATGTTTATGTTTTATGAAGAATGAAAGATCCGCACACGAAAATGACCAGAGGCCGCAATTAAAGCGCGGAAAAAAGCGCAAGTTGCGCAAAACGTTTTCAAGTTCAACCCTTCATCAGTGCCATGCGTTTCCTGCGGGAATTTACACACTTATTACCGTAAACAATGTAATACAGCGGAATCTGACTTTATCCCATAGAAAAATATTTACATAAAAAGGCTAATTTACATAATTATACTTGCATTTCACAACAACTACGTCATCTATTCAAAGCTTTGACAAATCTAAAAACCGGACCATTAATATATTCTCATTCCCATTATTGGGAATATCACACAAAAAGTACCATAACAATACATTACCTACACACACACATAAAGATCAATCAACATTTATAGAAAACTATTGAGTTAATTCCTCATTAATGCCCAAAGGATACTGACATTTTAGGCCACTTACACACTCAACTCACTTACACAAGTCTATTGAAGACGCCATTATGTCTACATTTAGGCTGAAGGTTTTGAGAACATAATGTACATGAAACATGCCATCAAATGAACTCAACATTTATTTATAAAGCACTTTCAAACCATAAGAATGGACCAAAGTGCCGTACAGAGATACAAATAAAATCATTAAAAATATCAGAATGACACCAATATAAATCACACAGAGAATTCACGCGCATTCATCCGACCCAATCAAATGCCAAACATCTGATAGTATAAATAAGTCTTTAAGTCTCTTTTTAAAAATGTCCATAGTTGACGAAGATGAATAGCGGCAAGGCATTTTAAAAGTGTACGATCGCCACTTCGCCTTAAACGAGACCGTTAGGAGCAAGTTCTGAGAAGAGCGAAGACGACGCAGAGATCGGAGACAGCAAGTCCTTCACATACACACAAAAGCAAGCTCACACTGTACGTCTGTGAAGGCCAAGAGCAGGTCTAGAGACGATGTAAGTGGACTTAAAAACACATCACTGAACCAGAGGTCACATACAGGAAGAATTCACATTACGCCCTGGAAAACAGGCAGTGGATTGAGGAGAATCCACCAGGAAAACATCCTGGACATGGAAGAACAGAGGAAATCCTGTCCTGTACTCCACTCACAGGGAACATGATAACAACCCAGCGCCTCTCCTAGTTAGACAATGCTTTGAAGCTTGAAGCATTTCAGCTACGCTGACTGAAGTGGTCCTCGTGTACGGCCCATTACTGAGACGCTTTGATTCTGCATCAAGAATTGTGCCGTTACACTGGAAACATGCGTGTGTGTACAGCATTCAAAAGCAGTGTGTTAGTCAGACAGCACAAGTTGTTGAAAAGAGAGACAGCACATACTACTAGCTTTCTGAAAGACTGCTTCTTATTTCATTATGGACTTGGCACCACAGACCCTTTGAAACCCCTGAAGGTGCGCTCACATTTACCAGTGTGCAGTGAAGTTATATGGATGAAATCTCCATGTGAAGGACAAACAGGACAAAATATTCCCAGACGCACAATCCCAATTTGAGTTTGTTGAACTTGGTTGGAAGTGATTCCTGTAGGCCTGTTCACACTATAAGACGAATATACAGCGGGAAATTTCGGTGGGCATTTTAATTTCAATGAACAGCTCTTAACTAGTATTTTCGGGATAAAGAACATTTTCTCTGGGTCAACATGACCCGAACACAGGGTGAAATAGCAACAGGTAGTGTTGTCACGGTACCAAAATTTCAGTATTCGGTACCGATACCAGTGAAAATCCACGGTTCTCGGTACCAATTTCGGTACCAAAGCTTAATTTAGATTAAATTTACATAATTATATTAAAGTGTATATCACAAAGATGGAAACTGTAGTATTAAAAACACTTTACAATAAGATTCCATTTGTTAGATAACATTAGATAAAATGACCTAACAAAAAAAACAATAGTTATATACTGTCGCAATTATTCTCCTTTAGGGGTTAATTTAAAAATACATTTTTAAAATCAAAAGTTAACATTATTTCTGTTAACATTATTTAATGCACAATGAATGAAGTGAACAAACATGACCAATCAAGTGTTTTGTATTAAATAACATTTACAAACATTAATTAATGTTGTAAAAATATATTGTTCACTCAATGTGTTATGTTAGATAACGCATTAAGTGATGTTAGTGAATGGTATCTTATTGTAGCATTACCAAACTATACAGGAGATAAAATATGTTTTATTTGACTTGACTATACTTTTTTTTAATCCAAAACTGTATTCATATTTAACTTTAAAAGGGCTTTTTAAACCTGCTAAGAGTTATCCAGCCAAGAATAAGACTAGAACTGCTTTTCTGACGGACTGATATTAATGACGGCTTTTTATTTCTCATCTCCATAAATATATCTAGTAGTAAAGCTAATGCAAGGGCTAGAAATCAATTAATAGGCCTATGTCACACTTCCTCGTCGTCATGGAGAGCGCAGTTCGCACAAGCGTTTGTACTCCCGTTGCGTCTGTCGTTGCTATACATCCGTGAACCCACATGGAAAAGCGAGCGCGCCGCTTCTATTATGAGCGCGCTTGCCGCGCACCATTTGAAATAACGTATCTGCACGCGCAAAAACATCAGCACCACATCAGCAGCAGCACCGCCGATCGCCATCAGCGCTTTTATGAAGAGGACGCAACTGCACGCGCTTCGGGCATGCACGCGCATCAAGTACCGGGTTTGAGAAAACCTGGTACCGTGACGTTTAAAAAAAAATTAGTACCGACTTGGTACCGAAGTACCGGGTCTTTTGACAACACTAGCAACAGGCATTAGCTTTGTTGGCTTTTTAAGTTGAGAACAACTACCTGATGTATCTTTTAATAAAAAAAGGTAAAAAGTAAATTATGTTCAGCATAGACGGCACTATGAAATCAATTAGATCATAAGACAGATGTACTCATTCTGCTTCGGGCAACAAAAAACTAGTTCATTTGCATTACAAGCTCTAGACTAGGATTTCACATTGTATAATGCAAGGAACCTGATTTACACTCGAGCTTTATCACCATGATCCCTCCGTTACAGAGCCGCAAATGTAAAACAGACCTTCGAGTTTAAGCCTGAGTTTGATGATGGGAAAGAAGCATTTGGTCTTGGTGGGAAGAAAGCCTTTAAAGAGCTTGATAAAGACTAGTGTCTGCATCCGGTAAACATTTCCCCCAGCACCCACCAATCCCCCGCTGATTCACAACTTCAATGTCTAATGCCATCATTACAACCAGCTGGCACGCCATGGTACACTAAACAAAAAGAAAGACAAGTCTGAATCGCACCCACAACTACAGTTTAGACACTCGTAGGGCACAAACCCACTGTGTCCTCGTACCAAACACACACAAGAAGAACGTCATTTACAACAACACATCTGGATAAATAAACCTGGAACAATAAACCTGGAACGAGTCAGAGCGCTGGAGCTCGGCCAAATTCCCAAGAAGCCATTGGCTGAAACTAGAAATACACAGTTCAGCAGATTTTGTTATTGACCGAAACTTCTGTTTGCGATTATCACAGACCAGGTGTCCTTAAACGATACACATTACACAATTTCCCGCAAATCAAATTCAGTACATGTGATCATGAATATTTAGCAAATCCAGAACTTACATTTTACAATTTTAAAAGGAATGTTTCAGAAATGCCAACGTTATTCTTGTTGCTCACAGGTAGTCGCTTTTTTGTGTAAATGTGACGAGTCGAATGCTTTTCTTGGTCGAAATACTTTGTCAGTGCAAATGTAAAATGAAATGTAAACACAAAACTACCTAACAAATTTAAATTGTCAAAATAGATGTGCATTTTGTGGCCTTCAATTGGTCGGAAAGAGCGTGATTGCAAGTTCTGAGAGCATGGATGGCCCAGCAAAGTCATGTTTACTTTGTGGGAAACTCGTAATTCTAGACGACACAAGAGCTACCGAGTTGTGATTATGAAGGGGAGTGTCAAATTAAAACATGGTGTAAACAAGCACTAATTTAGAATATAGCCTAGACAATATAGCAATAATATATACATAGAGATCAGTCGCAAATAGGTTCACATTGATTAGTAGGGGTGGGAAACTTTTGGTGCCCCACGATTCACTTCTTGAGGTCACGATTCGATTTCGGTTCGATGTGTGCATAGATTTGAGTGTAATTTGTGTTACTTTTCGTATTTGACTGTGTTAGACAGTTTAATAGGTCTAGAAGAAAAATGCTCAACTCAAAGGTACAAGTTTTATCAAGTGCACTTGAAGCAGAATTAGGTCTTGAGAGTGTAAAAGAAACAGCAAAGGTAATAAATGGCCGCACTTCATTAAAAATCATCAGCAGTGTTGAGGGGGAAAAGCTCACTACTCTCCTCTTTAGTAGCTGTAATACACCTTCTACAGTTCATGCACTCTTAGTTTGCAAAAGTATATTTGTTCTAGCAATAAAAGTATATTTATTGCTAATTGAGTCTTTTCTGACACATTGTGACACATTTTTACTCTACCAAAGCATAAAAATACCATAATATGTCTGCATATATGGAGGAAACATGGCGAGTTCCCATACTCGTTTCTCTGAAAAACACTTATACATCCAGTTATTTTACTTTGAAATGTGCGTTTCCATGTTTGTTATTGTTTTGGTCTGTGATACACGTTGCCAATTTTCATTGTCCATTGCTCTCGTTCCTGTTGCTTATCTCAAACTGGCGACCCGTGTGAGCGCCGTCGAGTCTGAGGAGCAGGAGGCGGGAGAAACGACGATTTTGAATTCGACTGCAGTACCTATTTCAACCACTAGTTGTCATTCTTACAGACTGCACCTTTAACTGAAAAATGCTGTAAAGCTCATGCCACTGGTGGAGAACCTATAAGGGAGGGTTTCTCTCACAACGAGTGGGCTCTGTTTGCATTTCATCGGCAGATAAACACCAGTAATCTTTGAGACTCCATTTCAACAGCGGCTTGACACGTTCAGACACTCTGGACGGCTCTCCTGCTCGCAGCCTGTGTGTGAAACAACCGGAAACGCTTCCTGATCATGGCCGTTCTCTCATTAGTCCCGCTCCGAGAACATGGTTGTTATATAGATGAGTCAAACAGCCCTATGAACCCTAGTGGGAGGAAAGCGGAGGCCGGACACACACCTGCAGGCTTGCTCTGTTTTAATGCACCGAATCCTCTCAGACACACACACATACACACACACACACACACAGATCCTGTGCCCGTGGTGGACCCACAGTAAACATGAGGATAATGTACTGGTGGAAGCATAAGATTTTATTAGGGCTGTGAAATGATAAATCGCATCCGAAATAAAAGTTTGTGTTTACCTACACAATATATGTGTGTGTGTGTGTACTGTGTATAATTATTTTGCATATATTAATACACACACACACACACACATGCATGCATATTTAATAAGAATTGGCATGTGTATATATGTATATATATCTCAATTATTATACACAGTACACACACATATATTATGTAAACACAAACTTTTATTTTGGATGCGATTAAATACGTTTATTAGATTTTTGATTAATCTAATAAAGATTAATTATTTCACAGCCCTAGATTTGATCATAGCAAAACATGATGTAGCTAAACACTACCAAATAATATAGTATAAGAATAAGATAATATCAGAACTGAAGCCTCATTACAGGTGAGATGAAACTTCATTCATTTATCATGCACATTGTTGTCTGAAGTACCAGTACTTTTGGCACCAAGTCAATTCTGAAATGTATTAGTTAAACTTACTGTAGAAGGTAAATATTATAAACTGAATAAAGTAATCAATAATAAAGCAGTAAAGACTGGGCAAGTAAAGATTCGGTCAACAGTCCCGACTTGTATCACGTTTGTAGTGCAAATGCGGTGCTGTGAAGTCATTTGAGCATTTAGAGAGAGGAGAGAGCAAAACTACGAAAGCCCACGCCGAAACTCGAGCCCTGCTGATGCATATAGTAAAGTCCCTGCTCTTCATTTCTTTGTCTTTTTCAGTAATCCGTTTCACTCGAATGTACAGCGACACAGAAGAAAAGACATCAGTGCTTCCATTACACTGCCACTTTAAATAGTTGGAGGGAGTGTTTCAGTAGTTTTTGCCATGATATCAAAATGTGTTCTCCGTGAACCAATATGTTTTACAGGTATTTGTACCGACTATTCAAATGTTGGCATCATGACAACAACACTAATCATGAAACAGAAACTTTAGTTGAAAAATAATAAGTATTGAGCAAAGTATTAATATTAGTCAATATTTTGCAAGCATCCCTGGTTTTAGTTACAAAGTCTACCAACAGCCTTGTCAACAGATCATGTAAAACATGCCTCGGCATGTGCTTGTCCTTTGCTTATCTGAAAAAAAACAGGATTTTTTTGGTGGTGTAAATATAATTCATTCTGAAGCAATATTCTCATCAGTGTTCCACCAGCTTTGACATATTAAAATCTGCATTTATGTGATATTTATTACCATTATAAGGGGTATTTTTTCCTCTAATCTTATTAAATGTATACTTCATCATTCAATTCAAATGTTTAAATTTGAACAATAAATTAATTTAGAACAATACGACACTATAGGGCTTTTGCCATTCAAATTTAATCATTTACACTGAAAAATTACAATTGCATTAAGTCGTTATGAGATAGTTTTACATATTTTGTGAATATACAAATAAGAAATGTTGGAAAGAATGATGCTTTTAAACATGAAACTAAACCACCAGTAGGTGGCGGCAGGTGACCGTCTTAATGAGCGAGTCATTGAGTCATGTATTCAAACGATTCATTCAAACGGCTGATTCATTAAAGAATGAGGGAGTAAATTAATCGGGGGGCAGGGTTTTATATTATTTTGAAGTAGCCCCGGGCGCCGCCATTGGCTAGCGGACCCCCACCTGCTGTTAGCATCCCATTGACTCCTATTCATTTTGGCGTCACTTTGACAGTGAATAACTTTACAACTGAGGCGTTTAAAGACTCCATTTGTCCATTATTTATTTCTAAAGAAACACGAAAATGTATAAAAGGCTCCATTACCTTGTATCTTACGTTGAAGCAATGTTTGTAAAAATAGGCTAACGATTGCGTCATAACCACGCGACTCTCTGTCGCACAGTAGAGAGATTACCGTATGGACCGGAGGAGAAGCTCGTGGGCAATCGGGGGGACGTCTCTCCGTCTCTGCAAGTTTCGGAAGGGAATGATTCAGATTTCTCTTGGCACAGCTACTAGAAGACAGACGGGTTGCTCACGTCACATCTACGTCGTCAAGCTCAGTTTGACTCTGCGCAGTACGCTCAGCCATCAGGAAGTGAAATGTGAAATGAAATGAATGGGTCATTGAATCTTTGACTCAAACGATTCATTCAAAACGCTGAATCATTCAGTAATGAAACGCGGTTACGTGTTCCTGTGAGATGCATTATGGTTCCACTGTGACCTTTGTTTGGAACTATTTTCGCTGCTGAAACAGAACAAAAAGAGTCAATATTGCATCTAAAATGTAAGCGACTTAATATTAACTTGTTTATTGAACTGTCGTATGAAATCAGTGTCAGTTTTTCACGTTATAGTATTCAGGAACTCTTGGTCATAGTGTATATCGTATGTCATAAATATAAAATCTCCACATTTGGAATTTTCAGAATATTAAATAGAACATTTAGAACCTTGTTACCGTCAGTCCATCGCATCGTTATCAATCGCCACTTACACTAAATGTAATAAAACCAGAATCATTCCCGCGTTTTGGTGATTCTCTAGTTATTTTTTTGTTAGTGATGTTTTAATCGGACTACTTCTCCGGCCAGGCAAATAAAATTCTCAATATAAAAAAATCCACTTATCCTGAACAAGCCTTAATGTCGAGCTCTGCTTCTGTTTTAAAACATTTTTAGTGGCATAAGTAGTTTTTTAAAGAGTGTAATTTCAGAATATATTTACATATTTCAGTAGCTTTAAATAAACTGTATAATCCTAGCTCACATTCTATCAACCATAGGAAACCCTGCAATCTAATTATCATTATTCGCCATTGAAAACCCACATAAGTGGAGCACTAGTTATGAACCGTAAGAGCCATGGACATACATTAAGAAAATAAATCTGGTCAGCAGCAGGAGCTCTAGAAATGCTGAACTGAGTCAGCGAGAAGGGCTTTATTTTCTCTGAGTCAGTGGCATAAACAGACCGGCCTCATCACTTTCCAAGAGCTCGGTCTTATTACTCCTTTCATGTGTTCGGATAAGAGCGTGTCAGTCCTTTTCCTAAGAGTTCCTCGGTATGTAGCTCAATGGATCGGGACAAAATAACCCGGAAAACCGCGCGGAGTCTGTGCCTGAAGAAAACTCAGCGGGTTTCCTCAGAACCGGATCACCTGGCGTTCACAATCGCAAACATCTGCTAATGGTCTCTGGCCTTTCCGCGAGCTTGCTTGTTAAATATTTGCTCTAATTGGATTATGTTGGCTTGGTAAGGAGGCCAAAGTGTGAGAGGTTTGGACTGTCACTAGTCCAATCACTGAAGTGCTGTATTTACACTGAATATTCAGTGAAGTGCATCGATGCATGCATGTATGGAGTGTGTTTTGAGTGAAAAAGAGTGAAGACGGACTGACTATTGCAATAGAAAGAAACAAAACGCAGATGATTTTTTAAAGATATTTTAAAACTATTTAACTTGGCAAAGCATCTTAATATTGTAGAATTAAAAAAAGAAACTGAAACATGATGCATCAGCCATGATTGAATTGTTATTCCTGGGTAAATACATTTTTTGGTCCCTCTTTTGGTGCTGCATCAAAACAATCTATGCAGGTTTGCAACTAATTTAATTATTGTTTAAAACATTTAATTGAGTACTTTGATCATCCATTCAGATGATCTTTATATGACACTTTTTTTTAATAGATGGCAGGGGTTAATGTCATGTTTGTTAAAATAATGTGTGTCAAGTGACAGGATTTTACACAATACATAATTAAGAGCCCATTTAGGCCCAGTTTAGGGCTGCCCTCGAGTAAAGATTGTTCTAGTCGACTAGTCGTCGTTCATTTAAGCTATTAGTCGACTAATTGTGCGTTTATAATTAAGCCTTAAAACAACCTTAAATCATAACTTAAAACAAGCCTTTTTAATTGCCTATAAGAGATATCCAGCCTAATCAGCGCTCAAGCGCACGCATACGGCAAACGTAATGATTATGAATGTGTCGTGAAAAAAAACAGAAGGAGACGTCTAAACATTTTAATAATTTATTGATAATGTTTTCTGTGTTTTTGGCTGCAAAGATTAAGTCAAATATGCTGACTCGTCATATCCGCAGTAGCTATGCACGTTTCATACGGATTACATCGGATGATATTTGTTGTTAATTTAAAAGTAGACATGTCAAGCTTTCTATAGATATATTCCTCATGTCTGTGAGGCAAGTATACGAGAAAGCGAGTGCTGTTTGCTTTCATTATTTTACAAAAGCACAATGTTTTGTTGTTATTGTGAGTTTACAGAAATAAAAGTAGACCCTTTATAGTTTGCATTACTCTCATCTGTATGACCAAAAATGACTATATTTTAAGTTAAACTCAAGAGACGGCAGCTTTCCACACAAACACTTGAGTATGTGCCTAATAATAGCGCACATTTATCTAGGTTAGAATTAGCGCGAGTGGACTTGTAATTACTGCTACTTGCATGTTTAAAGTGATAAGCCATATTTGAGGTTGATAAATGATAGATGAATGTTTGGATTTCCTGCCATTAACGACTGGTCCGTTACAGCCTGCGTGATTTCACCACAGTTTCTTTTTTTTCTTTTTTTTCTGTGACTAATCGACTAATAAACTTGAATAAAGTCGACCAAGACTCTTCTAGTCGACTAACCTACCAGTTTCACAGATGGGGCTTAGATTAAGTCAGGATAAGGCCTTCAATAAAGACATTTAAGTGGCTTTTAAGTTTTTAAACATGCCTTATTAAAAAAAACCATTACTGGTGTGCATCTTGAGACAAAACAATGACACTAATATATATTAAGATAGATCAGTGCAAGTTGCTTTCAGTTAAAACAGCTCGCACCTGCAGTTTAGTCTGGGACTATCTTAAGCCTTGTCTGTGAAACCGGGCATATGTCGACTACAACTTGACTAAACAAATAAACCGGACAAGGTTGACTTAAATGGGATAAAAACTAAAAAGTACATTTGACACAGGAGTAAGGCCTTATCCACACTAATACGTTTCCGTTTTCGGCCTTTCGTTTTGTGGAGGAAGATGGTTTTGAAATGAAAACTCCGTTATTGTAACTCCATTATAACTCCATAAACGTTTTTAAATCTATCTTGATTAATGTAGACATAGCCTAAGACTTGAGCCCTATTCGGACGGGATCAACTTTACAAGGGTAGATGGAGTAATGTAATTTTACCACAGGATGTCTGTAATATTAATGGCCAATTCGCACGGGATAAGATATCGCAGTAAAACTAGCAGAAATGCAGAGTAACTCGATTTGCGGATCGCCGTCACTCCTGTATTCATGCGTGTATTATGCTGCTTCCGGATAACATGTGCACAAACACATAACCTATACATATATAAAACAGTTATGTCCGGTCGAACGATGTATTAATTAACTTCAGATTGGACTGTGTTGGTCATAGGCACTTAGTTAACGCTAAAAGATGTTTCGTGCCCCTAACAAGTGCTTCAATCTTCTTTCTGATCTGAATGGTGTGTAAAACACTTGAGTTTGTCCCAGCGTCTAGATCGAAATGCTTTTTCAAGCGTCTCCATACTTGAAAAAACGCAGAAAACTACTTTTAAACAGGAAATGACGGAATATTTACGTACACATTACAGCGGGTCTATTCGCACGGGATTAGCATTTCCTGAGGTCATTTTTCCGGACCTTTTTACTGAAGGTGAAAGTCTCCGTAATCTTTACTGACATTGTCCGTGATTAGGGTTGGGTATCGGTTGGGTTTTATCCGATACCAGTACCTACTCGGTATTTTTCAAACGGTTCCGGTGCTTAAACGGTTCTTAAACCGGTACTTAAGAAAACGAAACCGCACACACTTTATCAAAAAAATAATACCTGTGTGTGTTTTCTGAAAAAGAATTTCTGATTTCTGATTAAATAAAAAATTGTGCCGTTTAAAAGGCTACTGATGTAGCCGAAAACACTTAAGTTAAGATCAAAATGTTTTCTTCTCATATTATTTATATATATTATATATTATATTATGTATTATATATTATAGACTTTTACAAAACAGATAAATATCTGACACTGAGCAGAAATATTTAACACACATAGTATAGCCTCATATAAATATAGGCTACTTGATATACTTCATACTTGATATGCAAGATTTGCAGTTGGCATTAAAATACTAGACTTACCCGAAGAGGAACACTGCAGCTGAACTTGAACTTTAGTCAAGAATGTCAGAGGTTTTGGGTTCTAATCCGCATTCGTAGTTTTTTGTTTGTTGTTGTTGTTTTTTTTATGCTCATCAGTGGTTGTATATCAAGCAGGGACACTTTGTGTGCATTAGGCTATATTTTTTGATTTCACCAGAACTCTCCGCGCACATACTCATCTGAGACGCGAGCACACACACACACACACACACACACAAACTAACGCACATACTCATCTGAGACGCGAGCACACACACACACACACACACACACACACACACAAACTCGCGCACATACTCATCTGAGACGCGAGCACACACACACACACACACACACACACACAAACTCTACACACACGAGACGCGCGGAACTCTCCGCGCACATACTCATATAGACGACGCCTCATAAATAGATCGATCTCTGCAACGTATTGAAGCGCGACCGCGTCCAACGTATTGAAGCGCGCGTGAAGAAAGTGCGGTGTGCACTTTCCGCGAGCACTTTGATCATTTAAAAAAACACAGTTCAGCGCTAGATCGTCTCTTATTTAACAAACGAACTAAATGAATGCTCTGCTGGTTAACTGGAGATGTTTTGTTATTGGATCATTCGTGCCGCGAGATGTTTTATAGGGGGTGGTGAAAAAAGTCAGGCACCGAAATCAGGCACCGAAAGTTGCGTTCTTATTCGGTCTCGATACTACCGTTTACGTCGGAACCGGTTCCCTATTGGAACCGGGTTTCGGTACCCAACCCTATCCGTGATTATTAGTGAGATGCACATTCAGACGGGACTAAAATCACAGAGAAGCTCTGGTAATTATTACTTTACCCCTCCTCTCCATGGTAAACTAGACCCGTCCGCTATACAAAAATAGCTGACAAAATTGACAATATTGTGCATTGACTTAAAAACAACCTTCAGTTTAACACAATCTTGAATATTGTGAGTCCGAGTGTAAAACCCTGCATCAGCAAGAGCTTCAGAAACACTGGGAGGAGGTTTAGTGTCTGTTTTGCTGCAAACACACACACACACACAGTGCTTCGACACCTCAACAACAAGCTCTGTGCTGTATGACAGAGACCCGATTCATCACTCCTCTCGCTGCCACAGTTTCTGCGGGAACAAAAGGCTTGCAGAGCTTTATCGCTCTGTAAATGTCACGACCACCAGCTCGTGTTTTGAGCCCGTGAGCACTCGGGTTCTCCGTCACGGGGGGAGTTTGAAGGTCTCCTGTCCTTTCCTTTAGAAAAAGCCAACAAACACACCATCACTTCAGCTGAAGCGGAGCAGTAAGAGCCACTCAAACAGTGTCCCGGTATTTTAGAGGGGATGGATGGACACATTCCTGTCAAACAACATGATGAGTCTGAGAGCAATGAGGGGAATGAGTTTAAATATACTGACAGGAGAGAGCACATGCCAGACGATACTTCACCCTTTATCATAAGAGAACGCATGAATGAAATGTCACCACATATTTGGGATAGTATTTTCATACAGTAAAAGTTTGGATTAATTAATAGCCGATGCCGATAATCTCCTATATATGGAAGCTTGTTTCCACCACGGAATAATAAATGAAACGGGTAATTGCGACTTTTTATCTCGCAATTCTGACTTTATAACGCAATTGTGGGTTTAGATCTCGCAATTCTGACTTTATAACAACTGTGGGTTTATATCTGGCAATTTGTACTTCATAACACACAATTCTGACTTTATAACACAATTGTGGGTTTATATCTCGCAATTCTGACTTTATAACAATTGTGGGTTTATATCTCGCAATTCTGACTTTATAACACAATTGTGGGTTTATATCTGGCAATTTGTACTTCATAACACACAATTCTGACTTTACAACACAATTGTGGGTTTATATCTCGCAATTCTGACTTTATAACAATTGTGGGTTTAGATCTCGCAATTTTTACTTCATAACACACAATTCTGACTTTATAACACAATTGTGGGTTTATATCTCGCAATTCTGACTTTATAACACAATTGTGGGTTTATATCTCGCAATTCTGACTTTAAAACACAATTGTGGGTTTAGATCTCGCAATTCTGAGAAATAAAGTAAGAATTGCAACATATAAACTCGCAATTGTGAGATAAAAAGTCGTCACAAAATATATTTTAAAATGTTTTATTCTGTGGCGGAAACAAACACATACGTGGCAAGACTTCACCGAACATCAGATGTCTGGGAAGACCAGCTGTGATCAGATCACATGCAAACATGTCAACAATGCCAAAGTGAAGACTCAAACTGAACACATGTTGGCTAGAGGAAAGAGGCTAACTGTTTGCTCAAGGTAATGGCCAGCAGATAATGTTGGCTGGACATTAAAAATGATGAAGTGGTCGGAAACAACTGTACATGTACAAACCTACAAAAATGCAAATAAACACGAGACAGCTGAGCACCGCTGTGGTGAGAGCGACACGTGAAGCTGCCAACGGTTCGGCTGAACAAACACACAGACTCTGATTTAAAACACATCTACATTTCTAATAAAGCAACACCAATAACTCCCAAGGGCAAAATTATATACATGTATTACATGCAAAAACCAGTGAGATTTGAAAAACAAGCCTTTTCCACTCAAGTCTCTGCAGGTCGACTCATAAAAATGCTCCAGAAAAGGTTTCAAAACATTCAAAACAAAGTCGAGCTGTGAAAAACTTCACAATGTCAGTGTTTGAACAAGTGCTTGTTGTTTCTTTCTAGAGTCTTCTTTGATAAATGTCTGATATTCCCATCTTTTGCCCAGGTGCAGTTTGCCCTTTGCCTATTCATGTCTGTAAACCGGCTCTGGACTGAAACTAAATGGACGCATTTTGCAGTCAAAGACGAGATGTGCTCATTTTTGTGCCAGCCTCAAATTAGATTTACGAAAGTGATTTTATATACATTGAAAACATAGGCTTTTAAATATGGAAGCTTGTTTCCACCACAGAATAAAAAATAATTGCGACTTTTTATCTCACAATTGCAAGTTTACATCTTTTTATCTCACAATTGCGTGATATAGTCACAAATGTGTGTTATAAAGTCAGAATTGCGAGATATAAACTCACAATTCGGACAATTTTTCTCAGAATTGCATGTTTATATCTCGCAATTATCACTTTATAACACGCAATTGTGAGATAAAAGGTCAGAATTGCATGATATAAAGTCGCAATTGCGTTATAAAAGTTTATATCTCACAATTCTGAGAAATAGAGTCAGAATTTCGGGATGTAAAAACTCGCAATTGTGAGATAGAAAGTCGAAATTATCTCTTAAAATGTTTTATTCTGTGGCGGAAACAAACTTCCATAATTGCATGCAAGAAAAGTGTCAAATTTAATGTTTCAAATTACTTTGTTGAAATACAATGCCAAACTATGCTTTCGGACACCACTAAACATGGCTGTGCCTTCAAATAATAATAATAATAATAATAATAGCAAACTAAAAAAAAATAGACAGCAAGCTTTCTTGCACTGAGAAAATGTACCCATCAACACAGGAACATTTCTTTAAACATAAATCAAATCAGAAATCAAAACAACTACAGCAACAAAAAACTTCAATGCAACCGTTTAGTCAAAATGTCTAGAAGTGGATCAAAGACACCGTTTCCCTGGAAGAGCCGAAACAATGTGCGATCAGCCAATTATGTGCTTCATTTGGTCTCAGACCACATCACACACTTTAATGACTTTACCATCCATTCACAGGAAGGAAACAGTCTGTCACAAAGAGCCCTTCACTTCTCTGATCACACGCAGACATGCACTAAACAACCAGCTGAGAAGTGCTCGATCGAGGGAGCAATCCGACGCAAACACACAACGCATCTTATCCATGACGCCTTTACTGGATTGGTATCATCTTTACGTCACTATTTTGGCTGATTTAGAGTAAATCTCTAGGTTTTTTAGCTATAGTCAAACCAAAGATTATTCAGACACCATGCAGATATATGTGTTTACTAGTGTGTGCAGGACACTATAGGTCATTTATGTAAGTGAGAAGAGCAAAATAAAGTAAACTGTGACATATTATACCCAAAAATTCTTCATACAGTGACTACCAGTAACATTTATAAAAATTTGGGACCAAAAAATTATTCAGACTCTTTGACCTGATCATGTTTTGCTGAAGTGTTTTTTTCTTTAATTGCTAATGCAACCTTTTTACACACAGACTGAACACAATGAAGCATTGCTTGGTGATTGTTTGAGCTAAACTGGTATTATCTAATTGTGTAGTTAAATTTAACAGCTGACAGATATTCAACATAATTCATCTGTGAGACAGTCTAACAGAAGGACGGACAAAACCAGTGAAATATCAACTGATCTGATAACTCTGAGTTCTATGAGAGAAAATTCGTCGAGACAAACTTTAAAGGTGCTGTAAGCGATCCCGGGAGTCGTAACTTCTTGTTGACATTCGAATTGTTGTCAAACAAAACGGAGGCTAGCTAGACCCTCCCTCCTCCTCATCCCGTCTCCTCCCTCCTCCCCTCCCTTCCGGCATAAAGGAAAGTCAAAGTAGTCACTAAAAACAAAGTTAAGTTTTACTGATACTTCATTCAATGTGTAATGTCACCAAGTTAGATAAATGCTTTTATATATTGCAGAACAGAATGCAGAAAAAGAGAAACATTATCTTAATCGTTTTGCCACCTGAGGTTATAACTATAGCTCCCATACAAGGACGCAATAATAGCAAGATAACGTTAGCTTCGCGTTTCCCAGTGAGCATAAACAACGGCGGCGGCGTAAACAAATTTAGTCAAAGTTGTCAATAGCCTATAAATGAACATTCAAATTCATAACTAACAGTGGGTGAAAAACATATCATTCACACAAATTGTCGCTCTACTGTGAATTTGCTTGACCATTTACAATAGAGATTGATCGCTAGCTGAAACATATATGTTGTATTCACCAAAGCTAACACTGACTGCATAGTTCTAGCTAATTACATCCTTGTGTTGGTTTGGCGAACATGAACGTCAGTTTAGAAAGAAAGATGGATTTACCTGTTCTGCAAAAACAGAGCAACTGAATGTCGGATTGGAAGCCCTTCTGCCGGCGGAGTTCTCGCCACATTTCAAAGGTTTTTCCGATGTAAATTTGGGACTTCACGCGTTCCTTATCCTTGTCCCTCTTCTTTGCAATTTGTTCATCGAAACGTCGTCTCTTTGGTCGTGTGTCGGCCATAATTCAAACTTCCCTCTTCATGCTTCTCTCTCCTCAACACCCCCTTCATGTGTACGCACTAACCCCCCAAACCCCACCCTCCAATGCTTCTTGTCGGTGATTGGCTGGAGCACTGTTTGTTATGTTTCGTGGTGCGGGTGAGCCCAGTTTGTTTTTGTTGCCGTTTGTGGAGCCTGTGGTGTCTAGAGAGACCGCGTTTTTTTATAGTGTGTTCGGGGGACAGGCAGCTAGCGGATAGTGAGAAGATGTTTGCTGTATGTGACAAAATGTTTGGGCCTAAAAAACGCGTTGCATCACTTAGAGCACATTTAAGTTGGCTTGAGAAAGTTTGGACCAGAACGTTTTTTCCAAGGTGGTTGCTAGGATGTTATGGGTGGTCGCTATGGTGTTGCTAGGCGGTTGCTAAGGTATTTTGGGTGGTTGCTAGGCGGTTGCTAGGGTGTTCTGGGTGGTTGCAAGGCGGTTGGTAAGGTATTTTGGGTGGTTGCTAGGGTGTTGCTAGGGTATTCTGGGTGGTTGCTAGGTGGTTGCTATGGTGTTGCTAGGTGGTTGCTAAGGTATTCTGGGTGGTTGCTAGGCGGTTGCTAGGCTGTTTTGGGTGGTTGCTAGGGTGTTATGGGTGGTTACTAGGATGTTTCGCATATTTTATTATCACTTATAGTGAATAAACTGTGATAATGCTAGAAATGTTGAACCTGTCTGAATAAATGTTGGTTTGACTGTACGTTATATACAGTCAAACCAATATCACATTAAACATTAGCGAATAAAGTGGCGTTTCCATCGCGCGTGTTCAAGAGGACAACATTCACTTCCTGGAAATCAGTGTAAAACAATAATATCTGTAATAAAACGGAAGCTCCTGCAATCGAGCGTCTCTTTAATCCTCCATCATAAATGATGAATGCGTCTCAGAGAGGACAGATGAAACGCAACAAACACTGTCATGTGATCTCACGTGACGCCTGGTGTGGAAACACAATCTGAGAGACGCTTCTCGTACGTCATTATACCGGATAATAACAACATTTGAGATGCTGTGATGCGATTGGTCCACTGGTTAGTCCAGTTATCCAATCACTGTTGAGGGCAAAGTTATGTGAGTTTTTTTTTTTTTTTTTGCATTAAACCGATTTATTCGGTAAATGTGTTAAACCGATTTATTCGGTAAATGTGTTGTAGTTCATACGCATTTCTTCTTAGCGGATAAAAATTTATCCGCCTCAATTTGAGCCACATGTTTTTTTATGTGCATTTGTTTTTAATTATGTGCATGTTTGGCATTTCCAATCCAGCGATTTGCTTATGCAATATCCCACAATGCACATGCAAAATAGGTGGTTGGAAACATAGCTATTGTTAAGCATACAAAAAAATATTATATTGCCATATTATACTCCAGTAATATATTGCAAAGCATATTGTAAAGCATATTGTGTGTGTTTGCATGCCGAAAACATGTTTTTGTTTCCCAGTGGAATTTACTATAAAGTTTGAAAGATCTTTGTGTGATCCATTACCCATTTACTCATTTCATAACTGCATAAAGAAGTAGTGGTTTATATCGGCTGATTTTTAGTATTTTTTAAATATTGTCCGGTGTGTTAGAAGTGGGACTTTTATTTTGGCGGGCGTCGCTGCGAACGCCAGCGCCTGATCTCACAGCGCTCACTTAAAATTAGTGTTAGCTTGTCTTTATTAATGAAAAAAATATGATTACCGGTGCGCACAAACTTACCAGATTACTGAGTGCCCCGTCACAGTGTTTACTTCCTTTATATTCATATATATTTTTTAAACAATTACTTTATTTGTGAAAAATACTGTAACAGGAATGCAGAATCAATTGCCATCTAAAGTATAAGCATGTTTAGCCTACATTTATTTCTAATTTATTGAATATTAATTAAAATAAACATTATATATATATATATATATATATATATATATATATATATATATATATATACATAAAATAAATATAAATATATAAAAAAATATATATAATATTTATAAAAAGGTGACAGTGTTTTGAGTAACTTTTCTTTTAATTACTAACTCAGAAAAAGAAGCATTTTTGAGAAAAATCAAAAGTAAAACAGACGCCTGGACACATGACAGAACTGGGGTGTGGGTTTGGTTAATGTGCTTAATTGTTAATTACATAATAATGCTGTGGATGATTATATCACAAAAACACTATGCACTTTATGAAAAACATAGGCTAATGTGTGTGTGTGTGTGTGTGTGTGTGTGTGTGTGTGTGTGTGTGACCTATAACTTCTCCTCGCCTCTGGTTTCATCATAACTATGGGACAACAATACCTACTCCAGACACTCAGCAAGCCCAGTCATGAGGGCTGAGTGAACCCGATAGCAAGCATGTGCTGAACATCGTGTGCTGAAACGGACACAAAGGAATATCTTGACATGGCAGTGTGTGTTCTGACACCTGATTCAGCACTGCAGCGTGAGACTGTGTGTGTGTGTGTGTGTGTGTGTGTAGCGTGAGAGGCCAGTGACTCTCAGTGAATGGAGAGGATTGAGCTTGAACCCCCGATGACCCACTTATTGAGCAGTCATGAGTGCTGGACAAAGAGCAGCTGTTTATCAACACACACACACACACACACACACACACACACACGTGAAGACCTGCGTGAGCTTTACATCTTTAATAATAACCGTGTACATGTCCTAACACTCATCAATAACTAACACAGGCCAGCTGAATGAATGACTTAGGGAAAATCATCAAGTATTGGTCAGATGATTACAATATCTATGGTTAAATATTACTGAAGAATCATGATGCAATTTTTGTGACCTTTTCGGTGTTTTTGAAACATGATTATATGGCTTTTTTTTTTGTGGTATTTTTGATTCACAAAATGTTGAATAATTCTGAGATTAAGTTGTAATGAAATACAATCAATTTTTTATACGCATCTTTAAATGAGCTTAAAAAAGAAAAAGCAGCAAGTTTTAATATTTCATTATAAACCAAAATATATTAAGACTTTAAGACCAATTCTATGAATATTCAAGGCCTGAAAATGAAATATTAGGACTGGGTTGAAAATATCGATATTTGGTTTTTAATCGATTCTCATTTTGATAAATGCATATATTGATTAGTTCAGGCAAAAATGAAAATGCTGATCATCCGTTCATCTTAAGAACACAAATGAAGATATTTGTAATGGTGGTAGTTGCGTAGTCTGTAAATGGAGGGACAGAAATCTCTCAGATTTCATCAAAAATATCTTAATTTGTGTTCTGAAGATGAGCTATAGTCGACATGAGAGAGTAATTAATGACAGCATTTAAATTTTTTGGGTGAACTATCCCTTTAAATCCAAAGACTTGATGTTTTAGTCTGTGTTGTTGTTTTTACAAAACGCATCCCATCCAATAAATCGCTTTGTTATGATTTATAAGTGATATACTTTCTGATATTAACCGGCTTTAATCTATTTTTCTCTCAATTCAGGCAACAAATGCGGTTTGATGGATGTACTGTAGCTGATCTATATCCAAAAGTATCGAAATCGAATTGAATCCAGATCAGAATCGAATCGCAAACTTGTGAATCGAATCGTTCATTTCGTCTCAACACACACACACACACGGTCCAGCTCTACTAAACTCTGATTCAATTAAACAACAAACATTATAATAGTAAACGCTTATCAGCTCAGTAGTTCATGTACATCCAAATGCGATTGAGTATTAAAAGATGCAAGAACCGTAATCATGTAATCAAGTTGTTATGATGATGTCTATCTTTATAATGTAATCTGAGCCTGAACTTTATTATTATCAGAACAGATGAGGTCGGACAAAGCTGGCATGTATACATCACACACACGCACACACACACACAGAGAGAGAGTCGAGTTATTGATCTGGTTTGTATTGATCTGGTCTGGTTTCTCACCTGCTGACTCGCCAGTGTTGATCCAGTCCGGGTTGGCAATGCTCGCTATGGCAAATATATCCGCAGCCAGAAAGAGACATCCTGAAATAATGGTGAGTTTATCCATGTCAGGTGCCCTGGGCTCAGATTCAGGAGTGAACAACTGAGCTAGTCTCTACACCACAGATCTCAGTGCACAACAACACTGCTCGAGTCTAAAGGCATGATAGATAGATGCGTTATAATGTGATATGGCTATAAGTCCAGCAGATTTGTAGAAGGAAACACACTATCCCTAAAGACCAGGTTGTGTTTCTGATCTTCCTCCTGACAGTTGATGCCCCATCATCCTCATCATCATCCTCATCACACACTGCGGGCTTCTTCTTCTTCTGTTAACGTACCGTTACTTGCTAACAGGCTACAGATCCTCCGCACGGTTTGTTTGCCATCCGGAGGGCCTACTTCCACTCGACGTCCACATATCCATCTCGAATAAAGTCTCGCTCGCGGGATTTAACGGCAAAAAAGGCGTGAAAGCAACGAATTAGCGGCCGTTTTGATCGACGGTGTTGTGGTCCATCGTTCAGCTCGGCTGCGCGCGCAGCTTCACGGACGCCGAGCGCGAGCACAGCTGTACAGCATCACGTTCGTGCCCGAAAAACTCGTCGAAATGCGCGGAGAAAGATCGTCGACTGCGTGGATTCGCGAAGAAAGCCGCAGGAGCATGAGAAGCGGCGGTGTAAACGCTCCTCTCGCTTCGTTCCCAATGACATCAGGCGAAAACCCCCCACGCAACGTCTGTCGTCAGACACAACAGGCCCGCGAGATCTCGCCGTCGTCTGCTGCTCTCGCGAGACTCCTCCGCGTGACTATAGGAGGTCAGTTCTCTCTCTCTCTCTCTGTGTGTGTGTGTGTGTGTGTGTGTGTGTGTGTGTGTGTGTGTGTGTGTGTGTGTGTGTGTGTGTGTGGCATCATCAACATCTGTCAGCACTTCTGTAATTACCCACTTAATGCAGGCAGGAATCTCAAAATACAGTTCATGAACAATATATGCGTTCTGGACGAAGGAGAAAGAGACCATTTGTATTATGAATGACGAGTAGCGGGGTCCAAAAAGCATGAGATCGCCATAAAAATGCGTTTAGTTGCGCATTCGTGCACTATTAGCTTATGTTTATATTACAGATAAAAAATAAAAGAAAAAGAAAAGTAGTTAAAAAAAAGTATAATGTTGGAAAAGCTGATATTAAGCAGACAAAAATAGACACTGGAAAATGTTTTATAATGTATGAGCATGTGGATAAAGACTGCTCAAATTACAGTAGGCAAATCATAATTGATTTATATGGAAAATGGAAATAGCCAAAAAGTAAATGAACAATATTGTTAGTGTTCATCCTTCAGTAACCTTATGACAAATACGCAATACTTTGTTTAGCTATGAGAAAAGTATGTTGAAAATATTTAATTTTTATTGACTGATCTTTGACTAAAACTATATAGGTTCGTTTAAATATATATAAATCACTGTGTATATATATATATATATATGAGACATACTTTTAACACATTTAACACTGTTTGACTTAATTAAAACGAATTAATTACAAAAATGCATTAATAATGCATGACCTGATTCTAGCGAAATAAGAGTTTTGGTGAAATCATTTTTTAAATGCAGCCAAAACAAACATCTTTTGTTTTAATCTTTTACTTTTAATAATTCACTCATACCTTTTTAAAAAAAAAAACTTATACACAATCACAATGTTATTTCCCCCCACGTTTATCTTCTCGTTGTCTCCCTCTGCAGGTCCACTGGAGGAACTGACACAGATGGACATTTATGAAAGAAATAATTGACAATTATGAAGCAGACGAGCGGTATTAATGACCGATAGACTTGCTTTAATGAATGTACAGCACATATACAGTGAAAAGGATGAAACCGATGGCTGTGCTTTCAGTACACCGTTACTAAAGACCAGACTTCATGATGAACAGACCAAAAAAATACAACTGTCAACAGTAATCAGGATTATTTTTTACACTTGAATAACGCAGCTGCACAATGTGTGCACTTTATATTAGGACTTTCCCCTCACAATTCATCCACAAATGGTGTGTTGGCCAGATGTCCACAACTTGACATGGTCTTCTTGCTTTCAACAAACTTCTTCGCAGCCTGTAGACAAAACACACATTAGTTTTTTACTGCTTTAACCATTTCATGAGCCACTAGCAAAACCACCAGGTAAGCTATCAGTCTCTATTATTTGTCACCAGTAATGTTTATTTAGATCACTAATATAGAAAACTTAACTTAACTCTTTTGAACGTAAACTTTTGAAGTTTATAATGGGATTGACGGCACAATCGGACTGAAAAAGCGTAATCTAAACGCTTCAATCGACTTCGCTTGAAATTGAACTGAAAGAAAAAGATTGCAGATAATACTGTACTGTGAATTCTGATATACTTTTGTCACATACTGGATGTGATGTCGAACGCAGCCTAGACAGGTACAGGCACGAGAGTTTGATCAGGGATTACGCGGATCTCGAGGGCCAGAGTTGAGAGCCTCTGATTTACATTATAAGGCTTACAGGCTAAATATTTGCTGGAAAAAAAGAAGCTTTTTTGGACATTTCATCAAGGTAAAAACATCACGACAGCTCTGGTGACGTTCTCGCTCGGGCTGCTTTCTCTGTATCTGAGCTTTCTGTCACTTCGGTTCAGTAAATGGTCTTGCGACGCTTGGTGCGTCGCTCCGTGCAAAGAACTCAGAGGATCAAGGAGAATTCGGCTTGTCATGAGTTAAAAGCATAGACTGTAAACAAATATGGACGTAGTGTGCGTGACATCACCCGTAGTGTTTCTGAAGAGCATTTTTGAAGCCCAAAGTGGGCGGAGCCGGCCGTCGCCATCGTTTTCATGAAGGGCAAAATTAGCTATATAGAACAGGCTGAAAACACATTTCTCGGCTGTAAAGTTGGGCATTTTATCATGGGGGTCTATGGGATTGACTCTTTTGGAGCCTGTCTCTAGTGGCCAGTCGATGAATTGCAGTTTAAGTCACTTCCGTGTCGGATTCACGTTTGGTTAAAAGTCTTACTTTGCACACGTCGCTGGCGGTGAGGGAGTCGATGGCCTGCGTGACAGACTCGGGCGAGCTGTAGGAGCCGCTGCTGATCGCCTGAACACCCAACTCCTCCAGAAGACCCTCCGAACTCTCCAGAGACATCAGGTAATCCACCTTCAGCTGGGTCCTGAACACACACACACACAGCCATGAGCTCGACCACAGCGGACTTATGAAAGCCTGTCATAGCCTACATTTTTATAGAAATATTTCCTGTAATTACAAGCATTTCATTTGTATTAGTTCAGAAGGCACTGATTATTTGGCAGTGCATTATAGGTGTAAAAGCTTAGACTGGTGATTTGGTCAGCTGACCCGGCTGGTGTTAGACTCACTTTGCTCTGGTGAGATCCTCTTCGGTGAGTTTACCTTCAGCCACAGCCGTCACCTGTGCCACGGCTGCATTGATCACCTGAAGAGAGAGAGAGAGAGAGAGAGAGAGAGAGAGAGAGAGAGAGAGAGAGAGAGAGAGAGAGAGAGAGAGAGAGAGAATTGAACATTTACTTTTAATACGCTTTACCAAACTGATGTGTTGTGGTCAGAGTGAGGTGACAGTAACAAAAGTTTGGTGTCAATATGCCAAAGCATTGCGGAGATACAGCCTCAGAGTCCCTTTGGTATCATGTTATCAACTTTGTTGATGCGGTAAATGAAAACGGTTTGTCTATTGACATGAAATCCATAACTATTTGCTAGCACAGTCTGAAGATGATCTGAATCGAATAAGCTGAAAATCGACGGTCTAGGAAGAGTTAAAAAAGTAGTTAGTTTCAGTAGACCAGTTTCATTACAATAGGCTAATTTAATCAAAAGCTAATAGCTCGTCAGCGCCGACATACAGCGTGGCTGCGCTTCAGGCGTCCCGAGTTCGAGTCCCGGCTCGTGGACCTTTACCTTTCATTTTGGCGTGCTCTTTGTCGAATTTGTTTGCACGTTATTCGAGAACGGTTTGACGAATAAGACTTGAATTCCATAACTTTTTAGGGGGTGATTTTCCCCTAGACCTGTTTCAGGGTTTTGTGTGTGTGTGTGTTTTTTTTTTAACAACATGTGTGTTTGGAACAACATTAGAGTGAGTGAATCATGACAGGATTTTCATTTATGAATGAACCTGTCCTTAATCAAACAGTCAAGTCAAGTCACCTTTATTTCTATAGCGCTTTATACAATTCAGATTGTTTCAAAGCAGCTTCACAGTGACAAACAGGGAAATAATGATTCAATGATGCAAACTTCATCAAATATGAGACAAATTATTACATTATTCAGCTCAGTGTTGATTCAGTTCAGTTCAATAACAGAGAAAAGTTAATGAATCAATTATAAAATTCAACTGGAGCAGCTCAACAGAAGACAAGTGTAACTATTCAGCTCGATTTAGTTCAATGTTGATTCAGTTCAGTTCAATAACTCTGTCAATGTTATGAAATGACAATACAACACTCCTTTTTACAATTATCTTATATAGCCTCGCCGTTTTTAACAGGATGGACAGTTGAAAGAACCCAACCTCATTATACTTTATGCTCAAAACAATGGTATTCGGACCAGCCCTACACAATAGATTTGTTATTCACTATGAGTCAGTTCAGTGTTGACTCAATTGAGTTCGATAACTGGGTCAATGTTGCAAAATTCATCAATTATGGACTATAATTGCAGAAAACAGTGTTTTGAAGTGTTGTGTGGCAAGGAAGGGTGTGTTGAAGCGCACTCACCTCGCGGGCCGAGTCTGCCTGAGAGATGATGTACACCCCGAAGAGCCCAGAGTCCGAGTACGTGGCGCTGAAAGCCGTGGCCTGCGCAGAAAACACACCAGAAACATCTCAACTATAGCAAGAGTAGTGCTTTGTTTTTGTTATTTGAATTTTTAATATACCGCAATACCGTATGTTGCTTAAACAACGAGGGAACGCGACGCGACACTGTTTGAGAGGGTCTTTTCACTGTTGCACTGTGGCGGTTGCACAGCTGTGTGTGTTACTAAACGTGACGGTGAAGATGGACAGGTTAAACTAGAATTGATAGCTGTCAAATTATATTACAGCGTTTCCCATTCATTGGTTCACAATATCAACAGTGCCCGCCACAAATAGATTTACCAAAAGCCTTTGATATCGTTGAATAAACATGAGCACTGCACGTTTCAAAGTCAAAACGCGGCGCGGGTGTTTTTATATGAATGTATCTGTAGTGAACTGACGGTCTTTAGAAAAGTTTCAATGTTATTTTCATTTAATCTTTCATGATAAAGCAGCGTTTATGAGCGCAGCGCTGCTTTGTGTACAGCCGTTACCGGGGAAACTGCTTTGTGTACAGCCGTTACCGGGGAAACTGCTTTGTGTACAGCCGTTACCGGGGAAACCGCTGTTTCTGCCGCTCCTAAAGCGCCTCCTGCTGGACATCTTTGTAAACACTGCAAACCTGTATTAATACTAGTGTGGATTTTTAGAGCTTGTGTACGCATGTGTACTTCAGAGCAGTGAAGACACATGAGCGTTCCTCACATCGAAGGGCTGAGCGGTGGCCTTGGCGATGCCCTGGCTGAGTCTGCTGGTGACGTTGGACCCTCTCTTGACGTGCGGTCCGGCTCCCAGAAGCCTCTGCAGGACACTGAAGGCATTGGCCTCGGCGGAGCCCGTCACGGCCCCCTCACAGGCCATCAGCGCGTGAACCAGCCCTCCTCCACTCTGCACACGCAGCTCTCCTGCAGAACAGCAGCCGTCACTCATCAGGCTCACACACACACACACTCATCACTGCAGTGAAACACATGCTCTCACTCACCGCCACGGTAAACGGCTTTGGGTGCTGGTGCTCCGGCTCCTGAGTGTCCGCTGAACTGCTCTCCCACCTTCCTCAGAGCAGCGTGACTGACTCCTACACACACACACACACACACACACACACACACAGAGAGAGATAATCATCATCAACAACATTCACTCATCACACGGTCTGGGCTAGTTAATAGAAGCTACAAAACAGTATTTTTGTCTTCTCGACTCTAAAATATATTAAAGTGTCCCTATTATGCTGTTTTAAAGGCTGCTAATGTTGTCTTGAGGTCTCCTACAATATGTTTACGTCCATCAAAGATCGAAATGAACTTTATCTCAGAATTGTAGCATCAGCTCTTTTCTCACAGTGTCTGAACTGGTTCGATAAAAGATTTGATCTTTCATCTACTCTGCTCTGATTGGTCAGATGACCCAGTCTGTTGTGATTGGTCTACTGTGCTCTGATTGGTCAGATGACCCAGTCTGTTGTGATTGGTCAGATGGTCCAGTCTGTTGCGATTGGTCTACTCTGCTCTGACCATTGGCTGTCATAATGCAAATTTGTAACAATCCTACAAAGGTTCAGCAGGAAGTGACTGGAATTACTGATGACTAGTTTCAGACAGTTCAGAATCGGTTCTTTCTTTTATGAGACAAAAACTCAATTTATCCTGCACTTTGATCTCTGAAACTTTGCAGACCTTTTACATTAACAGCTATATTACACATCACATGAAAGGTAATATCCGGAAAAGCATTGAAATAAAAATGTGCTTTATGTATAAGAGCAACCAAAACCACAATTTTGACCAAACAACTAGACTTACATCGATGAGGAAGTCTTACCTAATCCAACGAGAGCCATTCTGGAACTGGCGTAATTATTCGCAACGAACTGTTGCAGCTGGAGTTGAAGAGCAGAAACAGAAGAGAGTTTGCCATTGGCTCAGGTGAAGCAACAGATGAAGAGCTGCGGTCAGTCACTTACCAGATCAACACTGATCTTCCCCACCATGTGGTCTGGACAGTACAGCGAGTTGGATAAAGCGTTCTTATACGCAGCTTCATGCAGCTTCTCAATAACACCTGTGCAGGGAACACACATCAGCATCAGACTCTGCGTGTCATCAGGTGACTTCACACACTCATTTCTATTGTGCTGTACCGATCTGTGGGCTCTGGTCTGCAATGGCCTTGTCGACCTTGATCCTCGGCGAGAGGTCAGACAACTCCCAGGGTCTGAAGTCAGGAGCAGTGGTCACATTGATCAGGTACTCGATCACGCCCTCACTGCACACCAAACACACACACACACACACACACACACACACGTTTTCAAATCCAATCTTTTAGACCGTAGTATCTGCTATATCCACATTGTTTGCCACAGTAACAAATACTGAATACTGACAAATAAAACAGCACAAGCTGAGCCTAAGGTTGTAGACTTCTGATGTGGCGAATCTCACACGATGGATTTGAGTAAAATACACTAAATAATAATGATAAAACTACTGATTTACTTAGTTAGGGATTAAAGTTTCGCAGCTGATTTAGACTTAAAACAAACAGACATTTAAAAGGATAGTTAACCCAAATTAATTAATAAATAACTGAATTAAACTATAAATTTGAGTCCGTATGGCTTGAGAAGACTCATGTATAATAGGAGTGTTTGACTCAGACTCCTCGACTCCCATTTACTTTACATCAAAACAGGGTCAGGGATAATAAAAGATCTGAGTCGTTAATACACACTACATTTTTTTCTGTACTGACACAACGCCTTAAACTCCCCTTATTAAAGGGACATAGTAGCACTTAATTTGGTTACACTTTATTTTAAGGTGTCATCGTTACAGTGTAATTTAAGTACTCAGTAATATTAAGCTACTACATGCACTTACTATAGGGTTAGAGTAGGATTAGGGTTTGGTTGAGGGTTAGTTGCATCTAATTATGCATAATTTACTGTTACTACTATGGTAAGTACATGTAACACATGTAACAAGGACACTGTAAAATAAAGTGTTACCCTTAATTGTACAGTCCTGTTCCCCAAGTGCATACTAAGATAACTATAAAGGATAACTATATTAGCGTCCACACCAGCGGATGATATTGTTCTGTTAATTATAAGCTTGTGCTCGTCTGCCACTTTAAATGCTCGAGCTGTTTAAAGCAGGATGGATTCTGATTGGCTGACAGTGTTTATCAGGCGAAAGTGATTCCAACGATGTTGTTTCTCTGTGCCGTTATCGTAATAATATTTGGTGTGGTTTTTAGACCTACATCTACCGCTCATGTCCTGCGAGATACTCACAAATCATCCCGCAGACAGTCCAGAGAATACACCATGTGTTCCCTCGAAGACGTCACGCTAAACACCAGCGAGTGACAGCGGACAGTGAGAGAGATGACAGCGTGAGAGAGATGACAGCATGCGATACAGAAAGTATTCATGGGTAAATATAAGACAAGCTGACCTCAGACTGGCTCCCGCCGCCTCCAGACCCCGACAGATCCTGAAGGCCGACGCACCTTTAGTGGTCTGAGACACACAACACACTTAACACACACACACACACACACTACATCCTCTGCATGTCTGATCAGCTCACACAGACGTTCAGCAGATTCAGTACGAGTGTCAGAGCCATTATGCTCGATTTATAATATGTGACCCTGGATCACAAAACCAGTCACAAGTCAATAAGTCTCATAAATGTAGAACTTTAAAGGAGATTTTCTCAATGTTTAGATTTTTTTTGCACCCTCAGATTCCAGATTTTCAAACAGTTGTAACTTGTAACCAAATATTGTCCTATCCTAACAAACCATACATCACTGGAAAGATTATTTATTCAGCTTTTAGATGATGTATAAATCTCAATTTCAGGAAATGGACCCATGTGACTGGTTTTGTGGTCCAGGGTCACATGTGATGTAGTTCCACTGTTGGACACTGGGTGGAGTGTGTGTTTATTAGGTATAGAGGAAGTCAGGTGTGACTAATGAGGGAAGCAAACACTGTTTGAGCGTGTCAGGATCGTATGTGGACATGCAAACCTGTGGATTATAATGTGTTTCGGCATCGGAACTGTGTTGAATAAAGCTGATAAATGCAGGACTGGACTGGAAACTCTTGTTTGGATCTCACGCATCAGAACTAATCCTACAACACCACTAAGTGACAAGAGGGTCATTGTCACTTCAATCATACGTATTCATTTTCATCAAGTAATTTATTATTGTCATGTGTACAAGTTACCAAGACCAGTGAAACACTTGCTTGAATGAGTCTCCACAGACTATAGATCCAACAAATACAATAAACCTCACTGCTATATAATTGTTGGACGAGGTCACGTGGGTACATTTTTCTAAATTGAGATTTATACATCATCTGAAAGCTGAATAAATAAGCTTTCCATTGATGTATGGTTTGTTAGGATAGGACAATATTTGGTTACAACTATGAAGATCTGAGGAGAAAAAAAAAATCAAAACACTGAGAAAATCTCCTTTAAAGTTGTTCATTAATGTTGGCGATTGCACTGCATTCACTCACACAAATACATGTTTTATATATTTACGGCAGGAAATTTACTAAATATCTTCATGGAACATGATCTTTACTGAATATCCTCATGATTTTTGGCATAAAAGAAAAATCGATCATTTTGACCCATACAATGTATTGTTGGCTATTGCCGTGTGACTTGTGACTGGTTTTGTGGTCCAGGGTCATACATATACTTCTATATATATTCATTGCTGGTGTGTGTGAACGCACCAGATTGGCCGCTAACCGCAGCATGTGAGTGGCTCCCAGGTTCTCGGCGGTCTCATATCGACTCCCGGCTTTCACGAACACGCCGACTTTAGAGACGGGGGAGTAGTTCTCCAGAGAGGCCACGAGGAGGCCGCTGGGAAGCTTGGACACCTACACCACACACAGTAGCAGAGGTTAAGCAGTGGGTCATGTGATCTGAGAGCATGACACACACACACACACACACACACACCTGGACGTCCTGTGGCGTGAGGGCTGGTGGAGCTGCAGGCTTTCGGGTCAGCAGAGGTTCAGTCAGCGCCTCGCTCCTCCTGGCGGCGGCGTAACAGCGTCTCTGGGGAAACACTCACTGTGAGAACACTAGTAGAGGCGATTTCATAGAATTTTAATTTTATTTTAAATTATTTATTTTAATTTTAATAAAAAGAAATCATAGAATTTTAATAATATATATATATATATATATATATTATTTTTTTTTTTTATTCATAGATTTTTTTTATTATTATTATTAAATTATTAAATTTTATTTTTATTATAATTGGTTGTTTTTATGAATTAAATTAATTAGACATTATTTTTTATTACAGTTTTATTAAACCATTAAAATGGATTCCAGGACACAGATAATTTCGTAAAAAATAAAACTGAATTTGAGAAAAAAAAAAAGATTATTTCAGAAATAAATAAAAATCTCCCAAATTGCGTTTTATTTTTTTCAAAATTCTTTTTTTTTTTTACGTTTGAATTTTTGGGACTACATTTCAATGGTTAAATAAAAAATGTTAGTAGTCAAAAAGCATGTCTAATTAAATTAAATCATGAAACTTTAAAATGTGTTAAAAGTTTGACAAATATTACATGTTTAGGGCCCTATAAAATATTACAATTTTCTTCCTCAAATTCCGCTTTATTTATTTGTTTTACCAAATTCTCTGTTTCCTGGATTTCATTTTAATGTTTTAATTAAATTAAAAATAATGAATCATCAAAAAGAATGTCTAATTAATTGAATTCATAAAAACAACAATTGTAATAATTTAAAAAATAATTTCTATGAAATATTTTTTCCACCCACAAAATCTGTGTTGTGTATTTTCTCGTAATCGAATGAAGACATACAACATTAATTTAATTTATCTTTTAATATGAAATGAAAAACTTTGTCAAACAACTGAGCTTTATACTGGTCAAATTAAAACATGGAAACAAGTTTTGATAATGTATTATTATTAGTGTTATAACACTGAGAGGCATCTTAACTCTACTGTACAACAGTAATGCATTTCTTTACTAAAAATAATAATTGTTTTCTATTGTGATATCATTCAGAGAAGAGATTAGGATGGATAATTTATAATAAATACTGCAATATTCCATAAAATATAAAAATAGTCAATTTTGATTTCATGGTGACTTTAAGATAAATGAGCGTCAAACGCTAACAGCTCGTTTCCATTTACTCAATATAACACACTGGAATCTGATCAATATGAGTCGACATAACTTACAAACATTGACTGACTTCCACTAAAATGCATATTTAAACTCAAAGGGATATTTCACCCAAAAATAATAATCAAAAATGTCACTAAGTTGTTTCAAACCTGTATGAGTTTCTGCTGTCGAACACAAAATAAGATATTTTAAAGAATGTCGGAAACCAAACAGTTGATAATTCAATGGTATATAAAAAGTCATAAAAGTATATAAAAGTTTGTGTTGGACAGCAGAAACTCATACAGGCTTGAAGAGGGAGGGAGAGTAAAAGGTGAACTGTCCCTTTAAGAAATGTTGCGCAAACCACTTGACTTGATAAAGATGAGGGAAATCAAAAGGTCTTTTATCGGTGTAGAACATTTAACCAAACGTTTACTTTTATCTGTCAATTTTCTATATTTTTTCAAACCTAGGAATCACAATTTTTACATTTCATCCCTGATCCTTATGTTTCCCTATGAACCCAGAGTCCATCATCATATTGTTTTTGATCTAAAGGTCTGATCCTGGATGATGATGATGATGATGATGACAGATCAGACCGGGTCAAAGGTCACATGTGACTGAAAGTAGAGTATCAGTGTGTGTGTCACGGTGACCTTCATCACAGAAACAGCAGCAGATTCACCATAAAGCAGCGCTATCAGGACAGCAGGACCTGCCGGGTCGACGATCAGTGTGTTCGGGTGTTTAATAAAGAGAGGACAGTTCCTAACAGCTGCTCTCTCGTCGGACACCGGCTCAATGACACTAGCAGCATTAGCCTTGCGGTGACCCTAAAGAGCGCGTGTGTGTGTGTGTAAAACACGACATGTAAACAGCGAGGAGAAAGCCGTGCAGTGTGAGAGAAGGAGGACTCACGGAGAGATGAGCGAAACCTCTGAATCCCGTCATGACTCTGTCCTCTCCTTGAGCCGCAGGGAAACACTGCTAATGCTATGGCCGACCCCGGAGACCTACCCACAATCCACTGCGCCGCAGCCACGCGCCATATATGGACACACCGGAACCAAGAGCTGTTTCATTTTAACGGGACGTTTTGACATTTATAAAATCTGAATAAAACGAGTTTCTCAAACTGAGTTCAGTAGTATTTTTTTATGGGAACTCATTTTAAAAAATTTGTTTAAAAAGGCACTAAAGGTTTTTTTTTTTTTTTTTTTTTTTTTTTTGCAAATCAGCTCAATCTTGGTTTGCTTTTGGCTAAATATTTTATAACATTTTTTTAAATTAGTTTTATTCAGATTTTATAAATGCCAGAACGGCTCAAACACCCAGAATATTCATTCATATATATATATATATATATATATACACCATAGACTGTAAAAAATGATATACACACACACACACACACACACACACACACACACAGTAGAATATATTTTATGTTAATGAAGACAGACCAATCAAAGACTTTAATTAAGATCTTTAATGACTGTTTATTTTTTACAATGTTCTTTATTTGTGTAAGTTTCAGTTCGTGTCATTAGTCAAGTGGTATAACACATTTTTTATATAGTACAAATATTGTACCCTGATTTAGCTTGGTCGTTAGAAAAAACTTGCACCTTTATTATGTAGTTGTTTTCCCTCTTCTTCGTCTCGTTTTGATGACGCAACACGGAGCGACACACACTTGAACGCTCGCCGTGCGAATCAAGCGTTGAATCTGTCGGTCCTCCGTGAAGCATCGCACGCCGAGAGGACTGACCTCGTTTACACACACATCTGGGGCCTGTTTCAGAAAGGAGGTTAAGTGAAAACTCTGAGTATGTTAACCCTGAAATGAGGGAAACTCTGAGTTTTCTGTTTCAGAATGGGAGGTATGTTAAACCTGAGAAAGCAGAGTAAGTCAAGCCCGTTTCAGAAAGAGAGGTAACTTATACTCAGAGTCAGTAACCATGGTAACTTACTCTGTGAACCTAACCTGGTCGGGAGCAGGTTTTCTTCAGTAAACCCAGAGTTTCTTTCGGTCTCCTCCCCTTTTTTAAAGAGGAAGTGGTGTTTAAACACCTCATTCATTCTTTCAGTACATTTTTATTAATAAAATTAATATTTTATTAATAAATAAAATATTGCTATATTTACTGCTGTTTTATTTTTTATTTTTTAATTAATAAGATGAAGTCTATATAACTCCTTAACTGGCAACTGAAAATACAGTAGTAGATTAGAGGTATACATAATGTAGTTCTAAACAAATTCTACAGAATTAAACTGTGGCATTTACTGGAAATCACTGAACTGTTCATCTGTGCAACAGAAGTTGATGGACCGTCCTCCTGCTGTTGGTTGAGTACACTTTATAACACTATTTGTCATAATTTCTGGTGTATTGAGTAGGCGACTTACAACTGCCTGGGGTTCTGTTGGGATAGGAGGCTCCAAAAGACAGATTTTACCATCAGAATCTATTGGGACCAACAAAAATCCTAACCCAAAGTAAAATAAATGGAAATATCAAAAATAGCCGATATAAAAAATAACACATATGTAAACCTCTTACATTTTATGAAGGCCCTTTGATCTTCGGGAGTGACTGGCTCTGAAGTCCCTCCAGGAATTCCCCCAGCCAAAAATGCTGCTGCACTGCTAGACACTGGATGCTTTAGTTATTTAATATCTCAAATGTTTGTAAAGTCAGGTAGCCTACACCCATGATATGCTCAAGCCTTACTTGACTGAATTATGTTTTTATATTTAATTTTCAGCTGCTGCCATGTTCTTTTAATACCTGCAGGATTGCACCCATGAAAATTTAAAAAAAGGTTGAATAACACACTGTTCTTCTAGTTTCACCTCTGATATTATAACAGTTGGGTAAGTTACTTGTATTACTAACTACAAATGGCATCTTCAACAGTGTAATTAGATTAATGTAATAATGACTATCTTTATAAATTATTGGTCTACTTTACTAATTACTAAATCCCACGTCAACCTTAAACACTTGAACAATACAAGGAGAGACAAGAAACTGCACTTTTAATGCTTTCAAATAAACAATATACAATTGCATGAATTATTCTTGAATTGACCAAAGTGTGTAGAGGGAGAAGGTTACATTAAAAATATAACTTTTAAAAATGTATGTTAAATAGCCTATACAGAATTGTTCTATAGTCTAATACAATTACATCAGATTTAACTTTAAATTACAGAAGAATTAAGAGTAATCCCTTTAATTAATTACAGTATTTAGATTACTTGGTAATTAATTACATCCATCACTGTATAACAGTAATTAAAATGTAAACTTATAAACGAAATAACGTTCGTACTCTCCATAATTTTTGCAGAAGCACATCCAGTTCTATTGGTTAGAAATGTGAAGACCTCTTTTTGTCTGCCGCTGTTGCCATGGTGACTCATAATATCTGCGCTCCATTGATAATGGCTTTTTATAGTTGTGGTGCACGCGCTTAACTCAGAGTCAGTCAACTCAGAGTTGATTGAACTAATTAATTTTAGCTGTTCTGAAACCAAAAACTCAGAGTTTCCCATCTCAGGGTAAGTCAACTCAGAGTTCAAGTTTTAACTCAGAGTTGGTTGAACCTCCTTATTGAAACAGGCCCCTGACTCTGAGACATGGTAACTATGTGTTGTTCTTGTAGTCGTAGGCTTTAACTTGTGGTTTAGAGATAATCTCCATCATGATGTGTGTGTGTAGAGTGTATCTCTGACTGTCCATCAACACCTGCTGCTCTTTGCCTCTGTATCATCTCTAATCAAAAGGCGTGGTGTTTTAATGGCTATTTACCGGCACACATCTTGATATCCATGACACACACACACACACACACACACACACACACACACACACGTGTAACAACAACAACACCAGCCCGCGATCTGTCACGTGTTCAGATGTTGCTGCAGGAGCTTCTCTGGGACAGGTAGAGATCTCCCCTGAACACGTGACTGACTCAGTGTAACTCACACAGCTGTTACTGCTGTTCTCCTCCAGGCCGAGTCAGAAGTCAATCCCAAAGCTTATCCTCTGGCCGACGCCACTCTCTCCAAGACCATCCTGGACCTGGTGCAACAAGCCGCCAATTACAAACAGCTGAGGAAAGGGGCCAATGAAGGTACAGGAGTTACCCAGAGAACTCTTTCCCTTTCTCAACACACTCTCGGACAGAACGTTCCCAAAATTAGAATTTTTTTATTTATTTTTTAAGGTTTGTTCTTGGTTAGTCAGGAAGGTTTTCCTTGTGGGGAATATAATGTTCTTCTTTTATTTCTTTTTTTTTTTTGGGACTGGAAAAGAGAATTATTGCATAAAGTGTTCATAAGAGAGCAAGACACCCCTTTCATCTGAAAGCTGACTCACTAAATGTAAATAGAATGTTCTCTTTAGGTTTGCTCCCTTTACTCTGATGTCATCACTCCCAAGCAATCCGATTGGTTGAAAGCATGTGTTATTATGGGTAATCGCTTTAATGCCTGGTTACAAATCAGACAAAATCACTTTATTATACAATAACGACCATTAATGTCTTTGAACTTATGTTTAATGTACTAGTGTATAACCGAAGCTATAGATTTTGAAATTAAACATTTCTCGTTCTTAGTGGGTTTTTTTTTTTTTTGTTGGCTATGAAATTCCTTTTTTAAAGGACATACAGTAATTCCTTAATCCTATTTCACACCCTTACTAAATCAGAGAGAGAGAGAACTGATTTACCTGGATATATATGGATAAAAGAAAGTCAAACACCAGTGAATATTGTTCTGTGTTATAATAATTTAATTACAGCCATAAAAAGCCTTGACGTGTCAAATGAAACATTAGCTATAGAATATACAATTCAATTACTATACAATAACTGTCTTTCTGTGAAGCTGTGTGCATCTACTGGGAAAAGCGCTATACAAATAAATATATTACTTGATGGCAGAAAACCGCTTAAAATGTTTGTACAAACTGCTTTTATCTGATCTTGAACATGGCAGCGGGATTTAGCACGCTACATAAAGCTAACACAGCTCACATAGCTAAAACTAGTTATGGCAAGAACAGATTTATATACACTTCCCCACTCTACTCCCATGAGGGATCCTTCCCTTCCCTTGACTCAAGAATAATCTTTGGACATTTTGTGCTAAAAACCCAGAGTAGGAAAAGCACTTATTTGCCTTTAAAAAAATGTTTCTCTTTTGACATTTACATTTAGAGATCATATTTACGTATAATTTTCCCTTCATTTAATTCCATGAATTTTCTTTAATTGGTCTTAAAAAGGTCTTTAGATTCATCTTGTTAAACCCTGATGCTATAATGATGATTCTGCACGGGACATCCCTAACTTCATCTTGTCCTCGACTGTTTCCAGCCACCAAAACCCTGAACCGTGGGATCGCGGAGTTCATCGTGATGGCGGCGGACGCGGAGCCGCTGGAGATCATCCTTCACCTGCCTCTGCTGTGCGAGGACAAGAACGTCCCGTACGTGTTCGTGCGCTCCAAGCAGGCCCTGGGTCGCGCGTGTGGAGTGTCCCGGCCCGTCATCGCCTCCTCCGTCACCGTCAAAGAGGGCTCTCAGCTCCGGCCTCAGATCCAGTCCCTGCAGACGGCCATCGAGAGGCTCCTCGTCTGAGACGTGAGCTCATCTCACCCGCTTTTGTGTCCGCTTTTAATTCTGCCGTTGTATATTTAAAGGTGCAGTCTGTAAGAATGACAGCTAGTGGTCGAATGTGGTACTGCAGTCCAATTCAAAATATCGGAGATCTCCCGCCTCCTGCTCCCCAGACTCGACAGCGCTCACACGGGTCGCCAGTTTGAGATACGCAACAGGATCGAGCGCAATGGACAATGAAAATTGGCGACGTGTATCACAGATCAAAACAATAACAAACATTCCAGCCTGGAAACGCACATTTCAAAGTAAAATAACTGTTTTTCAGAGAAACGAGTATGTGAACTCTGCAGGTTTCCTCAATATATGCAAACATATGGTATTTTTATGCTTTGGTAGAGTGAAAAAGTGGCATACCGCACCTTTAAAGGTGCAGTGTGTAAGTTTTAGTGGCATCTAGTGGTGAGGTTGCGAATTGCACCCAACAGAAGTTACGGTGGCCGACAGATGTCGTCGTCTGAGAAAGCAGAGAGTTGCCAGTTCAGCAATGAGGTTTCTTTATTAAAGATAAATTTAAGAAGTAATGTCTTACTTAATTATTCAGTAAAACGATATGTTACTGCGAATATTATTGTGACTTGTTCATCATTGTTGTCAGTGTTTTATTCGCTGACTTTAGCTAGCATCTTTGCACGAAGAACAACACAGTGGCGAAACGCATCTGTCCATTTAGGGCTCCTGTAGAAACATGTCGATGTAAGGGGAACCTGTGTGTGTGTAGATAAAAATGGCTCATTCTAAAGTAATAAAAACATAACGTTTCATTAAGAAAGGTCTTTACACTGAAATTGTGTATAATATTGCATTTCTGTCAACAGTTCCTCCTACATATTACACAGTGCACCTTCAATTCTGCTCATTTTGCCATTTGTATATTTAATTACTGAAATAATTATTTTTTTAACCACTTCTGAGAACAGATTGTTTGACATTATGGAACATTTAATGTAACAGTTATGAGGTAAAGCTATATGTATGTCAATCATTTTACAGATTTGTAATAAATACAGACTTGTTCACTGACAGACTGAAGTGTGTGTGAATACAGGATGGGAAACATACTGGATTATGTTGTACTCTGTGGTTTAAAAGTTTGAGATCAGTAAGATTTATTAAAAAGTTTTTGTAAGAAGTCTCTTGTGCTCAACATGGCTGCGTTTATTATGATCAGGATTACAGTAAAAACAGTGAATTTTCAGCATCATTATGCCAGTCTTCGGTGTCACATGATCCTTCAGAAATCATTATGCTGATTTGATGCTCAAGAAACATTTATTATTACCAATGTTGAAAACAGTTGTGCTGCTTAATGTGTTTGATGAATAGATAGTTCAAAAGAACTGAATTTATTTGAAATTTTGCTTTCTACAGTCGCTATTCATCATTGGTCGTTCAGTCATGTACACGCAAACATTGGCTTGCTTGTCAACAGTGGCACATGGCTCCTGAACAGCGTAAAAAAAAAAAAAGCACAAATGTAAATTCACAGATGATTTACGGAGAGAATCCCCGTGTTTTCGTCTCGGTCGGGATCCGTGTAAATGTCGATGTCACTTCATTTATAAAGCACTATTTAAAACACCAACTGTTGACCAATGTGCTGTACATCGCATAAACAAACACAATAAAAACAGATAACATTACATTGTCTCATCGATTAAACGCTATTTCAATCAAATAAGCCTTCAGTTTTGATGTAATATTTCCCACAGTAACGTTAGGCTACTCGCAGTGCTAGCCTAATGCTAACCGGCAGACTATTCCGCCATTTTGGCGCAGCTACTGCAAATGCCCGATCGATTTTGTCCTTGGAAACACTAATAGTCCCCATAGACAGTAGATAGTCCCTGATTTGAGGATCTCAGAGACCTCCCCGAGTCATGTTCCGACTAAAGATCGTGTAAAGCAGAATTAATGAGCTGCAAAGCTGTCAAATAAAGACCTGTGCTAGCGACCTAGAAGCCCATATAAGGAAAGTATAAGAGAACATCAGGAGGACTGGAATTACTTTTTACTGAAATAGTGTAGTAGACTTTTTTTAATCTTATTGTAACCTATGGCCATGAAAAGATACAGTGTCATGTGAAATGTGTTAAAAGCTAAACTATTTGTTTATTATTATTCTATTGATGCGGGCCAAAAGTTGAATGGAAAGGAGGTATTACTTTATGTATTAAAGTTCAATAACATTCATAGTTGCAAGGTTGAGAATGCATTTTTCAAGTGTTGTTTGTTGATGCATGCTTTACTTCTAAGCGAAGAACTTCGCAGTGTGTATTTCAAGTCTTGAGTTCAGTCTCGTGTGTGTTGTGGGCTGCATTCACTTAACAGCCACTAATAACTGGTTTATGAATTATACATAACAGCCCACTTAACTTCCAGAAATCCAAACAAATAATGAGATGAGAAAATATGGTAAAAATTTAAGCTGTAATTCAGGTTCATTCATCATACAGTGGACAATCATGTTACACACGGTGCATTGTGGGATACAGTACCCATCCCAACGTGCTCAGTTGTTGTATCCTGCAGATTTTGGCAAAAGTAGTAGGTAATCTGGGTATACATTACATACTGATAAAAATAAATCACATACTGTGCACAATACACAGACTATTCACGGTTCTGATGAATGTCAGTCAACATGTTTCAGTGTATCTGTGCTAGTTACTCCATAAAGCTCTCGGTACAACAAAAAACATCTAATAATAAATACAACAGCAACAACAAAAATCACCATACAAAAAAGTACAAAACATTTACAACACACTACTTCATTAGAAAAAACAAATCAGTACTTGATTACAAGTCACAATCATGAGGCGCTCAGTGCACGACACTTGAACATCACACTGAACTGATACTGTGGAGACTCTGAGATGTGGCGCAAAAACACACAAACACACTTACAATCACCACAGATATCCATCGATCCGTCCAGCCAGCCTCGCTCTGGGTCACACTGGAGACTGTAGCTTATGACATGAGTGTTTTCTGAAGACCTTCCAGTGCTCGGGTCAGGCCTTCTCCGTTCCCACAGCCCAGGGAAACGGTCACGGATGCGTTCGCTCCTTCGGTCCCGGGCCGGTTCTGCTTGCAGGTGCCGGTCCCGTCGCTCTCAGTCCACGGGGAACTCGGTCTCCAGGGCCGTCCCGGGACGGGTGTGTGTGTGTGTGTCCTTCAGGAGTCGCAGGGACACACAGCTGAGCCAGCTTCGGCTGGTGGGCATCTCTCCCACGAGCTCCCAGCTGTCCGAGTCATCGCAGTACCGCTCGATAGTGTCGTGATACCTGTGTGTGTGTGTGTGTGTGTGCGGGGGGGGGAGGTCAGAAGGGCTGTCAAAATGGCTGAAAAGCTAAATTAAAATTTCTTATTTCTTTCTGAAAAATTAGCAAAATTCTGCAATATTTAATGTTACAGGGAAAAAGGACTATTGTCTCCTATGGCCACAAGAGGGCGCAATAGGCAAATATAAACCAAATCAAAGTAACATCGCATCCTTTATTGAAATTAAATGACATTCACTTTTTAAAGTGCATTCGTTTTTTAAATAATTGTTCTTAAAGTTATTTAAAATATATTTCCTGTAATTTTCTTAATGTGCATGCAAGGAAAATAAGGCTACAATAGTGCATAAAACTGTGTAAGTGCATCAGTAACCTGAGAAAACACACTTCAACAGATGCGTAATGTACATTACTGCATGAACACAAGATAGGAAACTCCCATTCAGAAACAATCCACTTCCACTCACTACACATCTACATACTTATAACGATTTTTTGCCACCAACTGAGAGGGTTTTCGTCAGCATTTTTCCACCTTTTTTGTTTAAATTGACAACGCAGCCGCACCGCACTGTACTGGATAAGCTAATAGCTTTCTACTGATCCTGACCCCTTGATTGGCTTGTTCAGGGGTGTGTGTGTGATCAGGGTTGGAGAAAGTGGACTACGAGGGCCAGAGTTGAGAACCCCCTACTGTAGTCACATTTTGTTTGGCAAATATTCATGAGCAAAATCCAGTCATTTCAATAATCGCCACGGTTGAATTTCACAAGAGGGCGAATAATTTCCCCATTTAAATTAAATTAAATTATTTAATAAAGTCTGTATTTTTGTTTTGTTTTTTTGCGCACAAAAAGTAATTCTCATCCCTTCATAACATTATGATTGAACCACTGGAGTCACATGGACTACTTTAACAATGTCTTTCCTACCTTTCTGGGCCTTGAAAGTTGTGATTACATTGCAGTCTATGGAGGGTCAGAAACCTCTCGGATTTCATCAAATATATCTTCATTTGTGTTACGAAGATTGTCTAACGGGTTTGGAACGACATGAGGGCGAGTAAATAATGACAGAAATTTCATTTTTGGCTGAACTATCCCTTTAAGTATCTGGAGAACTGATCGGATCTCTGTTTGACGCTCAATATTAAAAATAAGTCTGTAATGGGAAAACGTCTCATTTCTTTAAAAAACTATTTTCAGTTGCAGGTTTTAGCCTTTCAAGTCTAATAAAATAAAAATAAATAAAGAGAGACATATGGGTCCGAAATCGTTGCCAAATGTGGTGGGAAAATCTCTCACCTGTCCCATCCCTCCTCTCCTCCCAGAACGTAAATCTTCCCGTCCACCACGGCCACGCCGGGCCGGTAGCGCCTCTCCTTCATGGGCGCGCACATGGTCCACTGGTTGGTCTTGGGGTCGTAGCACTCGACCTTATCCGTGTTCTCTGTGGACGCGTGCCAGCCGCCTATAGAGGAACATCTGTGAGACACACTGCAGCCAATGCTTTTCTTACTTAGGATTTTTGTCTCGTTTTCAGTCCAAATATCAAAAAATTCTTAAATCAAGATGCATTTGCTAGATGAGTAAGATATGATGTCCTGTTTTATGGGGGAATTAATCAAAATTGATGCTTAAAAAAGCACAATTATCTGCCAATGGGGTCAGAAAAATAAACTTAAAACAGAAACAAGATCATTTTTCTCACCCTATTGGCTGATAAATGTGCTTGTTTTAAGCAAAAAAAAAAAAAAAAATTTTTATATGGGACTTTATATGTGACCCTAGACCACAAAACCAGTCACATGGGTAATTTTTTTTCCAAAATTGATATGTATACATCACATGAAAGCTGGATAAATAAGCTTTCCATTGATGTATGGTTAGTTAGGATAGGACAATATTTGGCAATCTGGAATAATCTGGAATCTGAGGGTGCAAAAAAATCGAAACATTGAGTAAATCTCCTTTAAAGTTCTCCATTTATGTTGGCGATTGTGCAGCATTCACTCACACACATACATGTTTTATATATTTACGGTAGAAAGTTTACTAAATATCTTCATGGAACATGAACTGAATATGCTCATGATTTTTGGCATAAAAGAAAAATGGATAATTTTGACCCATACAATGTATTGTTGGCTATTGCCACAGATATACCCGTGCAACATGTGACTGGTTTTGTGGTCCAGGGTCACATATATTATGTCATTTTACTACTTTAGTAAATGCATCTTGATTTAAGAAATGTTTGATATCTGGACTGTAAGTAAAGGAAGTAAAGCACTGTTTGCAGTGTACAGGACGCAGCTCGTGACACTGACTGATGAGGACTCAAGGTCTCCATATTCACCGATGACGTAGATCTTGCCCTTCAGGATGCAGGCGGCCGACCCCGAGCGAGCGATCTGCATGGGTGCCACCTCCGCCCACACGCAGGTTTTAGGGTTGTACACCTGCGCCAAGTCTGTGCCGTCGCCGTCTTCTAAAACAGCTCCTCCTGTGGGATTTCAGAAGGGAAACGTTATCAACAGGGGCGTAACGTACGATACCCTCATGTCACGATTCTATTAGTAATATATACGTATTAGTTATTCTGGCCTTCATAAATAATAGCATCCGTTTACTCACTCCCACGTCATCCAAGATGTCCAACAGAAATTAAGGTTTTTGAGGAAAACATTCCAGGATTTTTCCAGGAAAATATCCGATGGTTTGTCTAGATAAGACTCTTATTCCTCGGCTGGGATCGTGAAGAGACTTTGAAGCTGCACTGAAACTGATATTTGGACCCCATTGAAGTCACTATATGGACTATAAAATCCGGGAATGTTTCCCTCAAAAACATTCATTTATTTTCGACTGAAGAGAAAGACGAACATCTTGGATAACGAGAGTGAATTTTCAGTGAATTTTAATTCAGAATTTAACTACTCTTTTAAACTCTCATTTTTCACACACTTCTGAAACGGTTTGATTGGCAGTGACGCCTTTTAGACATTTATTGTCTATTTTTACATTATTTAATCAGTCCACATGCTGTGCGTTCAGTTGTGTTTTACTCAGGAATCACATGTTCCCTCTACTACGCCAGTGCCTGGAGCGTGTGTTGGAGGAAACCTGCTACCTGTCACATAGAGTAACCCATCCAGCGCCACCACAGCCGGACTGGTGACCGCCATCTTCACCGACTCCATGAACTGCCATGTGTTTGTGTGAGGATTATAACACTCGACCGAATCCAGGCGAGAACGGCCCTCCCAGCCGCCCACAGCGAACACATACCCGTCCAACATCACCAGCCCTGGCAGAACAACACTGGGTTACTTCAGTCTTCCAAACAAGAGGGTATATATAAATATATTGCTGTGTTCGATTCCAAGCTGGATGTAGGATATTTCTACTGGATTCCAACAACTTCAGATCAGGAAAGCATTTAATTGCCTGATATTTTTGGAAAACGGAAAAAAGAAAAAAGGGCAACGCTACCATTATCTTTGCAGGTGTAATCAAAAACATCTAGCAATCAAAAACACTGAGAATTGCTCTGGAAGGAGTGCAACCATTTTTGACCGTTTTTTTTACTTTATTGGAATGGTACGAAACTTGGTAAAGGTTTTGGTACTTGCTACGTGAACACACAAAAAAATCATGAGCATGATTCGAAAAGGTTAAATAGTCACACTTGTGCTCCTTGTGGTCAAAAATGAGCCCATTGGAAATGAATGAGAGACGAATTTCATCTAGTGGAAGCGTCTGGTACTGCAGCCAAACAACATCTCACTGAAAGCTCATTTTTTGAGATATCAGGCTCAAATTTGGAACACAACTTGTTTAGATTTATGGCTTTGATTTTCTTGCTGTTTTAAAGTAAAACGTGTTTTTGAAAATATAGATTTCATATAAAAATTGAAAATAGTATTTTTGTGCATTTTTCATAATTAACGTAAAATTCTGTAACTTTTTTTTAAGTTAGATTTTTTTTCCAACTTTTCACTTCAGCAATAATCTGCCAAGTGTCATCTTTAAAAAGAGATCAAACTTAAGTCTGTGCTCTAAAGCATTCAAGATTTACCACAGTTTAAGCTGGATATTTAATTTTCAGGTCTATGCTCAAAACGTGAATAAATGGATTATAAATACAGAGTAAATATAATTTAGTACCATAAAATCCCATAGTACCATAAAATAAAAAACATTATCAATCTAAAATATAGTACATTCCATTTTTGCCCGCCACACGAAGAGCACCAGATTAAACATGTGAAACTTTGACTCGTTGTAAACATCAGTGTCGTTCCACTGCACGTTCATGACTTCTGGAGCTGAAGGACACAAACTTTTGTGTAAGTTTGTACAGATTTGGTGTGACTTACCCAGTTCTGATCGAGCCACATTCATGGGTGCCATCTCTAACCAGGAGTCGAAACACGGGTCGTAGCGCCACATCTCTCGACTGGCCGAGCCGTCTGGAAACTCACCGCCAGCCAGATACAGCATAGAGCCTGGAAACACACACACACACACGCACACACACACACACACACACACACACTAGGGTTTTCTTCTGTTTTCTTCAGAAGGCCTTTATTAACCCCCGCAGAGCCATGTGGAGCACTTTTAGGATGGACAGATGCACTTTTAGGATGGACAGATGCACTTTTAGGATGGACAGATGCACTTTTATGATGGATAGATGCACATTTATGATGGATAGATGCACATTTATGATGGATAGATGCACTTTTATCATGGATAGATGCACTTTTATCATGGATATATGCACTTTTATGATGGATATATGCACTTTTATCATGGATAGATGCACTTTTATCATGGATAGATGCACTTTTATGATGGATATATGCCCTTTTATCATGGATATATGCACTTTTATGATGGATACAGTATATGCACTTTTATCATGGATATATGCCCTTTTATCATGGATATATGCACTTTTATGATGGATATATGCCCTTTTATCATGGATAGATGCACTTTTATGATGGATACAGTATATGCACTTTTATCATGGATAGATGCACTTTTATGATGGATAGATGCACTTTTATGATGGATAGATGCACTTTTATGGACTTCAAAACAGAAACAGCCATTCACTGCCATTATAGCTTGGAAGAGCCAGGAATTTTTTTAATATAACTCCAATTGTATTCGTCTGAAAAAAGAATGTCATATACACCTAAGATGACTTGAGGGAGAGTAAATCATGGGCAAATTTTCATTTTTTTGGTTGAACTATCCCTTTAACATTGCGCATCTGCAGTTCAGAATCGCCCCAGAATGGTTGTAGAGAGAATCCCGATGCCTGGTCTTTCTCCACTGCTACTCACCAGAGACGACGAGGCCGTGTTTGCTGACGGCGAAGGGCAGGCAGGCCAGACTCTTCCACTGGCTGGTGAGCGGGTCGAAACTCTCCACGCTGCGCAGAACAACCTTATCATCCTCTCCTCCTACTGTCACAATCACCTCAGCTGTGCCTGACACACACACACACACACACCAGCCCTTTGTTCCAGATCAAAGCATCACAGGATTACCTTCAGGATTTCTTTGGACATTACATCATTCCCATACTCTTCCATGTGTGTTATTCCAGAGTTTCAATGACTTTACTATCATTGTAAAATGTGGAAAATGGACTCCAATCACTCGTCAATCTTCCCGTGTGTATCTGTGTAAGCGCTTTTACAACATGTTTTTGAAGCGCTGATCATTGTAGCCAATCACAGACATATTTAATGAGTGCGTGAACACAATGGCCAATCAAAGGTGTTTACGAGTCTGCTCAACAGCGCTCAAAGAGTCAAATTTTTTAAATGAGCCGTCAATCCGATTACTACCGGATCATTTGGTTGCATGTAAACGTAGCGAGTGTAAGTGTGGTGATCCCGCACACAGAAGGTGTTGTTGCAGGACAGGTTTGGGTGCTCATAGACAGTCAGGGTTCACCTGTAGCGCGTCGGGGCCGAGCCCGGGGCCCGTACAGCTCTCCTCTGCGGTCTTGCAGCAGCAGATAGTCCTTGGCTTCAGAGATCAGCTTCTGGCACTTCAGCGACTCCTTCACCACATCCAGAGTCTCAACCACGTCATGAATGTAGTACGGACTGATGAGAGGCAGCCGGATGTGCTCGAGAACCTGCAAAACAAACTCACAATCACACGAGTTCAGCCAAACACACTCACAATCACACGAGTTCAGCAACACACACTCACAATCACACGAGTTCAGCCAAACACACTCACAATCACACGAGTTCAGCAACACACACTCACAATCAAACGAGTTCAACCAAACACACTCACAATCACATGAGTTCAGCAAAATGGTAAATGGTAAATGGACTGCATTTATATAGCGCTTTCACAGACCTATGGCCACCAAAGCGCTTTACATATAGCCTCACATTCACCCATTCACTCACACATTCATACACCGACAGCGGTGTCAGCCATGCAAGGCGCCATCCAGCTCGTCAGGAGCAGCTGGGGTTAGGTGTCTTGCTCATGGACACCTCGACACTTGGTCAGGTGGAACCGGGGATTGAACCACCAACCTTCCGGTTTGTAGACAACCTACATGAACCACTGAGCCACTGCCGCTCAATCACACGAGTTCAGCAACACACACTCACAATCACATGAGTTCAGCAAAACACACTCACAATCACACGAGTTCAGCCAAACACACTCACAATCACACGAGTTCAGCCAAACACACTCACAATCACCACGAGTTCTGCAAAACACAATCACAATCACACGAGTTCAGCCAAACACACTCACAATCACACGAGTTCAGCCAAACACACTCACAATCACCACGAGTTCTGCAAAACACACTCACAATCACACGAGTTCTGCAACACACACTCACAATCACACGAGTTCTGCAAAACACACTCACAATCACACGAGTTCTGCAACACACACTCACAATCACACGAGTTCTGCAAAACATACTCACAATCACACAAGTTCAGTGAAACACTCACAATCACACGAGTTCTGCAACACACACTCACAATCACACGAGTTCAGCCAAACACACTCACAATCACACGAGTTCAGCCAAACACACTCACAATCACACGAGTTCAGCAACACACACTCACAATCACACGAGTTCTGCAAAACACACTCACAGTCACACGAGTTCAGAAAAACACACTCACAATCACATGAGTTCAGCCAAACACACTCACAATCACACGAGTTCAGCAACACACACTCACAATCACACGAGTTCTGCAAAACACACTCACAGTCACACGAGTTCAGAAAAACATACTCACAATCACACAAGTTCAGTGAAACACTCACAATCACACGAGTTCTGCAAAACACACTCACAATCACACGAGTTCAGCCAAACACACTCACAATCACACGAGTTCAGCCAAACACACTCACAATCACACGAGTTCAGCAACACACACTCACAATCACACGAGTTCTGCAAAACACACTCACAATCACACGAGTTCAGCAACACACACTCACAATCACACGAGTTCAGCCAAACACACTCACAATCACACGAGTTCTGCAAAACACACTCACAATCACACGAGTTCTGCAACACACACTCACAATCACACGAGTTCAGCAACACACACTCACAATCACACGAGTTCTGCAAAACACACTCACAATCACACGAGTTCAGCAACACACACTCACAATCACACGAGTTCAGCCAAACACACTCACAATCACACGAGTTCTGCAAAACACACTCACAATCACACGAGTTCAGCAAAACACACTCACAATCACACGAGTTCAGCAACACACACTCACAATCACACGAGTTCTGCAAAACACACTCACAGTCACACGAGTTCAGAAAAACACACTCACAATCACATGAGTTCAGCCAAACACACTCACAATCACACGAGTTCAGCAACACACACTCACAATCACACGAGTTCTGCAAAACACACTCACAGTCACACGAGTTCAGAAAAACACACTCACAATCACACGAGTTCAGCAAAACACACTCACAATCACACAAGTTCAGCAACACACACTCACAATCACACGAGTTCAGCAAAACACACTCACAATCACACGAGTTCAGCAAAACACACTCACAATCACACGAGTTCAGCAACACACACTCACAATCACACGAGTTCTGCAACACACACTCACAATCACACGAGTTCTGCAAAACACACTCACAATCACCACGAGTTCAGCAAAACACACTCACAATCACACAAGTTCAGCAACACACACTCACAGTCACACGAGTTCAGAAAAACACACTCACAATCACATGAGTTCAGCCAAACACACTCACAGTCACACGAGTTCAGCAAAACACACTTACAATCACACAAGTTCAGCCACACGAGTTCTGCAACACACACTCACAATCACCACGAGTTCAGCAAAACACACTCACAGTCACACAAGTTCAGCCAAACACACTCACAATCACACGAGTTCAGCCAAACACACTCACAATCACACGAGTTCAGCAAAACACACTCACAATCACACAAGTTCAGCAACACACACTCACAATCACACGAGTTCAGCAAAACACACTCAGTCACACGAGTTCAGAAAAACACACTCACAATCACATGAGTTCAGCAAAACACACTCACAATCACACGAGTTCAGCCAAACACTCACAATCACACGAGTTCAGCCAAACACACTCACAATCACACGAGTTCAGCAACACACACTCACAATCACACGAGTTCAGCAAAACACACTCACAATCACACGAGTTCAGCAAAACACACTCACAATCACACGAGTTCTGCAAAACACACTCACAGTCACGAGTTCAGCCAAACACACTCACAATCACACGAGTTCAGCCAAACACACTCACAATCACACGAGTTCAGCCAAACACACTCACAATCACACGAGTTCAGCAAAACACACTCACAATCACACAAGTTCAGCAACACACACTCACAATCACACGAGTTCAGCAAAACACACTCACAATCACACGAGTTCAGCCAAACACACTCACAATCACTCGAGTTCAGCCAAACACACTCACAATCACACGAGTTCAGCCAAACACACTCACAATCACACGAGTTCAGCAAAACACACTCACAATCACACAAGTTCAGCAACACACACTCACAATCACACAAGTTCAGCAACACACACTCACAATCACACGAGTTCAGCAACACACACTCACAATCACTCGAGTTCAGCCAAACACACTCACAATCACACAAGTTTAGCCAAACACACTCACAATCACACGAGTTCAGCAAAACACACTCACAATCACACAAGTTCAGCAACACACACTCACAGTCACACAAGTTCAGCAAAACACACTCACAATCACACGAGTTCAGCCAAACACACTCACAATCACTCGAGTTCAGCCAAACACACTCACAATCACACGAGTTCTGCAACACACACTCACAATCACACAAGTTCAGCCAAACACACTCACAATCACACGAGTTCAGCAAAACACACTCACAATCACACGAGTTCAGCAAAACACACTCACAATCACACAAGTTCAGCAACACACACTCACAATCACACGAGTTCAGCAAAACACACTCACAATCACACGAGTTCAGCAACACACACTCACAATCACACGAGTTCTGCAAAACACACTCAGTCACACGAGTTCAGAAAAACACACTCACAATCACATGAGTTCAGCCAAACACACTCACAGTCACACGAGTTCAGCAAAACACACTCACAATCACACGAGTTCAGCCAAACACACTCACAATCACCACGAGTTCAGCAAAACACACTCACAGTCACACGAGTTCTGCAACACACACTCACAATCACCACGATTTCAGCAAAACACACTCACAGTCACACGAGTTCAGCAAAACACACTCACAGTCACACGAGTTCAGCAAAACACACTCACAATCACACGAGTTCAGCCAAACACTCACAATCACACGAGTTCAGCCAAACACACTCACAATCACACGAGTTCAGCCAAACACACTCACAATCACACGAGTTCTGCAAAACACACTCACAATCACACGAGTTCTGCAAAACACACTCACAATCACACGAGTTCTGCAAAACACACTCACACGAGTTCTGCAAAACACACTCACAATCACACGAGTTCTGCAAAACATACTCACACAAGTTCAGCCAAACACACTCACAATCACACGAGTTCTGCAAAACACACTCACAATCACACGAGTTCTGCAAAACACTCACACGAGTTCAGCAGCACACACTCACACGAGTTCAGCAAAACACACTCACAATCACACGAGTTCAGCCAAACACACTCACAATCACACGAGTTCAGCCAAACACACTCACAATCACACGAGTTCAGCAAAACACACTCACAATCACACAAGTTCAGCAACACACACTCACAATCACACGAGTTCAGCAAAACACACTCACAATCACACGAGTTCAGCCAAACACACTCACAATCACTCGAGTTCAGCCAAACACACTCACAATCACACGAGTTCAGCCAAACACACTCACAATCACACGAGTTCAGCAAAACACACTCACAATCACACAAGTTCAGCAACACACACTCACAATCACACAAGTTCAGCAACACACACTCACAATCACACGAGTTCAGCAACACACACTCACAATCACTCGAGTTCAGCCAAACACACTCACAATCACACAAGTTTAGCCAAACACACTCACAATCACACGAGTTCAGCAAAACACACTCACAATCACACAAGTTCAGCAACACACACTCACAGTCACACGAGTTCAGCAAAACACACTCACAATCACACGAGTTCAGCCAAACACACTCACAATCACTCGAGTTCAGCCAAACACACTCACAATCACACGAGTTCTGCAACACACACTCACAATCACACAAGTTCAGCCAAACACACTCACACGAGTTCAGCCAAACACACTCACACGAGTTCAGCCAAACACACTCACAATCACACGAGTTCAGCAAAACACACTCACAATCACACGAGTTCAGCAAAACACACTCACAATCACACAAGTTCAGCAACACACACTCACAATCACACGAGTTCAGCAAAACACACTCACAATCACACGAGTTCAGCAACACACACTCACAATCACACGAGTTCTGCAAAACACACTCAGTCACACGAGTTCAGAAAAACACACTCACAATCACATGAGTTCAGCCAAACACACTCACAGTCACACGAGTTCAGCAAAACACACTCACAATCACACGAGTTCAGCCAAACACACTCACAATCACCACGAGTTCAGCAAAACACACTCACAGTCACACAAGTTCTGCAACACACACTCACAATCACCACGATTTCAGCAAAACACACTCACAGTCACACGAGTTCAGCAAAACACACTCACAATCACACGAGTTCAGCCAAACACTCACAATCACACGAGTTCAGCCAAACACACTCACAATCACACGAGTTCAGCCAAACACACTCACAATCACACGAGTTCTGCAAAACACACTCACAATCACACGAGTTCTGCAAAACACACTCACAATCACACGAGTTCTGCAAAACACACTCACACGAGTTCTGCAAAACACACTCACAATCACACGAGTTCTGCAAAACATACTCACACAAGTTCAGCCAAACACACTCACAATCACACGAGTTCTGCAAAACACACTCACAATCACACGAGTTCTGCAAAACACTCACACGAGTTCAGCAGCACACACTCACACGAGTTCAGCAAAACACACTCACAATCACACGAGTTCAGCCAAACACACTCACAATCACACGAGTTCAGCCAAACACACTCACAATCACACGAGTTCAGCCAAACACACTCACAATCACACGAGTTCTGCAAAACACACTCACACGAGTTCTGCAAAACACACTCACAATCACACGAGTTCTGCAAAACACACTCACACGAGTTCAGCCAAACACACTCACAATCACACAAGTTCTGCAAAACACACTCACAATCACACGAGTTCTGCAAAACACACTCACACGAGTTCAGCAAAACACACTCACAATCACACGAGTTCAGCCAAACACACTCACAATCACACGAGTTCAGCAAAACACACTCACAATCACACGAGTTCAGCCAAACACACTCACAATCACACGAGTTCTGCAAAACACACTCACACGAGTTCAGCAGCACACACTCACACGAGTTCAGCAAAACTCACTCACAATCACACGAGTTCAGCCAAACACACTCACAATCACACGAGTTCAGCAAAACACACTCACACGAGTTCAGCAGCACACACTCACACGAGTTCAGCAAAACACACTCACAATCACACGAGTTCAGCCAAATACACTCACAATCACACGAGTTCTGCAACACACACTCACAATCACACGAGTTCAGCCAAACACACTCAATCACACGAGTTCAGCCAAACACACTCACAATCACACGAGTTCAGCGAAACACACTCACAATCACACAAGTTCAGCTAAACACACTCACAATCACACGAGTTCAGCAAAACACACTCACACGAGTTCAGCAAAACACACTCACAATCACACGAGTTCAGCGAAACACACTCACAATCACACGAGTTCAGCAAAACATACTCACAATCACACACTCAAAAAAAAAAATTTGTCTAAAAATAAGATTTATGTATTTGAATTGCATAACAAATTTCCATGCATTTGGATTACATAGTTTTAACATAAACCAATCAATAATCTGAATGTGATTCATATTTTTAAGTCATATCTAAATGAAACAGATAAGATTTATGTAATTGTATTAATAAACTGAATGTGATTTATATTTGTCAGTCGTATGTAAATGAAACAGGTAAGATTTATGTAATAGTACACAGAAAAACGCCCATGTTAAATCAACACTGCTCAGTGTTCATATGTGTGCACACTACAGAGGTAAAGCGGTCTTGAAGTTAATGACTATTAACTGATGATTGAGCATTAATTATGAACACCTGCTGTTAACAAGCAGAATCACTGAAGGAAAGAGAAACACAAGAACTACAACTGACTTCAGCCACAGCTAAAGGAAGACATTAAATCTGTGAAGATCTCAGCAGAGGAGGATTAAACAACTTCACAAACAGCATTACCAGCTTCACTTATTACTAACCAGACTGACTTTATTTCATTTCCGTTTGAATGAAATCAATAGTTATATTTTAAAGTCACCATGATGGTGGTTAGCGTTTGCTTTAGTTTGACTCTTGACCCTTGACTCTGTAATGTAATTTTTTCCTGGTTGCTATAATTATGTGTCTATAAAACACATTTGTTGCAGCGAAAAAGCCAAGAGAACATGAGATCAGTTGATGTTGGCTGTTTATTGATGAAGGTGTAATCATCATATTGTGGCCTGAATCACTTATCTTTTTCAGTGTCTAATGCTTTGATTATTGGGGTAATGTGTTTTTGTTTTAATTGTTATAGTAGCTGTGTGACCTGACAGCATTAGATCCAACAGTTAATCAAATAATATAAAGAATTTTAAAAACATTTAGTGCATTAAACTTCCACATTATTACTTGGACATCAAGAATCAGTGTATGACTCTCAACAATGGTGACAATCAATGAAATGCTTCATGCTGCAGTGCATGCTGGGTACAACCAATCAAAACTCACCCATATCTCCCAGCATGCATTGCGGCATTAATAAATTATGCATCAGGATTTTTGTAGCTTTTGTCACCATTGTTGAGATTCATATGCTGTTTCTTGATGTCTGTGTGAGTTTAAGTATTGCCATAGATGAAAGGTTTTTGTGCACTAACTATAAAAAAAAAAGTATATTGTTTGATAGATTTCATGCTGTAAAATCAAATGGCTTCTGTTATGGATAAAACAAAATAAAAAAACACAAGTCCTATATAATCAAAGCATTAGACACTGAACAAGATCAGCGAATCAGGCAATTACATGATGATGACTTTGTCATCATCATCAATAAACAGCCAACATCACCTGATCTCTTTTTCTCTTGGCTTTTTTGCTGCAACAAATGTGTTTTATAAACACATAATTATAGTAGCCAGAGAATTTTTATATTAAAGAGTCAAGGGTCAAGAGTCCAACTAAAGCAAACGCTAACCACCATCATGGTGACTTAAAAATACACCTATTGTTTTCATTCAAACGGAAATGAAATAAAGTCAGTCTGGTTAGTAATAAGTGAAGCTGGTAATGCTGTTTGTGGAGTTGTTTAATCCTCCTCTGCTGAGATCTTCACAGATTTAATGTCTTCTTTTCTCTTCAGTTGATGTCAATCTAAGGCTGTGGCTGAAGTCAGTTCTTGTGTTTCTCTTTCCTTCAGTGATTCTGCTTGTTAACAGCAGGTGTTCATAATTAATGCTCAATCATCAGTTAATTATCTCATTAACTTCAAGACCGCTTTACCTCTGTAGTGTGCACACATATGAACACTGAGCAGTGTTAATTTAACATGGGCGTTTTTCTGTGTACTATTACATAAATCTTACCTGTTTCATTTACATATGACTGACAAATATAAATCACATTCAGTTTATTAATACAATTACATAAATCTTATCTGTTTCATTTAGATATGACTTAAAAATATGAATCACATTCAGATTATTGATTGGTTTATGTTAAAACTATGTAATCCAAATGCATGGAAATTTGTTATGCAATTCAAATACATAAATCTTATTTTTAGACAAAAATTTTTTTTTGAGTGCACGAGTTCAGCCAAACACACTCACAATCACACGAGTTCAGCGAAACATACTCACAATCACATGAGTTCAGCCAAACACACGAGTTCAGCCAAACACACTCACAATCACACGAGTTCAGCGAAACATACTCACAATCACATGAGTTCAGCCAAACACACGAGTTCAGCCAAACACACTCACAATCACACGAGTTCAGCGAAACATACTCACAATCACATGAGTTCAGCCAAACACACGAGTTCAGCCAAACACACTCACAATCACACGAGTTCAGCGAAACATACTCACAATCACACAAGTTCAGCGAAACACACTCACAATCACACGAGTTCAGCCACACACACTCACAATCACACGAGTTCAGCCAAACACACTCACAATCACACGAGTTCAGCGAAACACTCACAATCACTCGAGTTCAGCCAAACACACTCACAATCACTCGAGTTCAGCCAAACACACTCACAATCACACAAGTTCAGCCAAACACACTCACAATCACACGAGTTCTGCAACACATACTCACAATCACACGAGTTCAGCAAAACACACTCACAATCACACAAGTTCAGCCAAACACACTCACAATCACACGAGTTCTGCAACACACACTCACAATCACACGAGTTCAGCCAAACACACTCACAATCACACAAGTTCAGCCAAACACACTCACAGTCACACGAGTTCAGCCAAACACACTCACAATCACACAAGTTCTGCAACACACACTCACAATCACACGAGTTCATCCAAACACACTCACAATCACACAAGTTCATCCAAACACACTCACAATCACACAAGTTCAGCCAAACACACTCACAGTCACACGAGTTCAGCAAAACACACTCACAATCACACAAGTTCAGGGATACACACTCACAATCACACAAGTTCAGCCAAACACACTCACAGTCACACGAGTTCAGCAAAACACACTCACAATCACACAAGTTCAGGGATACACACTCACAATCACACGAGTTCAGGGATACACAGGACTTTTGGTCCTTTCGGTTTTCTCTGAGTTGTTTCAACTGCAGAAATCATCAATAAAGCAGCTTGTAAGCAACATGTCATGTGATGTGACATTTACCTCAGGAAAGCCATTCAATGGGTCATGACATGAGAAATCACATTAGCCTCGATCTTCTGACATTTATATCCTTTTGTCCCGTTAAATCATCCCGCAAGTTTCAGAGCTTAAAATATCCTCCTCGTTACATTATAATGTTGTTCATGAATTGATTATTAAATAAACGGTAACACTTTACAATATGGATCATTAGTTAACAACATTAGTTAGCATGAACTGCACTTATACAGCATTCATTAACCTTTATTAACGTTAATTTCAACATGTACTAATACATTATTAAAATCTTGTTAACATTAGTTAATGCACTGTGAACTGACATGAACAAACAATGAACAGCTGTATTTTTTATTAACTAACATTAACAAAGATTAACAAATACAGTAACAAATGTATTGCTCATGGTTAGTTCATGTTATTTAATACGTTAACTAATGAACCTTCCTGTAAAGTGTTACCAAATAAACTTTATTCGGTTTGTGTGTTTCGGTAAAAACATTTTTATTTCTGTGCATCACCACATGTGATACCATCCACCATATCATCAATAGACTACTGTATCCCACAATGCAATGCGCTTGATCTCATTTACCATGTCTTGTGTGACAAAGCCATTTCAGCTGTCATTTTATCTTTTAGCTCGTCATTTGATCAGACTATCATGCACTAAATCTGATTAAAACGCATCAAACAAGCACGTCTGAACTTCTGATTACCATATCTCATGTACACACTGATAATCAATGATTATAAATTAATAAAATTAATAAGTTAAATCTGTTCATTATATATATAGTGATCATGTCTCTTCAGAACACTTTATGTTAAGACAATTTATGTCTTTATGACTTTTTAAAGTGTCAAAGTTTTGGTGGAATGGACCTTCAATGGAGGAACAGAAATCTCTCAGGTTTCATTAAAAACATATTTTCTGTGTGTTAACTGTGTTTCAAAGATTAACGAAAGGTTGGATGGGTTTGGTGAGTAAATTACGACAGAATTTTCATTTTCAGGTAAACAATTATTTTATGACCACATTATGATTAGCTGTGATAATGATGCTCGTCTTAGCAAACGCCACTAATTGCAAATTAAAATCATTCCTGTACTTTCAGAATTGCATTCATTCCCATGGGATATGCAATGAGCTTTCCTCACGAGCTTCTACTTAGGTCTAGTCTTTAAATAACTGCATAGCAACAATGATATGCAAACACAGCAATCCGATCCCATCCAATCACGGCTAGATTAACGTTTCTCACACAGTTCTCTTCATAATCATAGCCTGTAAAGAGCATGTGACCTGGCGTTCACAGGCTTAGTTCATCAAACACACAAAGGCGGGTATTCCCAGACATCAGCTGAGATCATGATACACAAACCCCCAGCAACCCTGGACACATGTCTCAAAAAACACTGTCCAACCAGGTTATTTCCTATATGAACGCCAACTTTTGTTGAATTTATGAGAAATCTACAGATGCAAACAGACAAAGTGTAGTAAAATAAAGACCTAAATGTGTATTTCTGACTTTTTTTCACCACAAGTCTGAAAGAAGACATGTTACTGAAGACAAATATCCAAAAATCTCGCAATTGTCCAGTAAAAAAAAAAAAACGATGTTTTTGCCTGCCGTGTCTCGCCTTAAGCAAAAACTCACTTAATTTTGATTATTTCCCCAGAAAACAAGACATAATATCTTATGGCATTTTACTACTGAAGTAAACGCATCTTGATTTAAGATTTTTAGATATTTGGACTGGAAACAAGACAAAAATACTTAGTAAGAAAAGCATTTTTTTGCAGTGTGTTTGCCTGATGCTGGATTCATCTGGATTACTTTTATGATGTTTTTATGAACTTTTTCAATGTACTGGTGGAATGGACTTTTAAATCTCAGGTTTCATTAAAAATATCTTAATTTGTGTTTAATGGGTTTGGAATAACATGTGGCTGAGTAAATAATGACAACACTTTTGAGTGAACTATCCCTTTAAACATCAACTATGTTTGGAGATCATCTGATTGCCTGTGGTTTTGAAGTATTGGAGGGAAGTGGAGTTGCATTATTATTATCATTATTATCATTTAATGTTGAATTTATGTTTTAAATACGATCATGTGTCCAAATAAATGCAGCATCCTCAGAGTGTATTGTTACTGCCCCCCGTGAGTGTTATGGCATTACTAAAAGCCGATGGAGAACTAGCAGTGGTCGGGAAGATATTAATAAGGCTTATGACGGACCTTCTCGAAGCTCTGTCTGCGCGAGGAGCTTTTCTCCAGCCAAACGATGGCCGCCTCAAACACCGTCTCCTCTTTTGGCACGTTCAGATGGTCACTGGAAATGATCTCTGTCAGTTTATCGGCACACAGAGACAGAAACTCCTCCTGTAGGGCGAGACGGAGAGATTGAAGGTATATATCCAGAGTATAATGAACTATTAACTAAAAATATTAATAACAGATATATTCCTCATGATTTAACAATTAAGAGAGTCAAGGCTGAAAATCATGTCCCATCTTTCAAATACTGTGAACTTCAGTATTCATCACATTCTAGGTTGTATTTTCACTTGCAATGATAAGATAAGATAACTTACACAGATCATACAACTACTTATATTAAAGGATACAGTGATAAATGTGCTTTTATGATGTCATTTCTGCCACATTTAGCCATTAAAGGGGTAATTCACCAACGGAAAGGTTGGCTTTACTAAAACTTGTCTGTCTATACAGTAGAAGAGTGAAACATCATCTGGAATCTGTGCTCAATGACTAGAGAACACAGGAAAAGAGCTTGATTTTGGTAGAAAACGCAGGTGATTGATATTTTACATCAGGCCAAAACCCCTACAGAATTACAGCAAGACGACAACTGGTGCGATTAAAGTGAAAATGAATAAAATGTGTCAGAATTACACGTTTGTTCGCGGTTTTGGCCCAATCACACACACCTATCTGTTGAGCACATGAACGCTATGATCAGAAGCGTTGATCAGAATCCAGTCAGAAGCGTTTAGATGAATACATAAAAGGTTCTTGGTTTCTTTTGCATTTAGTTATTTGACATTAATAATTATTTTTACAATATAAAGGGAAATAACCAATAATTTGTCATAATATTGTAACCATTTCCCTGTGACGAGGTCCTGTTTTTTTAAATTCTATGTATTGAATGTATTTTAAAATGACATGAATATCATAACAATAATATAATATAAAATTAAAATGTATGCTTATGATTATATTTTATGGTTATTTCTATTAATATATATATATATATATATATATATATTTAGTATATATATATATATACTGTATATAATCCTTTCAAACATATTATTTTTGCATCAATCCATTTACAATGTTCTTTTTATCTATGGTATATATTGATATATCACATATTCTTAGTTCATATACTCATATTCATAAGTTCTATTCAGACCAGACCTCTAGTTCACCTCAACATGTACATGTCTTAATTCTGCTGCCACTTCTGTTAAAGTTGAGACGTGTCTGGTATCCGTTCTAATATCAAATGTGACATGAGTTTATGGTTTTACTTATTATTAAGGTTTATTAGCATAAAGACATGGACTCTTTCTGCTTATAGTGTTAAAAACACAATGTTTCGCTACGCTTGCAGACTGTAACACCCAGAGAACTGAATCTTGGAAAGGATATTGATATGATTGATGAACCCGTTCCTCTTCTGATCTGAAGATATGTATTAATGCTGGCAAAGTTTATCCATTGCTCAGGCTCTGCATCTTCTACTCCTTTACTCTCCCCCCAATATTATTATACTCAGAGATATTTAAGTAAACACTTGTTTGTTGTTACTTTGTTACTAAAGCTGATCATTACTTTACATGCACTTTTATGATGGATAGATGCACTTTTATGATGAATAGATGCACTTTTATGATGATAGATGCACTTTTATGATGGATAAATGCACTTTTATGATGAATAGATGCACTTTTATGATGGATAGATGCACTTTTATGATGGATAGATGCACTTTTATGATGGATAAATGCACTTTTATGATGAATAGATGCACTTTTATGATGATAGATGCACTTTTATGATGGATAGATGCACTTTTATGATGGATAAATGCACTTTTATGATGGATAAATGCACTTTTATGATGGATAAATGCACTTTTATGATGGATAGATGCACTTTTATGATGGATAGATGCACTTTTATCATGGATAGATGGACTTTTATGATGGATAGATGCACTTTTATGATGGATAGATGCACTTTTATCATGGATAATGCACTTTTATGATGGATAGATGCACTTTTATGATGGATAGATACACTTATGATGGATAGATGCACTTTTATGATGGATAGATACACTTTTATGATGGATAGATACACTTATGATGGATAGATACACTTTTATGATGGATAGATACACTTATGATGGATAGATGCACTTTTATGATGGATAGATACACTTTTATCATGGATAGATGCACTTTTATGATGGATAGATGCACTTTTATCATGGATAATGCACTTTTATGATGGATAGATGCACTTTTATGATGGATAGATACACTTTTATGATGGATAATGCACTTTTATGATGGATAGATACACTTTTATGATGGATAGATGCACTTTTATGATGGATAGATGCACTTTTATGATGGATAGATGCACTTTTATCATGGATAATGCACTTTTATGATGGATAGATGCACTTTTATGATGGATAGATACACTTATGATGGATAGATGCACTTTTATGATGGATAGATACACTTTTATGATGGATAGATACACTTATGATGGATAGATACACTTTTATGATGGATAGATACACTTATGATGGATAGATGCACTTTTATGATGGATAGATACACTTTTATCATGGATAGATGCACTTTTATGATGGATAGATGCACTTTTATCATGGATAATGCACTTTTATGATGGATAGATGCACTTTTATGATGGATAGATACACTTTTATGATGGATAATGCACTTTTATGATGGATAATGCACTTTTATGATGGATAGATGCACTTTTATGATGGATAGATACACTTTTATGATGGATAATGCACTTTTATGATGGATAGATGCACTTTTATGATGGATAGATGCACTTTTATCATGGATAATGCACTTTTATGATGGATAGATGCACTTTTATGATGGATAGATACACTTTTATGATGGATAATGCACTTTTATGATGGATAATGCACTTTTATGATGGATAGATGCACTTTTATGATGGATAGATACACTTTTATGATGGATAATGCACTTTTATGATGGATAATGCACTTTTATGATGGATAGATACACTTTTATGATGGATAGATACACTTATGATGGATAGATGCACTTTTATGATGGATAGATACACTTTTATGGACTTCAAAACAGAAACAGCCATTCACTGCCATTATAAAGCTTGGAAGAGCCAAGACATTTTTTAATATAACTCTGATTGTGTTCGTCTGAAAGAAAAAAGTCCTATACATCTAGGATGGCTTGAGGGAGAGTAAATCATGGGCTAATTTTCATTTTTGGGCAAACTACCCCTTTAATGTGAAAGGTAATGTCTAATGTGTGCTGCTGGCATGGCCCTGCTGTGGTAAAGTGAGCATGTCTTCAGGAAGTGTGAGTTTGTGAAGCCTGACCTGTTGGCAGACACTGCTGAAGTGCTGCTGGATGTACTCCATGCTGCGTCGCTCCAGCTCCCGGCACGAGTGCGCCTCTGCGAAGCAGTGGATGCCCACGCAGTTGATCTCGTCCATCTGGCGCTCCATGAAGCGGCAGCAGGCCTCGCGCACGGCTAGCACGTCCAGCAGGTTAGCGGCCGCTAGCAGCGCCTGCACGTTAGCCTTGGAGATCACCACCTCCGCCGTGTAGGCGTAGTTCACCAGCATCCCGATCATCTGCGGCTCCACCCCGTTGATGGCCACGCGCTCCTGACGCGACTCCATCAGGTCGGTGGAGAACATGGCCTGTGCCGACAACACAACACAGGGTTGGTCACATCATTCTAACACAGAAAACTTCAGATTCACCACTGTTTTCTACACATTCTCACAACACCCCACGGCTGTAAGCTTTCATCCATCCATTCACAACAGTATTATTGTACTGAAGTTAATGCAGTTGTACTGTTTCCTGCTTTTAACTCAAATGTTCAATAATGTTTCTGCACTGATGCCAGACTCATATTCATTAATATGAATACTTTCTCTTTTGGTTTCCGACCACATGGTTATTATTTCAGGGTTCGTACAGATACTGTAAAAACTAATTCCAGGACTATTCAAGCTCTACAGCCAGAGATCTCACCTCAATCAAACAATATCTTTATTATCTTTCAACTTCTAAAAAAGCTGAATAGATAAATAAAAATAAACTAATAAAACAAAATGGTACAAAAAAAAGTGCAGCACATACAATTCCTGTGGTGACTTTAACCTTTGAAACTTAAGGATACTATGACAAAGATATCGCTTTTTTTTTTCTCCTATGAATATATGATTGACATGAAAAATGAAAGTTGTATGTTATTTATATGAGCAATATCATGCTCATAGCCATGAGAAATGGCTCTATATCCATATAAGACGGGCTGCAATGTTTATTTGTCATGAAAAGATTGTTTTATCAATAAAATTAAACACTAATTTCGCATATATTGTCGCTCAATAAGTCAAAACAGTTCATTCACTGTTCAATTTTCAAATTCAAGTACTTCAAGCACTTTAAGCACCTTACACAAACCCTGTTGTTTAATAAACTATTATTTACGGCTAAATTTCTATCAAAAACAACTATAAAGTCATATTAATACAGCGATTTTTGATGTTTGGACATATAACTCACATCTATAAATTATATGATATTAGTTATTATTAGCCGGTATTTTTACTTTAAATAGTGCACAATTCACTCTTTTCTAGAATATCAATATTTTGAGATATCTGCCTTGGCAAATAACCACATCCACTTGATTAGTTATCAGAAATCAGAAGTGAAAAAAATTAAATAATATATAAAAATAATAAAAACATTGTGTATATATAAAAATAAATAACATCTTTGCCAAACATATAATCATATTAAATATGCATTGTAATATTTATTTGGTTTGAAATCATCAATGCAAGTTGTAGAAATACAGCAAAAACAATAGTTTTAGAGTATGTTTACACGACAACCATGTACTAAAAACAGGAACGTTTTCCTTTTGCATTTCTTAAAGGTTTTGTGTCCAGAGGACAACGTTATCAACACAATCTGCGTTCACATGGATCCGTGAATACGATTAAAAGCGCTGTACTAATCATGCCAGACCAGTAGATGGCGATGTCACTTTATAAAGAAACACTACGTGCCTATAGACTGAACACGTAATGCACATGAACATGACGTCACCGTTCTCACAAATTCACGTTTTTGTAGTTTAAACGGAGACGATAAAGGTATTGTTTTCAAAAACTTGCGCTTTGAAACCCGTTTTGAAAAGTTCACGTTTTCAGGCCGACAGAACGCTGCTGTCGTGTAAAACGGCCAAAACGCATAAAAGAGTTTCTGTTTGTAGTTGAAAACGGTGTCGTGTGTAAACGGCCCCTTGTATTGTTGTTACATTGCATGTTTTTCCACACAGCTTTTGCACTAAATTGATCCAAGGAAGGTATTTAACATAATTTTCACTTTCATCCACCGATAAAACGGTGTTTTGGGCACTTTAATGTCTCAGGGTTTGAACAAATAGTTTGTTCATTAACAAGTTTCAATTGCAGAGAGCTTTTTTTAGCATTTTCTGTGCTAATTTTAGGGGGAAATTCACAGAATTACATGTTAAACATGTTCAAATGTGTGAAATTTTAGGCAAATTAGGCTAAATATCTGAAAATATTTGCTAAAGTTGGCTACTATTTCGGTCAACAGGCAGTTTGACTGATCTGACTATTTATGTAGTAACTACTAATAGCTAGTCCGACTGATTTGTATTACCTGGAAGTACGAGCTGAAGGAGGCCAGAACGATGCGGTGACAGGGGAACTCCTGTCCTCCACAGCACAGAGTCACGTCACAGAAGGCCTTGTTGAGCCGTAAGCTGTTCAAGCCTTCCAGCACCTTGTTGGGATGCCGAGCCTCCACAAACACGTAGTCTTCGCTGTCCAGAGAGGCCAGCGGGAAGCCCGAGTCCTCGGCACACGGAGACGGAGGAAGACTGGAGCTGGACGGCAGGTTCACTGCCATTATCTCCATCTCAATGATCAGTCAGGCTGAGAGAACAGCGGAGAGAGAGTGACGTGATTCAAGCATCATATACAACTATTACAGCACTTCTGATAAATGTGCATGTAGTTTAATGACTTCATATCATTTGAGAGACTACATGGAATATTTGTTCTTAGTTTCAGCATGGGGCACTTTAAACGCACTGTCGAAAAGCTATTCGAAATACTGTGAAAAGTTAAAATGGATCACAGATATACATTTTAACCTAAAATCTTGTTCATTTGTTCATTTTGTCAATGCAACAAATATTTATAAAAATAGTAGTGGCTGGGCAATGATTAATCACATCCCAAATAAAAGTGTGTTTACGTAATATATGTGTGTGTACTGTGTATAATTATTTTGTTTATATAAATATACACATGTATATATTTAAGAAATATTTGCATGTATATACTGTATATATATTTATACATAATTTATGTTAGATATAAATATTAGGGGTGTCACAATATATCATGTCACAATATATCACAATGCAACAATGTATGGTGGATATTTCACCCAAAATAAGAATTACTGTGTGAGAAAATGTTTAAGTTTTGGTGTCAGTACATTAATCTACGATATATAATGTTGAATATGATGTATAATTATGCAGTGGGGGGATATTTGTGTGTCCTGATAATGCCAAATCTCTTGTTACCAGTAAAAAATGGCCAACATTATTATAAATATATCTAGTCAGTGACAGAGATCAAGCATATTCATCTACAATAATTCTGTTTTGCAGCTTCAGAATCATGAATATTGTTATTCTGGAGTCTCTATTGTCCTGTGCTTTGGGTTTCCAGCACCAAGTCCAAGACTATTCATTTACACACACAACAATGTAATATCAAATTTAGCATTTTAATCAAAAGTAAATTTTTTGTTAACCTTTGATCATAAGTCTTGGAGTATCGCAATGATATGGTATCGTGAGTTCAGTATCGTGATGTATCGACTCGTGACATGAAGGTATCGTTACACGCCTAATAAATATAAATATCTTATATATAAATAACAAATCTTTCTTAAATACTGTACATACATGCATGTGTGTGTGTGCATTTATACATACAAAATAATTATACACAGTACACACACATAATATTATGCAAACACAAACTCGTTGCCCAGCCCTAAAAAATAGATACTAATATAAATGTTATACCAATATATGTATTATTAAAATATATTTCAATATGTAAATTTAGGTATAAATATATTGTATAATAATGACAGCAAGTCTAATGTCAGATTAATGTGTATTGACGAAAAAATAAATAAATAAACAACCTGCCAAATTACATCAAATGTCGATTGAGTTCAGCTCATGGATCCTTTCTGTCGCTTGATTATTACTCCTAAATTAATACAAAGGAATAAAATGATTCATACTGGTGTGGTGTATTAATATTTAAAGAGTATTAGAGGTTCAACAGGCAGAAATGATAAAGTGAAGCATGTAAGGGGGAGTTGACTGTTAATGCAGTTGGTAAATGCCTCCAGTAATTCACACGAATGATGAGTGACAGTCACTGGGAGCGATAAAGACACACATGTAAAAAAATAGCAGCATTATGATCTTACCGAGAAACATGTCTGAGTTGAAATCAGCTCAAATTGTCCATATCTTCTTCACCTGACACTGTTTATGAAGAGTCGTGACGCCATGTCTTCTTCTGTGAGATCAGGCTGAGTGTGAACATGAAGCACCAGCGCCTCCTCTCGGTCTGGAGGAGTTCAGCAGCGCCTGACTCTCACACTGACAACAGTCTATGGTTATATAACTAAGACAACATCTGTATCGCAAATCGCTCCATGATGATATGCTGCATTATTTCAAATGGCGGTAATTGTATTGCACTGATGTCTATTAACTAGTTTAGTTCGTTACATTTATGTTTTTTAGTTGAATTTTTTATTGATTCAGTTCAATTTAAAATAAAACCTAAACAAAGATTTTGCTGTTTAAAGTTGCATTTTTGTCCCAACACTGTTTTGTTTTTTATGTCTTTGTGTTAACAACTTACAACTTTTGAGTAAAACATGCTATTTAAAGCAATCAGTTTCCACAACTGCAATAATAATAATAATAATAATAATAATTTTAAATAATTTAAATATATATATATTACAGTTGTGGAAACTGATTGCTTTAAATTTCTCAAGCAATTATATTATATTACATTATATTATTTTATTATACACACATTATATATATATATACTGCTGATGCAGTGACATATAGTCACAATAAATCATGCATGTAGTTCACTGTAAGAGGTTAACTTTTTATAGTGAATGTGTTTGTTAGTAAAAATTCAGGAAATATGTGTGAAATAACTATTTCTATTAAAAAGTTTAATGACGATTTCTGCAGAAGTCTTTTGCACTTTCTTTAAATTAGAATATTTTACATTGATTTTACAGTTTTTGTATGGCAGCCATTGCTGGTAGTCCTTTGACCGTTCTTTTATGGGTTTTGATTGTATTAATTCAGGAAATAGCTGTAAAATAACAGTATGTTTCTGTAAAACATTTACACAATGCACCTTATCTTTTGTTTGGCAGCTGAAGCTGACAGTCATTGACCGTTTTTATAATTTTTTTAAAGATTTTATTTTTTACAGTGTAGGTCAACACAATTTAGTTGGTTTAGGTCAAATTAATTGACAAAATATGTTTAACTTCATTTCATTAGTCAAACTAAATGGCTACTTAGGCTCAAGATGCTCTTGGGAAACGCAGCCCTGTGGATCTGTAGTTCCCAGCATGCTTTGCAAAGGAATGCATTAGGTGTGTATATTTAGGGATTGAGTCTTATTTCATGTGTTTTTCAGTAAAGGGAAAGATGTTGATTAATGTTTAATATTCAGTTTTGTTGAACATTTAGAGCAGTTTCTGTTATTGAATGTTGTGGTTACTGAAGAGTAGCGCTGTCAGTTGATATTCACTTTTATGCAACATAATGTGTTTAATAACTTCAAATCGTAATTTACCATTTTACTATATGTAAAAAAACAACTTGCATCACAATAGGTGTAATTGTGATTGTCAAAACATTTAGTAACTAACAGAATTGTATTAAGTTTAGTGACAACATGTTTACATGTTACATGACTGATAGGCTACTGTTTTTGATATTGCTTAACACAATTTTCACGATTTCAAATTCAATTCTTGGGATTTGATTTCAATCTTGATTCAATATTGACTCATTTGGATAAATATTAGGTAGATAGCCTACATGTAAATTTTTCTCAAGGACAAATATATCTCACATAATGATGTAAACATACAGAGAGCCCTATCAGCTGGTGTTATTAAAGGTTAAAAATAACAAATTAAATTAAATATAATGCGGTTTTCATTATAATAACAATTATTTAATGACACAAGTAAAAATATAATAAATATGTAATATAGTGCACACATTTAGCAAAATACTCCTCTCTATAGCTATTTGTTCTAGTCAACTATGGTCATTAAATGGCTTTCCTGAGGTAAATGTAACGTTCTGTGCCATAATAGTTCTCCTGCTGATTTATTTACCTCTCTCCGCGGTTGAAAAACACTGATTGATCGATATTATTTATGAGGCATAAATACCGTTCGGTAAGTTGTACTGTATCTTTAAATATAACAGATGATCGGTTTACTTGAACTGAGGCGCTACAGCGATCTGTCACGTCACATTTACAAGCGCCAAAACGGTATTTATTGTCTGAATTTCGTAATAAAATGGACATAACCTGAGAGCTGAGAATTAGTTTCATGTCAGTAACCTGCTCTGTCTAGTCTGTCGGTGTCAGTGTCCTCTTTGCTCCGATACTTTTCTCTCACGCCGTGAAAATGGATGTGTGACGTATAAGAGCGTGTGAAAAGTGTTATTTGCGTGAGTCTCGCGCTGAATGAGTGAAAGTTGGCCCTGTTGTGTCCAAAAACACAGTGTTCAAACAAATATGCAGAGACTTCCATGGCAGCTCTAGTGAAACTCTGGCACTGTGCCTGGCAGGTAAACAGAAAAAAAAATAATCAAACACCGTCCGGTCAGATGAAGACATTCAGAGAGAAAAAGAAACCAGAGAGACAGAGAGAGTTTAATCATCTAAAACTTTGTTTTGAACCTTTTGACTCAAGAGTGTAACTTCCCACATAGCAACATTGTTTCAGCCCAAATCTGGAACTAGTTTTTATGAATTAAAATTCATAAACCATATTGAGCTGATGCATTATTAGGACACACAGACATCAATAATAAGCGCATGAATCCCAGCAATGGTGGCAATCAACAAAAATATTGTGCCACAATGCATGCTGGGTGCCAGCAGAGAACAGAACCCATCATAGACTCCCAGCATGCATTGCAGTATGAATAAATTATGCAGCTGAATGGTCTTACTTTATTTGATTTTATTTTTTCTGTTGTTTTTGGTGTGATTTTTTTGTAGCCGGGTCATTCTATGAAAATGTCCATTTTTCTGTCCCTAGCCTTTACAGAAATATGACACTTAAAAAAACACTTTAGAGTTACAATTTCTTTAAATTTTTAAATAAAACAATATGTTATTTGAACAATTACACCTTCTTGAGCCATCAATGTGGCAATATTAGATTTTTATTAATTATATAGAATTCCAAGCACCACAGAAGTGCTCGTCCCCACAGTCATGTACAGCGGGACAATGCTTTATTTTGAGGTCAATAACAGATTTTTAAACCATTTAAAATACAATAATGTATACATAACTATCAAATATATTATGTAAATGATATATATATATATATATATATATATATAAAAAGCAGAATAAATATTATAAAATGTATAATGAAAGTAGTGGTCCCCTGGAGTTGTGTCACTGGTGTTACTGTTAAACAAATATCTCTTATTTTGAAATAAAAATCACACTGATGACATCACTTGACTTCCTTCTTCCAATTTCCTGAATATCTATAAGCCCTATAAGCCCATGGTAGATCCTGTCTCTTTTCAGTTATCAGAAATCTTCTCATTTATCTCATGATTTCATATGAAGCTTTTAGTTGAAGTCACTGGTATGACCTAGTTTACTGTAAGGTAATTGTAAAAAAAAAAACTAGAATACAAATGGATTAAACTACTTAATTTAGTTAGTATACCATGATTGACAACATGTGGTTTGATACCTTGCAGCAGCCATTTTGTAAAATGAATTTTTAATGAAAATTGTCACTGGTGTCACCTTTCTTATGGGTAACACCAGTGACTCCCATTTATAGATAAACTTTTAGATTATATGCCAAATGTAACAATTTAGTCTCATCTACTTAATTATAGTTGAAGAATAATGATCTTTGGTCTGATCATGCCATTGCTGATTCATTGTGTCACTGGTGTTACTGTCTTTTTTTTTTCTGTCACATTAAATAAAATATCACATGTGACAGTAATAATGTTACATCCATTTAATTCTTCTACACTCAAAAGTTAAGATTTAAAGGATTGCATCATTACTTGATTTTAACTGGTTTTCAAATATTTTCATTGTTATAGCAAATAGATGGTAGTGCAGATGAACTAACCTCATTCAAGCACACTTTTAACAAACCTGATTAAAATAAATAAAACATAATCTCCTTATTTGTTGCATTATTATTTTTTTTAGGTAACTCTGTCTACATGTGCTGAAAAAAATTATAAATAATATTTCATAAAAACCTTTAATATTGCCAAAGAAGTAAGGTAACACCAGTGACAAAAAAAATGGTACATGTGGTCTTTAAATAAATGTACAAAAAATATAAGAAATCATTAAGCTGTCATTTATGCGTATTCATAAAGTCAAAGGGTAGTCTAATAATGTGGCGTGTAAATGTTAGAAAAATAAATCAATTTTAAGACATCTTGCCATACCAAAAGTGGACGTTTCTGTAGAATGACCCAGAGCCTGTTTTGGGATGTTCAGAGTTGATCTGTTTATCTGAATATTTAATAAGTCAAAGCGGACGTGCATGGAAAATTTCACTGGCATGGAAATAAAGCAAGATTAGATTTATTCTATTTATTTAAGATTTAATTAAGATCCTGCTGTACATAAAGAAATATTGATGTGATATTGTTTCAATGTTGATTCGATGTAAATAAGTGATTTAATTTAAGTTGAACAAATATACGTTTTATGTCCATCTTGATGATTTTTCATAATTGAAATAACATTATTTCATCTGACGCAATTATCACAAAGCATTTAAAATGTTGCTAATATATTAACAATATTACAATATTAATGTATATTCTGATGGTCTATTTATCTTAACTTTGTAATAAACAATGTTGGATTATTTTAATAATCAAAAAACTTAAAAGTTCTTATGCTCTTCAGTTGACACACACATAAGAACATTTTGACTTTATAAATCCAGACTTGTTCCTCATTATTGACGTAGGATACATGGAATTTAGGATAAAATCCTGACCGTATGCATTTTTCAAATGCACACAGTAAATATGGGAACCACCAGTATGGTGTTAAAAATAACACCGAAGTGTTAGAGTTAATGAGATACTTAAGTGATTAATTGAGTGATGATTATTCGATTATTAAAGACATCTGATGATAACAAGCAGAATCACTGAAGAAAAGAAAAACACAAGACATTTTATTACACTCTTATCACAAACCAGACTGACTTTATTTCTGTCATATGTCTACAGGTCTTTTGGAGAATTAACAGAGGTTTAGATGTTGACGATTTATTGAAAATGTTTGATCACCATTATGGTGTTCAGTGTTTCCTTTAGTTGGGCAGTTTGACTCTTTGCTTTTTGTCTCAGTTTGTGGTTTTTGTAATAGTGTTTAAACATCACATGCTTATTTGCAAAAGAAGATAAGAACAAATTTTAATTTGGGAAAAATAAAAAGACAGGATTAAGGAAGTAGGCCACATATTTAAAACCATCACATGAATGTACAGTTATTTGATGTACAATATTTGCTCTTATGGGCACGGTCAGTAAACAGTGAGTGTGATGTTTAAAGAGAAACTGAAACTGTGAAATATACTCTGAATAATGATAGATGGCGGAAGAACTTCTGTGGTGTAGCAAAATGCCCATTTGTTTGCTTCTCATTTTTATTTGCATTAATATTATTACTTTCTTCTGTTTTATATTTATGTTATTCATGGTGGCTATGGTTTTTTTTTTTTTTTTTTTTTTTTGAGAAAAAGGATTAGTTCAACTAAAAATGAAAATTACCCCATAATTTACTCCATCTTAGGTGTAATGGACTTTCATCTTTCAACAATAATTTTTTTTTTTTTTTTTGTCGTATTTTATTGGTCAAAACAGATTTTAAATATGATTTCAGAGGGTCCAAGAGCCCAATCTAATGGAACACTAATCACCATCACGGTGACTTGAAAACAATTACAGTGGTAAATAATTAAATGTATTACAGTGGCACGATTAAACACAACCAGGGTTTGAAATGAACTTTTTTACTCACGGGCCAATTTGGCTAAAAAAAAATTATTTGTTGTTTAATTTATTAATTAAATCGTTATTTGTTGTGTAGTGACGTGTGTGTTCAAGTAAGCCAGATATGCACAGATTCTGCGCAATAAGCTGTATTTAATATATCATGATGACTCATGAGATGAGTATTTGTGCTAAATCTGTACAGATTTGGCTTACACAAATTTAGCAAAGTGAGTAACATAATAAGTAACACGCCAAACTGGCTGGTGATTTGACAGCGTTACCCGCCACAGTTGAATTTTACCTGCACTTGGCGGGTGTTAATTTCAAACGCACATTATAATGTGAAATCACAGTAAAACAGTAAGTTACTGTGATGTCAGCATCATTCTCCTGACCCAGAAAATGACCCATGCATTAATTTCACAGTAAATTTCCGACTACAGTAATTTATTGTAAAATTATACTCTTTAATTCCTGCCAATTTTTTACAGTGCACCACTTATACTGCCGTCTTCCATTCTTATTCACATTCTTGCATATATAGGCTATATATATTTGTCCTGAGTTTAATTGAGGTATGATAGCACTGTATCATTTAATTTATCTTGACAACTAAGAGAATGTTGAGCATTCAGTGTTTACTTGTTCAGTTGCACGTTTGTGAAACAGACCCACGATTTAGAGTTGTTGAAGAGTTCATTGATTATATAAAATTCAGTGAATGTTGACTCTTTGAATCATGTTCTTATCTGTCTCTTCCACAACAACGCAATAATGGAGAACAAGCTTTTGGAAGTTTTGAGAAACAGAAGCTGACAGGGCAAAATAACTTTAGCTGGCATGTGAGCTTCTTTTCTATTAATAGTGAGTAATAATACAAAATTTGTCAAATTCACTCACACTGACAAACTTTACTGTAAAATTTACCATAACTTACTGGCAATTGTAAGCCTGTAAAATAACAATAGTACCACAAATCATCAACTACAGTTAGGCTATACTGTAAAAACACAGCATAATTGAAAACAGCAAAAAAAAAAAAAAAAGAGCAGCTGTCTTTACTGTAATCTTTACAGTACGTTACTGTAATAATACCATGAACTGAATTAAAACCTTAGTCGATTGCCATTTAATATGCATAATGTGTTAGTAATGTGAGTATATTTACACTGTGAACTTATTTCTTGAGTGGGCCCCATTGACTTCCATAGATGGAAAAAATACTACGTATTTGTACTTGGTACAATTTTCACAATGCAAACAAATAACCAAAAAAGTCAACTTTCTTTTTTTTTTTTTTATGTTTAACCGTAATATCAGACTTACTGAAACATGACTTTTCACAGTGTGGCTGATCATACCTGTAAAAGTTTGTGTACGCATTTGTAACTTGGTAGGCACAACACCAAAAGGGCCCAAATGACAGCCCATCAAAACCCCACATGGCTGGGATACTAGTTACGGTCACTAAACAATAAATGTGATGTTTACATAGAAATTTAAACCTTGTCTATATGATAATGATTCATTTATTTAAGGTGGAAGAACTTCTGTAGTGTAGCCAAATGCCTATTTGTTCTCTTCTCATTTTATTTACCTTACTGTTATTACTTTCATCTGCTTTTACATTTGTGTTATTCATGATGGTAACACTCTAATGAGAATCAGTAGACATGAAGGTGCAACGTTACTTTTAGTTAACAGAATGTGTTAAAGGGTCCATCAAAATACAGTCAAACCAAAAGTCTTAAAGAAAATGTAAATGAGAGGCAAAAAGCCAAAATGAAAATATCCAGGCTCCGCCTGATTGGGTGTGAGAATGCTTTGCTCACTCGCAGTGTATAAATATGACCATATGATTGACTGTTCAAGAGTGACTCCTCATCCTATACAAGAGAAGTATCTCAGACACTTGGGATTTATTTCACTATTGGCCATGAACCTACACTGGCTAATATTTTTTCTTGCCTCAATGGGTAAGTAAATATTGTTTAATGATAAAACTTTACAATATTTTTTTTTCATTGTCATCATTATTAATGCATGATTAGGCATTAAAAATGGCAACAATTACATTTAAAAAAAAAAAATCTGTTAATCTTGATCATGCTAATTTTTAGATATTGTTCGTTCATGTCTGCACTGTTAAACATTTTAGTGTGAAATGAATTACAGTGTGTTCCAGGTTTATAATTGCATTTATTCATCACTGGCTATTAATTGTTATTAATGGATTTTCAGCAATCATTATTTATTACCAGAAACCAAACATTCAGAATTTTAATTTTTAAACACATTGTGAGAAGAAAAAAAACCCTCAAGAATCAGCATATGAAACTCAACAATGGTGACATGCTTCATGCCGCAAATCAATAAGTGTGTCACCATTATAGAGATTCATATGCTAATTCTTAATGTCTGTGTGCATCTAAAACTTGTTTTACCCCAGAATATATATTTTTTTAAAAATTCTGAATGTCTGATCAAATGGTTTTTAATCTTCGCTATTGCTTCAATGCAAATGAACAAGCGTGCCGTTATTTGTTGCGTAGTGATGTGTGTTCAAAGTAAGCCAGATATGCACAGATTCTGCACAATAGGCTGTATTTACTATATCATGATGACTCATGAGATGAGTATTTGCGCTAAATCTGTGCAGATTTGGCTTACACAAATTTAGCAAAGTGAGTAACATAATAAGTAACACGCCAAAATCACAGTAAAACAGTAAGTTACTGTGATGTCAGCATCATTCTGCTGTTGATTCACAGTAATTTGTAAGAAAATGACCCATGCATTAATTCCACAGTAAATTTCCGTCTACAGTAATTTATTATAAAATAATACTCTTTAATCCTGTAAATTCCTGGCAATTTTTTTTTACAGCAAATTTACCCCACTTATACTGCCGTCTTCCATCCTTATTCACATTCTTGCATATATAGGCTATATATATATTTGTACTGAGTTTAATTGAGGTATGATAGGACTGTTGCACTGTTAAACATTTTAGTGTGAAATGAATTACAGTGTGTTCCAGGATTATAATTCCTTTACTTTATAATTGCATTTATTCATCACTGTCCAGAAGCTATTAATTGTTGTTCATATGATGTTGTTCTGTGTCAAGAAAGTATTTTTTGGTGAAAATATATTGACAAATAATGAGTTTAGAAACTAGTGATGGGAAGTCCGACTCTTTTCAAAGAACCGGCTCTTGGGTCTCCCAAATGGCTCTTCATTAGTATCACTCGGAGCCTTCTATTTTAGCCCAATTTACTAGCAATTGTTATCATTTAGACACTTTAGTATTTAGTGCAGGTTGGCATTCAGACATATTTCTTTCCTTCCTAAAAACGCGCTTGCATTTAAAACCGGCTCCCCCGCCTCTCTTTATCGCTCTGTGCATCTGGCCTGTACCACTACACTCACTATCTTCCTTCTTTCACATAATGGTATGATCCTAGTCTGTCCTCCCATGTGATTGGCCGCATGGTGTGCCCATCCAAATAAAGTCCCGGCCCTGCCTGCGGCTGAAGATTTGGCTCTTCCCGTTGGGAGTCAATTTGCAAACGATACATCACTATTAGAAACAAAGAAAAATAGTTTAAACAGTGTAGAATATGTGTCACAATGACACATTTGACACAATATTACATGGAATATGACACAATATGACACATGACACAATATTGCATGGAATATGACAATATGACATATGACACAATATGACACATATGACACAATATTACATGGAATATGACACAATATGACACATATGACACAATTTTACATGGAATATGACACAATATGACACAATATTACATGGAATATGACACAATATGACACATATGACACAATATTGCATGGAATATGACAATATGACATATGACACAATATGACACATATGACACAATATGACACAATATTACATGGAATATGACACAATATGACACATATGACACAATATGACACATATGACACAATATTACATGGAATATGACACAATATGACACATATGACACAATTTTACATGGAATATGACACAATATGACACAATATTACATGGAATATGACACAATATGACACAATATTACATGGAATATGACACAATATGACACATATGACACAATTTTACATGGAATATGACACAATATGACACAATATTACATGGAATATGACACAATATGACACAATATTAAGTCAAGTCAAGTTTATTTGTATAGCGCTTTTCACAATACAGATTGTATCAAAGCAGCTTCACAGTATTAAATATTACATGGAATATTACATGGAATATGACACAATATGACACAATATTGCATGAAATATGACACAATATGACAATATTACAAGGAATATGACACAATATGACACATGACACAATATGACATGGAATATGACAATATGACACAATATGACACATATGACACAATATGACACATATGACACAATATTACATGGAATATGACACAATATGACATATGACACAATTTTACATGGAATATGACACAATATGACACAATATTACATGGAATATGACACAATATGACACATATGACACAATATTACATGGAATATGACACAATTTTACATGGAATATGACACAATATGACACAATTTGACATGGAATATGACACATATGACACAATATTACATGGAATATGACACATATGACACAATATTACATGGAATATGACAATATGACACAATATTACATGGAATATGACACAATGGAATGACTTTGCTAAGTCATGTAAATCCAAGCCTCAATATGTGGTGGGCGGATGGCACCATCTAGTGGAACTGGTGGAGAAAAAAAAACTCCACAGAGTAAATTAAGTGGAAAGTAAAGTCCACCAAGATAATTTTCATTGTGAAAGTGTGGACCTGCTTGCAAACAATGGAGAAATATTCACCACTCTCAAAACAACCTGTATCTTAAAATAAGACACTGGAGCTAAATGCAATGTTATGTCTTTATCCACATACAACTTACTACATGCTGTACAAAACACAGGCTCCCGAGATTGAGTGATTATGAGGACTTGTTTTGTACTGACACTGTTGATAAGCTCCCAGTCATATATCACATGCGCCTGGATGAATCGGTGTACCCAACTGTCCCACCCACAGCAACATTGCGTCGGCCCAGATCCGGCCCACATCTGGCACACGTGGAAAGATGATCTGGCCCACATGCAGCGTGGAATTACGGCACTTGGGTGGACCGCTCCTGTTTGCCAGATCTGGGCCACAAGCAGGCCATAGCAATGCCACATGTCAGCCAAGAGCAAAGAAATAAACCAGAACTGGACCTTATCTGAGTCACAAAACCTGTGTATATTAAATATGGAGTCATCTCAGCCTTAATAAGCCTGTTAACAAGCAGAATCACTGAAGGAAAGAAGAGAACAGAAAAAGAGACGAGCAGAAACACAAGAACTACAACTTTATTCAGCCAAAGCCTTAGATGAAATCAACTGAAGAGAAAAGAACACATTAAATCTGTGAAGATCTCAGCAGAGGAGGATTAAACAACTCCACAAACAGCATTACCAGCTTCACTTATTACTAACCAGACTTTATTTCTGTCAGACGTCTACACAAGGTTTTATTGAGAATTAACAGAGGTTTAGATGATGTTTGGTTGAAAATGTTTGTTTGAGGTCACCATCATGGAGATAAGTACTTGCTTTAGTTGGGCTCTTGACCCAATGAGAGTCAAGTATAATAAGAGTTAAGAACCCAACTAATGGAAACACTGATCACTGTATTGGTGACTTAAAAAGAAACACATTAGAGTTAAACCTCTGTTAATTCTCAATAAACCTTCTGTAGACGTCTGACAGAAATAAAGTCAGTCTGGTTAGTAATAAGAGAAGCTGGTAATGCTGTTTGTGGAGTTGTTTAATCAGATCTTGAGAGAGTTAATGTCTTTTATCTTCAGTTCATCTAAGGCTGTGTCTGAATAAAGTTGTAGTTTGTGTTCTTATTTCTCTATCTTTCAGTGCTTGTTCACAGCAGGTGTTTGAATGATTGAAAGAATGTTTCAGGAACATCACACTAACCTTTAAATAACATTCTAGTAACATTCTGGAAACTGGACATTTTTATGTTTTTGGAATGTTAGAAATCAACGTTCCTAGAATGTTGAACTTTAAATCAAAATTAAGTTGAAATAACGTTTGATGAACATTATACACGTTCCTCTAACGTCAAGGAAACTGGATGTTTTTTACGTTCCCAGAACCAACACTGAATATTTGGAGAACGTTCAACAAAAGTCTGTTAGCTGGGATATTATCAATCTTGTAATTAAAGAAGTTCATAAAGTCATTACTGCTATGCTCTTTGGAAACTTCAGAAGTAGAAGCTTTATTTCTGGTTAATTTAGCCACTGTATCTAGGGTTGTGTTTGTTTTCTTCGAAGAGAGTCGAAAAATAAGCAGATCTAGCAGCTTTTAAGGCCTTTCTGTACGCAATTGTGCTCTCCCCACGAAATTTGAAAAAACTTCTAGTTCTGTCAGGACCACTATCGTCAAATACGACTGACAATTAGCATATATTGGCGGTATGGTTCTGTTCTGGGCGAGAACTCCCTGCGCATCCATGCAGCCTAGCATGGATAAGAGAAGCAATAACCCTCCTTAGGGTAAACAGAACAGAACCAACATGAATGTATTGCAGATATCATTAATTCAAGATTTTAAAGTCTGATTCAAGGGGAATCAGAATGCCAAACCCTGACTGATGAGAGGAGGAGCTGGGGAGGGAGGAGTGAATGCTGTGATAGACGTCGTAATCCTATAGGTAGACGTGGATCAGCTGAGAGTCAGCTGATGCAAACTTGACTTACGGCAAGAACTAACCAGAAGTAACCAGTCTAGCCAGAACTAACGCTACGCTTTTTGTTTTCTTCCAGTTTCGCTCCATTTTTCTGGCTCCTCTCTTAAGGGCCCAAGTGTGCTCATTGTACCATGGAGTTGGACTATTTTCTTTAATCTTCTTTAAGCGCAAAGGAGCAACTGTGTCTAAAGTGCTGGAAAAGAGAGTTAAAAGTTTCTGTTGCAATATCGAGTTCCTGTAAACTATCTGGGATGCTGAGATGATGAAACTGATCAGGAAGATTAGTCGGCTTTGCAACCTTGGCTAAATGGAGTTTACACAAGACTAGATAATGATCTGAGATGTCATCGCTCTGCTGCAGAATTTCAACCGGCATTAACATGATTCCGTGTGATAATATTAGATCTAGAGTATGATTACGACAATGAGTAGGTCCTGACACGTGTTGTCTAACTCCAATAGAGTTAAGAATGTCTCTAAATGCCAATCCCAATGCATCTTTTTCATTATCTACATGCATATAATCATAAAATCAACAACAATTAGGGATTTATCTGCAGCCAGTACTAACTCTGATAGAAAATCAGCAAATTCTTTGATAACATCTTTATGGTGCCCTGGTGGCCTGTATACAGTAGCCAGCACAAATCTCAAACGTGATTTATCATTTACACTAGATAGTGTTACATTAAGCACCAACACTTCAAAAGAATTATATTTAAAACAAGACTTCTCAGTAATTCTGAAGATATTACTATAGATTACAGCAACTGAAAGCCCCGTCTGAAAGCCCCTTTTCCTTTCAGACGTGGCTTTTTATAACAGTAATCTTCGGGGGGTGGACTCATTTAAAGTAATGTAATCGTCTGGTTTTAGCCAGGTTTCTGTCAAACACAACGTGTTATAATCTGTAATCATATAATTAAAGGGATGGTTCGGAGTAAAATCAACCTAGGGTCCTTTGCACCATGACATCGAGCCAAACATTTCCCCCAACATTGGTTTTATTATTATTTTTTTTTTATTTCCTCACACATTTAATTATTTATATATTTATTTATGCGGGGATATGTGGATTTATGTATTTATTTGCACATTTATTTATTTATCCATGTAGAAGTTTGTGGATTTATGTATATATTTATTTGCGTTTTTATTTATTTATTGTTTTTGCTGGTTTCGTCCTCCATACAGGGCAGACATCTGATGCTGAAGGCTGCAGTACTCCAGAAAAAGCTAAAGCTAAAAAGGATCTTTTTGAATATTTCAGCTTGGAGAAGAGTGAGTCTCAGAATACTAGAATGTGGCCCTTGATATTCAACGACAACCCTGAAGACGTCCCTTACTTCAACCCTGCCATCATTTATGTGGACCTGTATGTGACCTCCATCACAAATGTGGTATGTGCCCAGTAGGGCTGTGTATCGATTCAGATGTCCCTATTCGATTCAATTCCGATTCACAAGATCTGGATTCGATTTTTTACTCAATTCGATTTTCGATTCTGGACTGGACATTTTTTTGATTGTCACCATTGTTGAGGTTTGTATGACGAGTACTGATGTCTAAGTGTGTTGTTTTTACCTTTTAAAAAGTTTTTAACAATCTCGCACAAATTTCTTTAGTTACAAAATGATTTTTGTCACATCAATTGAGTTCATTACCTTCTTCTCTAATTACTTTTAAGTTCCAAAAGTGAATCAATCCATTCAAACTACAGTGAAAGCAATTTTTTTAACTGCAGTCCTTTGTCTGTTATTAAAGCAGACAAGTTGATCTGCTTTATCAATGCAGAAATGTTCTCCATGAACACCTGCAATTTCTGATAAAGCACAAACCTAATGAATGTCAAGGGTCAAGAGCAACTAAAGCAAACACTGATCTCCATGATGGTGACCTCAAACGAAACATTTTCAATAAGACATCAACATCTAAATCTCTGTTAATTCTCATTAAGAACTTCTGTAGCCGTGTGACAGAAATAAAGACAGTCTGGTTAGTAATAAGTGAAGCTGGTAATGCTGATTGTGGAGTTGGTTAATCAGATCTTGATAGAGTTTTAATGGCTTTTATATTCAGTTCATCTAAGGCTGTGTCTGAATAAAGTTGTAGTTTGTGTTCTTATTACTCTTTCGAAAGATGATTGAAAGAATGTTTCAGGAACATCACACTAACCTTTCAATAACATTCTAGTAACATTCAGGAAACTGGAATTTTTTATGTTCTTGGAATGTTACAAATCAACATTGCTAGAATGTTGAATTTTAAATCAAAATTAAGTTGAAAGAACGTTTGAGGAACATTATACCTTTTAAAACACGTTCCTCTAACGTCAAGAAAACTGGACATTTTTTACGTTCCCAGAACCAACACTGAATATTTGGAGAACGTTCTTATAACAAAAGTCTGTTAGCTGGGAAAAGGCTTCTGGGGGTGTTTGGCTCGAGGTCATGGTGCAAAGGACCCTAGGTTGATTTTACTTCGAACCATCCAACCAAGCACATAAGCATTAAAAGGCATTAAGTTTTATTTAGAAAGAATGTAACCACTCAAATCACAGAAGGAAAATACCATTTACAGCCAATACAGGCAATTTACTAAGGAAATATATGGTTTTTAAAGCTCTTTAACATTTATAGCGCCACCTATGGTCCGAGCGCCATAAAATTTAGCATGCTTGTTTAAAATGTTATGTTACATATGCTCACCAATTTCCGTGAAGTTCTGAGTCTTTGTCTATGATTTATAGGCTTTTGAGTGTATATTGCCACGCCCATTTTCTAAACGACCCTTTTATAGCCATCCAAATGTAAAAGTTTAACTTTTTTTTATTTTTTATTATTGATCGAAAGAGTCTAGAGAATTGTACTGCACTGGTTTGGTTCCGATCGGTCAAAAAACCTTGGACCAGTTCGCAAAAATAGGTTTTTAACATAATCGCAAATTTTTATTTAATGATTTGATTGACAGCAGTTATTCATGAGGCAAAGTTGTTCAGTATGAGGAGATCTATCAAATTATATGCATATTGTGTGGATGTGTGAAACACCACTTGATTACAGAGCCGTAAAACTCGTTAGCGCCAACTAGTGGCCGATTTCTTTCAAAATTCTTATTGACCTCTAGGGCCATGAGTCGAACTGTCACAACACTGTATGAACGAGGACACAGAGATAACGGTAACAAAGGTTTATTTATACACTGTATGCAACTCCAGATCTTCAGGTAAGCTTAAGAGATCAAACCCAGGAATGTAACGTTGAACTTAGGGTCTCTTGGAATGCTTGGAACAGAAAACAGTCACTCTGGACTGGGCTAGAATCCGCGATGCACAGGCTCGCTGAATGAACGGTAATGTTGTCTTGGGAGTCCTGGACAATCACTGCGCACAGATGCTGCTTGAGAACACACACAGAGATACAGATTAGCTTTGAACTTGAGAATACTTGCGGAGTATAAAGGTTTGCTTGGAACCAGACTGGAATGGTTTAGAACCGGGGAGTCACAGGCTCAGACAGGGGTCTCACTCTCAAGGTAATGGAAAGGTGACTCCAGAACCTCTGAACTGAATACAAAGTGCTTAAAGGATCCCATAAGTCCCAGCAAGAACCGCAAATATGGTCAATGCTCCACCAGTAACCCTACTATAGGAGAAAGAGCTTTGAGACACTTAAATTACATTTTGAAGTTTCTTGAGTATCCGACAGGATATTTGAGGGACCTTTAGTTTTTACAGTGTAATATGAGCACACAGTGAGGGCGCTGTGAGGTTACACTTTTAGCTCACTGTGAACTCACATTGTGACCAAATCACGAGTATTCTTGGAGCTTTTGGTGAGATCACTGTGAGATCAAATTGTTAACTGGGCAAGCAGTTGTATTATCATCTCTCAACACTTCTTTGTATCTACAGAATGAAAAAGCCCAGAGTCTCACGACACAGGCCATAATGTTAACTGTAAGTGTTTTAGAAACCTTCTCATTCTTATTTTATAAAGTTTTTCTCAGTTTACTGAATTTTGTGACTTATGATTAGAGGTTTTATTTGATTTTCAAGCATACAGTATCTCTCTTATAATCACTCTGACCTTCATTTAACTTTTCAGGTGTGGCCAAATTCAAATATGACGTGGAAACCTGAAAATTATTGTGGAATTACAACATTTGCAGCACCGAGAAATATGGTTTGGACTCCAGATATTGGTATAAAAGAAAGGTAAAAAACAATACTTCTGTCAGAACCTGTTTTTGCCTTTTAATGATACATCAGAAAGGTTGCAAAAGTATGGATAGAACAAGGGTAATGCACAGCATAATCCCCAGAGTAAAATTAACTCTGCTCAGAAACCATTTGGTCCCAGTCTACAGAGAGTTAAAATAACTCTGAATCAGAGTTAAAGTTAATGAGATACTTAAGTGATTAATTAAGTGATGATTGGGCATTAATGATGAACACCTGCTGTCAACAAGCAGAATAACTGAAGGAAAGAGAAACAACAAGAGCAGAAAAAAAGAGAAACAGACCAAATGAAGACAATCCAAATGAAGACAAAATACATTAAATCTGTGAAGATCTCAGCAGAGGAGGATTAAACAACTCCACAAACAGCATTACCAGCTTCGCTTTATTTGTGTCATAAGGCTACAGAAGCACTTATTGAGAATTAACAGAGGTTTAGATGTTGATGATTTATTGAAAATATTTGTTCATCATTATGGTGATCAGTGTTCCCTTTAGTTGGGCATTTGGACTCTTGGCTTTTCTAGTGAGTTTGTGGTTTTTGTAACAGTTTTACCAAAACATGTAATTTGTTACAAAGAAAGCCAGAAACAAAGATGATCAGGTGATAAAGTTTTGAACAACAAAAAGTCTTGTGTTTCTGCTCGTCTCTTTTTCTGTTCTCTTCTTTCCTTCAGTGATTCTGCTTGTTAACAGGCTTATTACGGCTGAGATGACTTCATATTTAATATACACAGATCGTGTGGCTCAGATAAGGTCCAGTTCTGGTTTATTCTGGTCATTCCACACTGCATGTGGGCCAGATCATCTTTCCACATGTATCAGATATAGGCCGGATCTGGGCCGTCACAATATTACTATGTGGGTGTGTATCCTTCAAAATGAGATCCATCTCTTGATCAGCTGGTTCAGGTGTGTTTAATCAGAGCTGTAGTTAAACTCTGCAGGACAGTGGCCCTCCAGGAGCAGGATTGGACACACATGACATAACATGATACTCATTATAGTCTGCACATTACTTTTGCATTTACATTTGATTTGAATAATTGCTGTCTCCAATCATCATGTCTTTAATAATCAGTGCTAATTTATATTTTATCCATTTAGCATCAAGACAGAGTTTGGAACAAGGGAGTCTCCATATGTGCTGTTGCTCAGTGAAGGCTCTACACTCTCATCTGATGTTTTATCTCTGACCACGTCCTGCAAGATGGATCTCTACAGGTTTCCCTTCGACACCCAAATCTGCACTATAACACTTCAGTCTACAGCGTATTCAAGTACATCTGAAACACATGAATCAGTTTTGACAAACAAACACAACATAAAATGGTTTATTCTTCTAAACTATTAGACTTTAATATAAAATAATACAATTTAATAATACAATTTTATCACAGCTGAGGAGGTTCAACTGGACGTAGCAACCGATAAAGCATCCATCAACCTCGAGTCAAAGGAGCTCTTTCAGGCCCAGGGAGAGTGGGAGCTCATCGATATAAATGAAACTAAAGCTACCATGTCTAAATGGATTGAAGTGAATCAGCTGATATATCAGGTACAGAGAATGGAGTGCAAGCCAATATTAAACATATACAATTATAAAAACAAAAAAACAAAGAACAACTAGTTGACAAAATTGTGAAAAAATATGTTCCAAAATGTTATTCAATTATTACATTTCCATTTAACACTTAAAAAAGAAGGGGCCTCAAAATACCATATAAATGAATTTATTAAAAAATATGTCTTTTCCAAAACAATAGGACTAAACACAATAATTTGTTTTATTTATTAAAATGAATAACGATGCATCGTTGAAGAAATCAACTAGCTAGTCACGACTGTTTCCCGAAACTGTATTTTCACAAAGTAGTCGCTCAACCACGTTGGTTAATGATGTCACGCACGAGGTGAAGTAATAACTTCTTTTAATGAATCTGTTTGAGATCAAATTAACTTATCTAGGTCTAAAATCTAAATCTAGATGTTTTACTATAAATTACAGACATGGCATCTGAGGACTATTTCTCATTTTTCTCAGTTATTTTGCTTTATTTCCAGATTCAATCATAGGCTCGTTCTTACATAGTCGAACACGTTCGCACAGGCACACTCTTCAAAAACGGTGCTTTAAATCTCTTGACAAACTAAAAGACGTAAATGACATTTGTATGTATTCTAAACAAAAGACACAGATTGCACTGAATGTCAGCTTGCTTATTTTGCTCAATATAAGGATTTATTAAGTCCACATGTCATGCAAACTAGAGACTCTGCTTCTAACCACAGGTTGAGAGCTGTCGTTCCAACTACACAACTGTGCGATTTTGTTTGCGAATGTTCGTTAGAATGATGGTTTCGAGAAACACCGACTCGTTGAACTATGCTGATAACGACAGAACTCGCGAACATAGTTGGCTAACGATGCTTTTGGGAAACGCACCCCTTAGTAATACATCCTATGCTTGCTGGTTAAAAGCTTTCTTATCCTGTTGCGCCTTCTAAAGGCCATGACCAGCGACTAGTTGACGTCAAGCTTAAACTGTTGTGGCAGAGCATTAAAGTCGACTACAGTCTCTCTCTCTCTCTCTCTCTCTCTCTCTCTCTCTCTCTCTCTCTCTCTCTCTCTCTCTCTCTCTTCATTGCAGATCACCATAAAAAGGAGACCTCTACTGTATGTCATCAACATTATAATACCTGTATTTTTCTTCCTCGTACTGGATGTGGCCTCCTTCTTCATTGACACAAGTGGATCAGACATTGTGACCTTCAAAATGACTTTACTGCTGTCTATTTCTGTTATGCTGCTGATTCTTAATGACACACTTCCCTCTACGGCTGATAAAATCCCTCTGATTGGTGAGTCTAACATTGACCTGATTATTTAATATTAGGCTACTTCATTTTTTAAGAATGCAATCTTATAACTGAATCTCAAATGAAGTCACAACAATCAAACAATATGCATTAAACCTACAGTAAAATTAAATATAGTTGAGACTTTATGGATTAAAGGCATAATTTAGGCTTGCAGTTGCAAATCCTCCTCAAATCAAAGCAAAGCAAAGCAAATCAAACCTCCTGTCACACCATGACCTGTCCAGCAGAGGGAAACAGAGCACAAGATAAACCTCCTCCTGACTTCCAGTTCTGTATTTAATTATTAGATCAGTGAGTTCTTTCAGATGACTGTATGGAATGGAAGTATACCAGATGGGTAGAGATATATGGCGTAACCAAAAATATAAAATATGCATTTTTTAATGTAAGTATATTATACAGTAAAGTATATTATAAAAATATATATTTGTATTTCCTACAAATATAAAAGGAACAGTTATTTTTTTTCCTTTTGTATTTAATATTGTATTTAATTTAATATGATGCCACTTCCTGCTGTCTAGGTTTCCTTTCCTTTCTGTGAACTTTGGAGCGTGTCACAATGAACCGAAACTCAATATTTCCTTTCGTTTTGTTAATCTGTAATTATTTAAGTGAAATATATTTCGCGTATAGGCCTATTTATTAGTTTTTATATATTTAGTTGTATTCTGTTTTCTCCATTTTACAGAAGCTTAAGCCAAAGTTGATTGTAGAACAATTGCCACCACTGGTCCCTCTGATCAACTTAGGCTTACAATGCTTTTGGGAAACGCAGCCAAAATTGACTTTATCTCAGTCATTTCTGTTTTATTGAAAATAATAGTTTGGTTTGAAGTCACCATAATGGTGATCAGTGGTTGCTTTAGTTGGGCTCTTGACCCTTGACATTTGAATGTGTTTTTATAGCACATTCGTTATGGTAAAAAAGCCAAGACCAAAAGTGTGGTTTTGGCTAGTTATTGATGATCCATAACCATCAAGTACTGGCTTGATTCACTGATCTCATTCAGGGTCTAATGACCTGATTAGGTAATGCGTTATTAATTGTATGTTTACATTATAGTAGTTATGTGATTCTACAGCATGAGTGTTGTGGTAATCTAATATAATGCAGGATTTTAAAAATATTAAGTGCACAAATGGTTTTCAGCTAGAGCTTTATAGACACACACAGACTACACGAATCAGTGTATGAATCACGACAATGGTCACAGTTTGCTGTTTTTCACAGGGATTTACTGCAGTGTGATTTTCTGTCTAATTGCCATCAGCATGGTGGAGAGCATCCTTGTGAATTTCCTGAAGGTTAAAGGAGCTGAGAAGAGATCAGTGGAAACAACATCTACTGTTAATGGACAAGATGGTAAGAGTTGACACAGCATCTGATTATGAGGAACAATTTCATGTATTTTATACTTTTACTTCACAAATTAAGGTTTATTAGTGAAATTAAACGTAATATTTGTTTGATTTGTCACTTTGGTACTTATGTAGAGAAAAGCTAATACAATTAATCTTTGAGTAAATAGACTAAAAAGAACACGTTCCAGCATCTTTGTGCCCCTAAAACAGTACAAACGGTTTGAATAATGGATGGATGGATGGAGGGATGAAAATGGCATTTGAAATATAAAATTAGCTAATGTAAAACCACTTAATTGTGTAGAAAACAAGCCACAAAAAAAATAAAATTATGGAAAAATCATATATGAGATTATGCAGACAAAACACCATTTATCCAGAGCCATGCTTTGCTTTTTCCTCTCACAGACAGTGTAATAGACCAGCCGAATCCTCCAGACTCAGTTAAAGATCAGAATGAAGAGTCTTATACCCTAAACCGTCTGAAGCAGATCCTCACTGAGTGTCGGGTTGCAACTCGACGAAAGCAGTTGTCCTGGATCAGATTGGCAAGGATCATAAATGTGACCTTCTTAGTTCTTTACATAATCACTATTATTGTGTTTATGTCTGTGCTTTGGAAGCTTTGGTATTACCCCTAATGCTTAAAATAATTAATTGGTTTGAGTAGGGCAAACTTAAATTAACCAAATTAGTTCAATCAAATTAACTTTTATTTAGAAGTTTCTTTTTCTTTTGAGTTCACAGAATTGATACATTTTAAGCGATTCTGAATTGTTTCATTTTGTTTTGAGATGCTGTTCAAGGCCAGTGCTGCTATAATTAATAAAGTAAACCTAACTCAGAAATTGGGCTCTATATGAGTTCAGTAAATCAGGTCAAATGATTGTAAAATAACAATTATGTTAAAACACAACCAACACCATCAGATCACTTTTTCTCTTTGTTCATCTGGCTGTTATAACTCATGTACAGCAGCCAAACAAAATCTGAAGTCAATGATTTAAGGGTCAAGAGCCCAACTATAACAGACACTGATCATCGTAATGGTGATTTAAAATTATGTTTTTCTCCTTCAGTGATTCTGCTTGTCTAACATCAGGTGTCTTCAATGTTGGCAATAAAAAATAAAGAGTTCTTAATTCATCTTTGACGTCTGTCTGTTATTCAGATATTTTTGTTTAAAAAAAATGTTTGTACATTTTACTCATTTTAAATGGTTAACTTTTAAGGAATTAATTTGATTAACTATTACTCAATTCTAATTTGTTAAATTTAATTAATAATATTGCTTGTAATCTGTTGCCACAATTTTATTGAGTAGATATAGCGTATTCATTTTTACAGTGTTAGTAGAGTGTTAGTGGACCGGTTAGGTGTTTGGGTTAAGGTTAGAATACGTTGAAAAGGAGTTGTAAAGTTACTTATAGTCAGTAGAATCTCTGTTGGTTGAGCATCAAAATAAAGTGTTAGCAGATATTAAGCAGACGTCTACTAATACTCAAATGAGAGTTAGTTGACATGTAGATGCAAAGTTACTTATAGTTAGTACAATGTTTAAAATGGAGCATTGAAATAAAGTGTTACCATTTATGTTAATGTTTAACGTTCAGTTGGACATTTAGAGGAGTTTCTGTTATTGAATGTTGTGGTGAAGAGTAGCGCTGTCAATTGTGATTTTCACTTTGATGCAACTTAATTTGTTTAATAACTCCCAATCACAATTTCTCATTGAATCAAAATTCATTGATAAGCGAGAAGTAGGTGCGCATGTGTCGAATGTGTCCAACCTGAGCTTTATTGGAAATTATATGTTGGATCAATGTAACTCAATTAAGTTAAAACAGCATTCCCTTGTTTTCTGTTACATAAAACTGATTGAAATAAGTTACAACAAAGACGTCTCAGTTTTGTGGAAGTGCTTTTGCACCCGGTAAAGCATCTCTTTAGGATCAACACTGTAAAAATTATATGATCAATAAGTTATGAAAACATGTTTTTACGTTGCTTTAACGCATCAAAATAGGTTGAGTAATTTCCAACTTTTTTAAAATTTAATATTCATCTAATTTCTTCATTTAAGCCAGTTTAATGTAATGTAGTGGTTTGGTATTTCAGGTTCAGGGAAGATAAAGAGGATCTGCATTGCTTCAGGGAGAACACCACTATAATAAATTCACGATGCTGTCACGATATTGGCATATCGTGTTTACCACATATTTAGTGAAACTCTGCCACCGTGACTGGCAGGTAAACAGAAAAAAATGATCAAACACTGGACAGATGAAGACATTCTGAGGGAGAAAGATACCAGAGAGACATTCTGGATTGAGTTTAATCATCTAAAACTTTGGCCAACATTCTGGCAAGTTCTCTGTTATGAACAATTTTATTTTCAGTAACCTTGTTTGTTCAGAGTTAGCTCTTTATTAATGTTCTCAAATGATTACATCTTACATATTTGATGGGTATAACACTATCCCCTCCAACACCTTCCCTGCAAGAGATCGTGAAGAATCTTCTTTGCGGAAAGAGCTACTAGAAACAAAAATCCGAGAGGATAATGGCACCAACCATGGAAAGTTTCCCTCTTCTGGTAAAAAGGTCTGTCCTTTATTAACACCTTAAATATGAAGGATCTCATTTCAATTTACCTTCTTTTGCTGCTGCATATGTGTTTAACAAACACATTGTCAAAGCAGCCAAAAAAAGGACAAAATATATAATAAGAGTTAAGAGCCTAATGGAAACACTGATCACTGTTATGGTGACTTCAAATGAAAGAGCTACTAGAAACAAAAATCCGAGAGGATAATGGCACCAACCATGGAAAGTTTCCCTCTTCTGGTAAAAAGGTCTGTCCTTTATTAACACCTTAAATATGAAGGATCTCATTTCAATTTACCTTCTTTTGCTGCTGCATATGTGTTTAACAAACACATTGTCAAAGCAGCCAAAAAAAGGACAAAATATATAATAAGAGTTAAGAGCCTAATGGAAACACTGATCACTGTTATGGTGACTTCAAATGAAACACATTAGAGCAGGGGTGCCCAATCCTGCTCCTGCCGATCGACTGTCCTGCACAGTTCATCTCCAACCCCAATCAAACACACCTGCCTTTAATTTTCAAGTGATCCTGAAGACCTTAATTGGTTGCTTCAGGTGTGTTTGATTAGGGTTGGAGATGAACTGTGCTGGACAGTCGATCGGCAGGAGCAGGATTGGGCACCCCTGCATTAGAGTAAAACCTTTGTTAAAGGGTTAGTTCACCCAAAAATGAAAATTATGTCATTAATGACTCACCCACATGTCACTCCAAACCCATAAGACCTCTGTTTCTCTTCTGAAGACGCGTTCACGAGTCCACATTGACTCTAACCGAAGCTCGGGCGCACCAGATAACACGTCAGCAGTGTCTTACGTCAGCAGCGTCAATGTGGACTCGTGAACGCGGATGGAAAACAGACCGGAAGATAATACAATGTTGAATAAAGTCGTAGTTTTTGTTAATTTTGGACCAAAATGTATTTTCGATGCTTCAAAACATTCTAACTAACCCACTGATGTCACATGGACTACTTTGATGATGTCTTTATTACCTTTATGGACGTGAAGAGTAGACCGTCCATTGACTTTCAATGGAGGGACAGAAAGCTCTCGGAATGAATCTAAAATATCTTAAGATGTCTTCAGAAGAGAAACGGAGGTCTTACGGGTTTGAAGTGACATGTGGGTGAGTCAATAATGACATAATTTTCATTTTTGGGTGAACTAACCCTTTAATTCTCAAAACTTGTGTAGAAGTCTGACAGAAATAAAGTCAGTCTGGTTAGTAATAAGTGAAGCTGGTAATGCTGTTTGTGGAGTTGTTTAATCCTCCTCTGCTGAGATCTTCACAGATTTAATGTCTTCTTTTCTCTTCAGTTGATATAATCTAAGGCTGTGTCTGAAGTCAGTTGTAGTTCTTGTGTTTCTGCTCGTCTCTTTTTCTGTTCTCTTCTTTCCTTCAGTGATTCTGCTTGTTAACAGGCTTATTAAGGCTGAAATTACTCCATATTTAATATACACAGGTTTTGTGGCTCAGATAAGGTCCAGTTCTGGTTTATTTATTTAGCTCTTGGCTGACATGTAGCCAGAGGTGTAAAGTCCAGGTTCAGAAAGTAAAAGTCCTCCTCAGTATTTTGTTCCAATCACCTGGATTTGCTAATTCAGCAGGAGACAGAACTAATTAGTGAAATCAGCTGACTGAGATCATGGATGGAATGAACATATGGCAGGACTTCTACTTTCTGTTAGCATATTCTACTTCCCAGCATCTCTTTAGGATCCATACTGTAGAAAATTATATAAACAATAAGTTATGACAACATATGTTTTTACATTGCTTTAACTCAACCAAAAAAGTTTTTTTTTTTTTTTTTTTTTTATAAGTTATTCAATATTCAGCTAATTTTTAAAGCCAGTTTAATGTAATGTAGTGGTTTGGTCATTCAGGTTCAGAGAAGATAAAGAGGATCTGCATTGCTTCAGGGAGATCACCACTATAATAAATTCACGATGCTGTCACGATATTGGCATTGTGTTGAAGTTATACAAATATATTCCACTAGCCCTGGTCGGGTAAATATTCTAAATAAATAAATAAATATTCCTACCAAGGTAAATGACAAAAGGTTTGTTGTTCACAGCAAGTTCAGGGAACAAAAACAGACAATGTGAGGAATTAAATTGAATTCAAAACTGATAACTCAAATTTCAAGGTATTGTGTCTGTGTTCAAACACAAATGCAGAGACTTCCATGGCAGCTTTAGTGAAACTCTGCCACCTTGACAGGCAGGTAAACAGAAAATAAATAAATCAAACACCGGTCAGATAATATACCAGAAATATGCAAAAATATACCAGAGAGACAGAGAGAGTTTAATCATCTAAAACGTTGAACTTTTTGACTCAAAAGTGTAACTTTGACCAACATTCTGGCAAGTTCTCTTATGAACAAACATTCTTTAAGTAACGTAACAAAAACTCTGGAAGTTTATTTGGCTCTGCACTCAAGAGTGTTAAGTTCAATAACCTTTATTTGTCCCCAAGGGGCGATTAGTTTTGCTGCAGTAGCAAAGAAGTTAACATACAATACATGACAACAAAGCAACAACATCATAAAAAATAAAATACAAAAAATAAATACAAGATTAGACAAATGGATAAATGAATACCACAAACATTTAAAGTTTAAGTTCAGTATACCTTACGTGCAGACATCACCTCTTTTTTACAGAGTTAAGCAGAGAGATAACAGAGGGAACAAAGGAGAATTTATATCTATTTGTTTTGGTGGATGGCTTAAAGTGTTAAAATATGAGTGTTAAATTAACACTAAAGCAGTGTTAAAGTTAATGAGACGATTAAGTGATTCATTGATTGATGATTGAGCATTATTGAAGACACCCGACGTTAACAAGCAGAATCACCAAACGAGAAAATCAAGTCACTATTATGGTGATCAGTGTCTGCTTTAATTGGGCTCTTCACCCTTAAATTATATTAATCATTAGATTTAGTTTGGCTGCTGTAACTGAGTTATAACTGCCAGATGAACAAATAGAAAAGGTGACCTGATGTTGTTGGTTGTGTCTTGACAATCATCTTTTGACCTGAATCACAAAACTCATTTAGCCTATAATCACTGAGATGCACACCAGAATGCACTGCAACATGCTTTGTAATTGTCACATTGTTGAGATTCACAGGCTGATTCTTGATGTCTGTCTCTCTAAATAAATAAAAACATTTATTTTTTTTAAGAGTTTTTGAATCAGAAAAACTTTTAAGAAATTCTTTAGATTACATTGAAAAAGCTAAACATATTATGCTGTAAAATGACAGCATTTGTTCATCTGGCTGTTGGGAGCATCAAAGTGCAGAGGTGTATAAGTCCAGGGGTCAGAAAGTAGAAGTCTTGCCATATGTTTATTCCACCCATAAACTCAGTCAGCTGATTTCACTAACTAGTTCTGTCTCCTGTCTGAATTAGCAAATCCAGGTGATTGGAACAAAATACTGAGGAGGACTTTTACTTTCTGAACCTGGACTTTACACCTCTGGCCACATGTCAGCCAAGAGCAAAGAAATAAACCAGAACTGGACCTTATCTGAGCCACAAAACCTGTGTATATTAAATATAGAGTCATCTCAACCTTAATAAGCCTGTTAACAAGCAGAATCACTGAAGGAAAGAAGAGAACAGAAAAAGAGACGAGCAGAAACACAAGAACTACAACTGACTTCAGCCACAGTCTAAGATGAAATCAACTGAAGAGGAAAGAAGACATTAAATCTGTGAAGATCTCAGCAGAGGAGGATTAAACAACTCCACAAACAGCATTACCAGCTTCACTTATTACTAACCAGACTGACTTTATTTCTGTCAGATGTCTACAAAAGTTTTATTGAGAATTAACAGAGGTTTAACTCTAATGTGTTTCATTTGAAGTCACCATAACAGTGATCAGTGTTTCCATTAGTTGGTCTCTTAACTCTTATTATATCTTTAGCCTTTATCTTTATAAAGTGATATGAGATCATAATTACCTGTTGATGGTTTTAAAATCATCATGAAATATTGTGATTCAATGATGTCATTTCTATATAACAATTGTGTTGTTCCATGTATTCACATCACAAACTCTGTGTTCCTGCATCATGAGATCCAGCAGTATCATATCTATCAGTTACACATAATTTTACTTAGAGTGACACACACAGTTATCAACAGCGTATGAATCTCAACAATGGTGACAATCAAAAATATTCCGATAAACAGATCAGCTCTGAACATCACAAAAAAGCTACTAAATGTCACAACAAAAACAACAGTAAAAAATAAATGAAAATATTTAGAATTAAACAAAATAATAGGACAATTCAGCTGCATAATTGATTCATGTTGCAATGCATGCTGGGAGTTTTGTACTATGCTGGTGCCCAGCATGCATTGCAGCAAAGTACTTTTGATTGTCACCATTATTGAGATTCATACGCTGATTGTTGATATCTGTGTTTGTCATCATAGATTAATATTTAGTGCTCACGTTTGTTTAAGTCTTCGAATAGGTTTTTATAATATTGCTGGATCTCACGCCTCCGTAACACAGGGTTTGTGATGTGAAAATATTAATGAAACACAATTGTTAGATTTAGAAAACATCAGTGATTCAGGCTACTTCATGATGATTATAAAGCCATCATCACCTGATCTCATTTCACTTTTCCTTCTTTTGCTGATGCATATGTGTGCAACAAACACACTGTCAAAGCAGCCAAAAAAAGGACAAAAGATATAAGAGTTAAGTTGCCCCCCCACCCAACGCAAAACGTCGTAAAAATAGATTCAAACGTTTGTGCAGTAAAAAGTTTTGTTTGAGCTGCTTCGGTTTTTTAGATATTAAACTAATATTTGTAGGTCATTCTGAGCTTATACTGTATGTATAAACAAAGCAAACTGATTATGGTGCGTGTATTTATGACAATGTTCATATTATGTTATTAACAAACACAACATAGCCTACAGTAAGTAAAGGGCTGAATGACCTCAGAATGATCTAAAAATATTATTTTAATATCTAAAAAACTGAAGCAGCTCAAACAAAACTTTTTACTGCACAAACGATTGAGCCTATTTTGACGACGTTTTGCGTTGGGTGGGGGGCCAACTTCACGCAGGTGAGCCACCTGAATGGAAACACTGATCACTGTTTGAACTTAGAATTTACACAAATAGGCTGGATTACCTGTCGAGAAGAAAGCAGGCAACCTCGGCGTCCGTTTTAAAATCTTTGCTCCTCATGAGCTCTTTCCATCTGGGAAAAGTTACTCCAGTATTGACTTTGGTCTTGCTGATTTGCCTGTCACGTTGACGTTTTAATTCTCTCTTTCGCTTCCTTGGCGACTCTGCTACATGTCCTCGAGAATAGGCGTGATCCTCCATCAGCAATATTTAAAATCTGCCGGCAGTCACGAGTAATCTCCCCCTCGCATTCGTCTCTGTGTCACTGAGTGTAAAGCGCGAAAGGCGAAGCTTGAATTTACAGGTATGTCCCTCTTTGGCTAATGTAGTTTCAAGATGGAGGGGGCAACATGGCGACCGGCATTCGAACCCCTCACCCGTATGTACTTTCAATGGCAGATTATAAACTTACGAGAATACTTTATTACTTGAAAGAAGTAAATATACATGAACCCTTTCGCACGTACGATCACACCGGTGTGATCAGTCTAGGCTGGTCCCTGGAGCGTACGATCACACCGGTGTGATCAGTCTAGGCTGGTCCCTGGAGCGTACGATCACACCGGTGTGATCAGTCTAGGCTGGTCCCTGGAGCGTACGATCACACCGGTGTGATCAGTCTAGGCTGGTCCCTGGAGCGTACGATCACACCGGTGTGATCAGTCTAGGCTGGTCCCTGGAGCGTACGATCACACCGGTGTGATCAGTCTAGGCTGGTCCCTGGAGCGTACGATCACACTGATATTGATACAATAATATTGAAACAACGTTGAAATCCTGTCCATAGATCAATGGAATTTCAATGGTATTTCAATTATCAGGAATATTGAAACAATGTTGAAATTTCAACTGAACTAAGGATCAACGTGATTTCAATGGAATTTCAATCATTTTTAAATGTTAATTTTAAATGTAATGCCATAAATTAAATAGCCTGCTTTATCTACAGCCAGGATGTTAAAAAGTAATGGAACATTTAATTCACTATATTAATTCCATTGCATTACAATATAAGTGTTATTATTAATAAAGTATTCTGTTCGGTGCAAAAAAAAAATTACACTATTATATATCAAGAGTCTTCAGACAGCTGTATAAATCCAAAGTTTATTTACAAATGGGCAAAATGGCTCCTTTAAAACATATGCCAGATGTGTAAAGGTCAAATTATCACATTCACGAGGTGTTGCACAGAAGGAAAAAATTAAATGCAAAAAATAATCAAATTTGCCTAGACATGAACAAATATGACAGGTAGATTTGAACAAGATTGCAGAAAACTACTTGTTGACAGTTGTGTATCATCCATGAATGCAGTTCCTCTTTGTCCCATCAGCGAGCAGGTAGTAGTAGTAGTCTTTGAGTATATCAGCATCACCGGCAGCGAGCAGGTACGCTGTGGGGTCTCTTTAATGCAATCAAGGTGTTCTTGTATGCTGGTCCCTGCCAAAGACAAAAATAACACAAAGTCAGCTCTCCAATTGGCCGTCTTTATATTAGTTTTCCACAATACAATCAACCCAAATGGCAATATTTTTAGGCAGACAATAGGTCCAAATTTACCTTTTTGAAGACAAGGTGTTGTTCAGCTTGATATGAGGACATCTATCCAGGTCTCTTGCAGCCTTGTGGTGATGGTAGAATCAAATCAAGGAGGAGACGAATCGATGCAAGATTGCTGCCCCATTCTAAATAACAGATGTGACAACTTCAGCAACAAATGCATGAACGCGTATAGATAATCTTATTCTGAACTATAGTCTAACCTGAATCATCAGTTTCATCACCTTTCATAGCAGATTCTGCAGAGTCGATCAGGTCCTTGAAGGTCTTGGGAGAAGCCTTTTCAGGAACTTAGCTGAGGTCTTCTGACCAAAAAAATCAAAACAAACAAAACAAAACCATCATCAAACAGTTACATAGCATAATGACAACCATATCTCTCTCAGATGATCCATTCTGTTCAGATGATTGTGTAGTCACAGAGTAGTGCCGTTCACACCTGGCATTAACATTCATCTTGGGCACAAGTGAACAACTCGAAGTACAGGTGTAAACGCACCCAAGATGCATTGAGATTCGATTGTTCTGATGAGGTCTAGGCCACGTTATTTAATTAAAGGGTTAGTTTCACTCCCAAAAAAAAAAATTCTGTAATTTACTCACCCTCATGTCGTTCCAAAACCTGCAAGACTTTCTTTCGTCTTTGAAACACAAATGAAGATATTTTTGATGAAATCTGAGAGCTTCCTGTCCCTCCACTGACAGCTACGCAACTACCACTTTGATGCTTCAAAAAGTTCATCTTAAAATGAATCCATATGAACCAAGCAGTTTAGTCCACATTTGCTTTTTCTTCTGTTTATGTTTGTTGATTAATGTTTATACGTGAATAAAAGTCTAAATTCAATCTCATCACAAAGCGAGCGAGTCTCTTCCGAAAATTTGGACTAAACCGCTCAATTCATACAGGTTATTTTTAGGATCTCTTTATCAACTTTTTGAAGCATCAAAATGGTAATTGTGTGGATTGTCAATGGAGGGACAGAAATTGCTCGGATTTAAAATATCTTAATTTGAGTTTCGAAGATAAACGAAAGTCTTTTCATGACATGAGGGTGAGAAATGACAACAATTTTACACTTTTGGGTCAACTAACCCTTTAACTTTTTGTTATAGTGATTGATGTGTCATCATGAATCACCCAAGACACATGTAAATTCCAGGTCTGAACAAAGGCATTGTGTGGTTGCCCAGTTAGGTTTAAATTTTTCATGTTCATTCGTCATGTAATAAAAACAAATATATATATATATATATATATATATATATATATATATATATATATATATATATATATATATATAAAATGACACTCACAATTCTGGATTCATCTTCAGCATTCTGTTGCTTTCATCTTCATTTCTCTTGCTTGCTTTCTGTTGCAATCTCATGAGAGGAGCTTTCTTCACTTGACTAGTCGAGGCCAAATCTATTGAAAAAAAAGAAAAAGTCAGTTGAGGCTAATATTTCCAAAATTCAGTAATGTAATACAATTTAAATTAGGGCTGTAAATATGGTAACATAATTGTGATTACCCTTAATTTTGATTATGCTGAGAACTTTCTATAAAGCATGGGTGTCAAAATGTAAAATTATTTATATTCACACATCTACACTTGTAGATGTACACTTCTTATTCACATATTCAAGTTAATAGCCACAAAACCTTGAGCATTGTTCACATGGAGGCCTGAAACAGTTTAAATATGCATTTAATCTGATTATTAAATACATTTATATAATTTAAATGAGTAAATTGAGTAATAAGGCATCTTAAATTGAACTTGGTGTACTACATTAGATTTTAAGACATGTTTAGAATTTATTTTACCCATCATTTATTAATGATATTTATAATGTGAACAGAAAATACAGATTCATAATAATAAAATACAGACAGATAAATAGTTAGGACATAATTTATCCCAAAATAACATGCAGTATGAATTGACAAAGAATGATTTCAAGCTAAAGTACCTGTTTGCTCTGACAGTGCTTGCACAAATACCTGTAAACTTAATTGGAAGACAGACGGATTTACAGATTAGCTTTAACTCACTTTCACAATGTTTGAATTTAACAGTCATAAAAAAAACTTGATGGTAACGTTAGTAGGCTATGTTTGTGTCTTGACTCTTGACGCTGATATGACGACATGATATTCAGTGCTAAGAACAAAATAGAGATGATGTAATTCACACTTAAACAAAGGGCGATTAAAAAGTTTTTAAACGCTTCCCCACCTCGGTCTACAAAAAGACGGCATTTGTTGGTTTGCGCCGCGCGCTACAAGTCACTGAACGTAAACAAGCTGTTAATAATGCGCATGCGTCACAAAAACGGAATTGTTAACGTGTTATGTATAACACAACCACTTTCACAAAACAAATATAAAATTACCTGGACTGGACTCGGAGGTTTTGCTAATTTTATAACCTAGAAGAGAACCACAAAGTACTTTTGGCAGATTTTGACACGTTGGTAAAAAGAAAATCTATTTCAGTGACTGCCGCACTGCGTCAGTTACTATTAGTAACTTACTACACTAACCATCATGTTAATGATCAGCCTAACAGTATTTGATTTGGTACAATTCATTCATATATTGAACATTAAGCAAGCTTACCTGTACGATTGTGCCAAGGGTCCAGAAATGAGCTGTGTCCGGTGCAGTATGTTGGTGTTGATCTCCCGGTCAACCAAAAATCGATGCATTTTCAATCGTATTTCCCGGTCAACTATATGTCGATGACTTTTCAACAACAGCGTCGTTTCCCGGTCAACTATAAATCAATGACTTTTCAACACATTCAGCGATCGCCCGGTAAACCAAATATCAATGCTTAATCAATCATAAAGATATAACTATAGATCAATGTTGTTCCAATATTGTTGCCATCAACATTAATAACATCAGGCTAGCAACACCCCAGCAACCACCCAAAATACCATAGCAACCGCTTAGTAACACCATAGTAACCACCCAGAATACCCTAGCAACCGCCTAGCAATACACTAGCAACCACCCAGAACACCCTAACAACCGCCTAGCAACCATTCAGAATACCCCAGCTACCACCTAGCAACCACCCAGAACAACTTAGCAACCCACTAGAAACACCCTAGCAACTTTTTAACTTTAAACTACTTTAAACTTCAAACTAATTTAAACTTCAAACTACTTTAAACTTTAAACTAAATTAAATTTTAAAGGGGTCATATAATGCCATTTTTTTACAAGCTAATATGATTCTTTAGGGTCTAAATAAAAAGTTTGTAATATACTTTTATTAAAAATTCTCATTAGTATTGTAAGAAAACACTCATTTTACCTGGTCAAAAACAGCTCTGTTTTCAGCACGCCGTTTAAGTGCATGTGTCTTTAAATGATAATGAGCTTTGCTCACCCCGCCCCTCTGTTCTGTGCGCACACTGTTTGTTATAACCATAACACAATAACCATAACGCGTTGTTCATTATAAACGTGGGATTATTAATTATATTGATAACGTCGTACATAGAAAACATGCTGGGTGTAAAAACAGCCACATTCATCGTGAAGCGTGCTAGCGATTTGCAAAGATTAATATAAAGGTCAATAAAATGTTACACTCACTTCTTCTTCTGGAGGTGCAGCAGGAACACGAGTTCACGCGCATAGGTTTAGTACCTATGATCACGCGCGTGAACTCGACAATCGACTACTGTGGACTTCGACCGAAAACAGGATGTAAATACAGGTATGTGCGCTGGCTGAATTAACATCATTTTTATTCATATCTTTCACATCTACTGCAGTCAGATTCACCCGTGTTCACTCTGAAGGAATCACTCACATGGCTGGGCACTTGTAATGACACATCAAGGATGTTAAGAGGCTAAAAGCAGGTTTAAAACTTGCCCCATTGAAGTCAACAGGGTGCAAATTTTAAAAAGAGGATAACACAGTGTAGGCAACACCGATTTTTGTCGTTGTTCTCTGTACTGACAGCACTCCAAATTTACAAAAAAATGTGCTCAATGTTAAAATTGACCTGAGTTCTCCTTTAAAGTTAATGAGATAATTAAGTGATTAATTGATGATTAAGCATTATAGAAGATGTTAACCTGATGTTAACAAGCAGAATCACTGAAGGAGAAAATAAACAAAATAAGTCACTATTATGGTGATCAGTGTCTCCTTTAATTGGGCTTTTCACCCTTAAATTATATTAATCATTAGATTTAGTTTGGCTGCTGTAACTGAGTTATAACTGCCAGATGAACAAAGAGAAAAGGTGATCTGATGGTGTTGGTTGTGTCTTGACATAATCATCATTTGACCTGAATCACTGAACTCATTTAGAGCGCTTTCACACTTGGTTCGATTGCCTGTTCTGAACCTGAATTCGATTGCTCCCCCCTCCCCCTGCCCCTGCCCCTGCCCCTGCCCCTGCCCCTGCCCCTGCCCCCGCCCCTGCCCCCGCCCCCGATGGACTGTGTTCACATTATATTATTTGTATCCAAACCGCGGTACGCTTGCGTCATCAAGTTGCAGCTGGTGCGTAATCGCGTTGCTTGGTAACCGCTATGAATGAAAAGGCTTCAAAATGGATAGAATTGCTCACTTCACATTTGTTCTTCTTTTTTTGAACCTTTAGTTTTGTTTTCAAAGAAAAGATACAGAAAGAGAAACACATTTGTGTCTGTCTGCCGCAAAAGTACTAAAATCATTCCAAAGACAGCGGGCTTTTTTGCGGAGGCAGCCAGAAATCATCTCTCTGATTGCAGTGCGTCAATCACGCTTTTCGTCAAGGTAAGTGTATACACACATGCACGCACCACATTATACGTCATCAATAGCGGTTCACTTCCGCGATTTGGTACGATTGCATTCATATCAGCAGCGAACCGTACTGGAGTTCACATGAACCGTACCCCAGACCACCCTTTTTGAGCGGACTCGAGTACGGTTTGCGGGTGCGCACCCGAGTTCGGAAGACAGCGTTCACATCATCCAAACGAACCGAACTCTGACGTCATTCAAACCCGGCTGTGCAGCAAAAGTGCTAGTGTGAAAGCGCCCTTAAAGCATAATGCACACCAGAATGCACTGCAACATGCTTTGTAATTGTCACCATTGTTGAGATTCACAGGTTGATTCTTGATGTCTTTGTGTCTATTAAAAAAACAAAAATAAAAAAAAGTCCATCGTTTTTTATCAGAAAATGTATTATTAATATTTAAGAAACTCCTTAGATTACATTGAAAAAGCAAATTCAGTCAACAGTCAACAGAAATCAAAATAATTATTATTATAATTTTTTTAACAGTGTGATTATACAGTGTATTTGACATTTAAGGGGTCATGACATGAAAAACCAAATTTGCCTTGATCTTTTGGTATATAAGAGGTCTTTGTACCATTAAAACTTCCTGCAAGTTTCATAGCTTAAATAATAGCTTATTATTTATAATAGGCTAATAGGCTAATAATAATAGCGTTTATAATAGCTCCTCCCCATTATAAACAAAGCATTTATTTAATCAAGCTCTAATTACAGCTCGTTGGGGATCCATGGTAAGAAGTGACGTCACAGTACGAAGTGACGTACCAGTCGTTTGCATATGACCGCCTCCAGTGCAAGACAACTACGCCTCATTTCGCATCATCGCATCGTTGTCGAGGCCACAGGTGTTCAGTCGACGTGCAGCGAGTGGGTCTGTTTACAAGTAGATCGCGACGCCACGCAGATGTGCTGTTCCTGGCTATGAACAAACAAAATGTTTGAATACGCTTCCGAACGATCCAGACGTCAGGGAAAAATGGATGCAGTTAATTTTTTGCGGACGTCCCAGTCATGGCAGTGTTAATTTAAGCGTGTGTTCTCTACATTTCAAGGATGACTGTTTTGAGAACAAATCGCAGTATGATGCTGGCTTTGCCGGAAAACTTTTGCTTAAAGATCAGGCCGTGCCGACTATTCTGTTCCCAACAACGACGCCGCAAACTGTAAGTAATGTATTTCATCTTAAGGCGAGACACTACAGGTGAATAGGGTAATTTTTTTAACTAGCAGATATCACCATGAAACTTTCCCAGTTGATTACCTACATTAAGATGAGAAAAAAATGTGTTACAAGTTTTCTGTAATTTAATGTTTAAATATGCAAATTAGGCAATATCTAATTAAATATGCACTAATTTGCATATATTTTAAAAAACGAAATCTGAGTATTGGATAAAGCCAGGTTAAAAATATTTTTTTCATTGTGTTCACATATTAGATGGGAAAAAAATTACAGAGGGATTTATGGATATCTACTTTTATTATCCTGTAAATCAGAATATACTGTCAATAGCCTAAAAAAATAATATTTTCGCCATGTTTTTTGGACTAAAATGTTATATAAATCAGGCTAGGAAAAATCTATTTATAAATCCCTCTGTAAATGTCTTCATAATATAACTGGGTACAAGACTGGAGAGTTTGGTGTATATATAGGTGCTGCTGAAGTGGAGATTTCGTACTTGGAGTGTGAGAGAAAGGTCATTTTGAGAAAACAGGCTTTAAAGATTTATCATCAGCCAATGAAATTGCGCATTCAGCCCTTTTACTTTCACGATTGGTTGCTGATAAAAAGGAAATGACCATATTTGGATCCGACAGCATTATACAGCAGAAAGAGAGCTTCCTAAAGGCCAATTTATACTTCTGCGTCGGGTGCGCGTAGAAGGTACGGCGTAGCATACGCATTGACGTGTACCATACGTCGTACCCTTCGCCGTACCCTGACGCGCACCTCCTCAAAAATGTAATTACGCGTCGCGGCGACGCGGACCGCAAGATCTGTGATTGGTCGGCTGGATAGCATCGCGTTTCCTCCTACGCATTTCCGGAATGATCTTCTGCACTCTGCACCGCCCGCCCGCCATTTTTAAATTCCGAAGATCAGTTAAGAGCCATGGAAATAGACCAAGTGACCGAGAGATTGCTTGAAGAAGTGCGGAAATACAGCCATCTGTATGACTCCTTTAGTCGCCATTGCTCGTAGAAAACTAAACTCAAAATAGCCGCGAGGAATGTAGGAACTGGAACATTAAAACCCACCCGCGCCAACTAGCGTTTCGGCGGTGTAACTGCAGAGCAACACAGACATTCGCAGAAGTATAAATGCTCACGACGGCGTCGCCTACGTGCGTATCCTACGACGTACACTACGGCGTACACTCGACACAGAAGTATAAATTGGCCTTAACGGTGCTTGTGTTTACAGGGTGACGGCAGAGATCGCGGAGCAGCATGTTGATTAAGAACGCCAACTATTGACGAATTTATGAGAAATCTACAGACGCAAACAGACAAAGTGTAGTAAAATAAAGACCTAAATGTGTATTTCTGACTTTTTTTTCACCACAAGTCTGAAAGAAGACATGTTATTGAAGACAAATATCCAAAAATCTCAAAATTGACCAGTAAAAAAAAAACACGATGTTTTTGCCTGCTGTGTCTCGCCTTAAAACTACTTTTAGCCAATGACGTTAGCCAATCATAACAGTGGGCGTTAACACTGAACTCTTAAAGGGGAAACACCCCCAAAACAGACTGTTTGAATCAGAGGATGAGAAACAGGGTGGGAAAAGGTCATAAATCACTAAAATGTAAAAGTTTTTTTGTCCAAAAAACTATAGTAATACTATAATTGCACCTAAGGGAACATAATAAAACAAAAACAAAAACCATGTCATGACCTCTTTAAATATGTCACATACTCTGTGTCTTTAAGTATTATTTGCAACAACATGAACAATACGATCAGGACCCAGCCAACATAGCTGTGGGACCCTGATGGGTTTGCCCATATGAAATGAACACTGCTCAGTGTGCACATTACAGGGTGTTAAATGAAACGCACCCACACATAAAAAAAGACATTGTGTCCCTGAGGACTATCATCTCATATTACAGTTGGATTGTTCCTAAGAGGATTGTTTTAATTTTAGTTTTATGTTTACACAAAATATTTTACTATTTATATTTTTAAAGCATTATAATCCCTTTCCTATCATGTGTGTCCCCAGGAGCTATTTGCCAACCTCACTGGATTATCATAAATAAATAAAAAATCTAGTTATATTTGGCGAGATGCACGTTTCTTACACAGAGTGCATATGAGCAAACGACAAACATCTGTTCAGGAGTGAATCCTCAATACAAGTTATCTTTAGTGACCATGTATCTACTATTGTTTTTTCTGGCCTCAATCAGTAAGTAAATACTTTTAAATATTGGTTTTACGATAGAATTGTGTTTAACTTGTTTGTGGGTGGGTGGGTTTATTGAGTACAAAAAATTCATTTTGAGACTTACTGTGTTTGGCAGTGCATCCAACAAATGCAAGAGAGGTGTATGCGTTTAATTTAGATAAAGCACTTCACACCTTCATAAAGTCTCATGGTAATTATTCCTAACACAGCTTGTTTTATTAAGTTAGGAGCTATATTAAAGTGTGAGAATTCAACTGCTCAAGTCAATGAAATCATGCAGCTCTGACAAACCATTAGCTGAACTGTTAATCAAGACCCAGATAGCAACATTGTTTCGGCCCAGATCTAGCCCACATCTGGCCCACATGCAGCGTGGAATGACGGCACTTGGGCGGACCTCTCCTGTTTGCTAGATCTGGGCCACAAGCAGGCCATAGCAATGCCACATGTCAGCCAAGAGCAAAGAAATAAACCAGAACTGGACCTTATCTGAGCCACAAAACCTGTGTATATTAAATATGGAGTCATCTCAGCCTTAATAAGCCTGTTAACAAGCAGAATCACTGAAGGAAAGAAGAGAACTGAAAAAGAGATGAAAATCCTTAGATCCACAGCCTTAGATGAAATCAACTGAAGAGAAAAGAAGACATTAAATCTGTGAAGATCTCAGCAGAGGAGGATTAAACAACTCCACAAACAGCATTCACTTATTACTAACCAGACTGACTTTATTTCTGTCAGACGTCTACAGAAGATTTTATTGAGAATTAACAGAGGTTTAACCGAAGGTGCGGTTAACCTATTGTCTTCTTCTTCTTTTTCTTCCGACTGGGAGTCTATGGCAGCCCATAGAACTGCTTGCGGGAAAGTTATTTATTTATATTTTTAAACAGGAAAAGATTAAAGACAATCGGGCCTGACTCAGTATAAAACTGATTTTCTGCAGAACATAAATACCACATACACAACAAAACTCCTAGACAAGACAGCAACAAACACACAAACCAAGAGAGCATCAGGGGGAGGCCATGAAGCCATCTCAGTGGTCACAGATATACCTGTCCATTGGATGGCGAGCAAATGTTATTTTAAATAGTCTTATTGATGTTAGCTCTGATGTGCTGTGGAATCTCATTCCAGGCTTTAGTGAGCACATGAAAAAAGATCTCTGTCCATAGCAGTTCCTAAAAGCCGGTAAAGGCAGAAGTCCATTTGTAACAGATCTCGTAGTGCGCTCGAACCTTGAGCTGAGTTTTGGAACCAACGCAGTCAGTGCTGCTGAAGTGTGTCCATTTAAGATTTGATAATACAAGTTTATCCCATGGCTTATTTTATAGTTCTGAAATGTCAAGGCATTACACAAAGATAGTGCAATAGTGGTGAGTCCAGCCTGGAAGCCTGTTGTGGATCTTATAGGCTCTATTATAGAGTCTTATTACTGGTTCAAGGATCTCATTTGTTGTAAGTGACCAAACAGGTAAACAATACGACAGAGTGGACATAATGATGGCATGAAGATATGTTTTAGAGACAGAAAGCAACAAATATGGTTTAATTTTACTATAAACAAATAACTTTTGGTTTAACTTTCTGGTTAGGGTTTGGACAAGCTCACGATAAGTGAGATGTGAGTCAAGAGAGACTCCCAGATACTTATACGTGGATACAATTGAGAGCTTTTGATTAGAAAAGGTGATGGGATTGGATATGGATAGCTGTCTCCTAGATGAGTAAAAATACATACATTCTGTTTTCATGATATTAAGTGTTAAATGGTTATCTTGCAGCCAGTTATGTAAATGCTGCAGATCTATGTTAAGTTTGTAATTAATTGTGTCAATGTTTGGGCCAGACAGAAACATAACAGTGTCATCAGCATATAACAAAGAACTAGAAAAATTAAGCACATAAGGAAGATCATTAATGTACATAAGGAAAAGTAAAGGACCTAAAATGCTGCCCTGTGGAACTCCCATAGAACACACTCGTGGCTGTGATGTTACTGAGCCGATTTCTACAGTCTGAGAGATCTGTCACTTAAATATGATATAAACATATCTATTGCAGAGGAGGACAAATGAAAAGAAATAAGTTTATTTATCAAAATTTGATGATTAACTGTATCGAAGGCTTTTCGAAATATCGATGTATATAACTCCGGTAACCTGACCCTTATTTAAAGACGCACGTATCTGCTCAGTAAAAAGCAGCAAAGCCGACATGGTTGACTGCAAGGGTCGAAAGCCATGCTGGCAATCACTGAGCAGGTTATTTTTTTCAAGGTAATTGATTAGTTGATTATATAATGTTTTTTCAAGTAACTTGGAAACAGTTGGGAGAACTGCAATTGGGCGTTAGTTGGAGACATTAGTTGGATCATCAGACTTAAAAATCGCGGTGATCTGGGCCGTTTTCCACATGGCAGGAAATACTGATTGCCTAATACACAGATTAACTAAATGATGAAAAAGTGGTATAAGAGTACTGGCATGAGTTTTAAGAAAAATCATGTTTAAATTATTTACATCACAAGCATGAGAAGCGTTCAAAGAACACAAAATATTAGTTATATCATTTTGTGCGATTTCAGAAAAAGAGAATTGCTGAGATGCTGCTGGTACTGATGTGAGAAACAGAGGAACAGTAAATCTAGAGGACAATTCTTGTACAGATGCAATAAAATACTCATTGAAAGAATTAGCAATTTTATCATGATCAGTGAGAAGAGTATTTATGGATATTTGTAAACTGTTGTTATTTTAAATTTTGTTTTCACCAGTTATAGATTTAATTGTTTGCCATAATGTTCTTGGGTTGGAGACCGTCTGATTAATTCGATTTTCAAAATAGAACTGTTTTGCTTTGTACAATTCAAAATTACACTTATTTCTAAACTTTGTGAAAATAAGCTTAGCCACTGGTGTTTTTAGTGATCTGTAGGCTTTCAGAGAGGAGGCCTTCTTTTTTCAAAGCTGCAAAATGTCAGGAGTTACCCAAGGTACTGTATTTTGCCTAATATGTATTTTACAGGTAGTAGTACATTTTTGACGTATTGTCTCCACTCTTCTATGGAAATTTGACAGAACATGATCAGGATTTTGCAAAGACATCTCATTACTCCAATCAGTATCAGCAAATTCAGCATTAAACTGAGACAATTTTGAGTTTGGTACTTTTTTAATGTAATTATTTTTTTGACATTTTGGCTGTTTAAAACATTTCCTAATGACATATATGAGTGAATGATCTGAAACTGCTGTGTTTATCACTCCAGATACACCATACTTGGAGGGTTGATTAGTGAAAATAAGGTCCAAAATAGAATTTTGTGTTTTACCAAATCTGGTGGGATCTTTGATTAATTGATGAAGACCATATTTTATGGCAGTTGTTTTCAAAAGTTTAGATGAATTATCAATACAATTCAGATTAATGTCACCAAGAATAACAAGCTCCTTAGTTTTAACAGATTTTATTAAGTCAGAGAGCTGCAATAAATATGCAGCTGGACTGACATTTGGAGGCTTGTATGTGACAATAATAGTAACTGAGAATTGATTTGTAAAGTGAACAACTAGTTGAAGTGACTCTGAAACTGTTGAAAGTTTTACTATAGAATGTGCATATTTTTTATTTACATAAAGAGCAACACCACCACCAATTTTATCAGTCCTGTCTCTGCGATATAATGAATAGTTTTCAATCGCAAGAAAGGAATCTGATATTACAGGGGTCAGCCATGATTCAGATATTGCCATGACATGAGCCTTAGTTTGGGCAAGCATGATTTTAAATTCATCCAGTTTGGGAACAAGGCTTCTCATGTTTAGATGACAAATTTTGAAACCTCTAATTCTACCAAGCTGGCATAAAGTAACTGGATTTTTCCTTAGACACGATGGTCTTTTTTTGTGCTTTAACAGATTTAGAATTAAAGCCTGGAATAACAGGAGGAGATTTAAATAGCAACTGAGGTATAGTCGATATGCCTACAGGTTGTTGAATGCACTGCAGTTGAGATAGGTCCATGTGTGGGACACCTGCATGTAAACCCAGGCCCAGAGTGTTATTTAAAACATGAGTATAAAATCCCAGGAAATATAGAAAAGTGGACATAAAGGCATTTTTGCCAGGACCAGGGTTAAGTTCAATATTTCCAATGAATAAAAGAACAGAGAGCAGGGACGTGCACAGGGGGGTTGCTTAGGTTGCCAGGGCAACTGCCCATATGCCCTTCTCAACTCACGTTGCCCTTCCGAAAAAAAAAAAAAAAAAAAAAAAAAATTCGTACAATGGATGCAGAATTTCATGTAGGCCTAGATATAAAAAAAAAACCGCAAAACCTCACTGAGTTGTGCTTTAGTTGTTAAAGAGTGCCAGTGTTGGCGTTTGTGAGGACTATTCAGGCTTTATCGCCTTGACATATTGACACCAAACTTTGTATGTGTCATTGTCATTTCACTCTGACCACATCACATCAGTTTTGTAACTGCGCCACCTATTGGGAGAAAGTGATAATCCATTAAATCATATTTTTAATGATTGTTTATATGATTTCTCAGCCATTTTGCCTAAAATCCTCTTTAAATGTCTTTAATTGCTCATTGTTGCAGTTGGTCTGACTCTTTCAGCCATGTCTTGTCATCTTATTCTGCTTGGCCCCGATAATTGCTGCTTGCAGCTATATTTGTTAATTTATTTTCTGTTATACATGCTGATTTTCTAAATCTTAATTTTGTAGTCGTTTGTTTAAAAATAAATGTTGATATACTTTCTTAATCCATATTCTTCTTGTATAGTTATTATGTTGTGAGATACCATTTGTCTTTCATGTTTTATATGTTTATAATTGTATGTATTAATACAAACTTAAATTATTTTCCCCTCTAGATATAAATGAATATCTGTTCAGTCCATCTGTATGTGGTCCAGGCTCCAACTGCACAAATGGAATAGGAAGTTCCAATTTCTCATGTTTAGATGGATTCACTGCAATAAACTCAAATCTCACCATCAGCAACAATAAGACATGTAGAGGTACATTTTATATTTATATTTTTACTTACTCTAACCTTGAATAATTAGCATGAGTTTATCCATGTAATTCTTTTTCTTTGGATATAATGTTTTTGTAAATAAAGCATTCTGTTGTAAAGATGCCAAAGAATATATTGACATTCAGGTATGAATGAGTGACCCAAACTGTTCTTTTTTTCCATAACTTTCTTTTAATTAAGATGTGGATGAATGTGTTGAGAGATCAGGGGTCTGCGGTCCAAACTCAATCTGCAACAACACTGTTGGGAGTTACAATTGCTCATGCAAGAGTGGATATAATGTAAACAACCCAAGCCTCCCTATAAACAGCAGTAACCCATGCAGAGGTATGATTGACAGGAAAAAGCTTATATTACAAATACATTATAAAGAAAATGAGTTTTGGGAGGTGTATAATTAGGGGCAAAGCACCGAAGGTGCAGAGGTACCTACCTATTGTAATCGTTAGTGTTCTTATTCTTCTTCTTCTTTTTCTTCCGACTGGGATTCTATGGCAGCCCATAGAACCGATTTCGGGAAAGTTGTAATGGTTTGACATTCTGATAGAGGACAGTCCCAACATTAAATACACCAATTTTGGTGTGTCTAAGTCATTCCCTCTAGTGCCACCACCTGTCCAAAGTTTCACTCATATTCACTCAATAACTTTTGAACCGTAAGGCCAATCAACAAAATTATTATTTCCTCTAATTCCTGAGCTCATGTCGATTCGATTGTACCCTATGACGTCATTTTCCGTCATAAAAATATGGCCGCCATTTTGAATTTTCCAAAAAAGCTACTTTTTCAAACTCGTCCTAGACGGTTTGTCCGATTTGCACAAAAATTGAACCAGATCATCTTCAGGCAGTGGTGACAAAAGGATATGGAATTCAAATTGATTTGTCAAAGCATTTTCGATAAACGCATGAACAAATTTTACGTAGTGCTTGCAAAAACAGTCATAAGATGTAAGACATAATCAACTGTATTTATGAGAATACTTGCCAAGACAGACGTTTTGACATAATTGTATGTGTATTTGTCCTTTCAAGTGCAAAAAGATGTGAAAGAGAACTCAATTCTGCACTGTAACAAAATTATATGACTAATAAGTTATGACAACATGTTTTTACTTTGTTTTAACTCATCAAAATAAGTTAAAGGGATAGTTCACCCAAAAATGAATATTCTGTCAGTAATTACTCACCCTCATGTTGTTCCAACCCCGTAAGACCTTCGTTCATCTTCGGAACACAAATTAAGATATTTTTGATTAAATCTGAGGGCTCGATCACTCCTCCATAGACTTCTAAGGGACTGAAACTTGCTGGCCCAGAAAAGTTATTAAAGAGATTGTTAATATAGTCCAAGTGACTACAGTGGCTTAATCTTAAGTTTATCAAGCGACGAGAATACTTTTTGTGCGCTAAAACCCCCCCAAAAATAACGACTTTATTCCACTATTCCCCAGCCAGCAATGACATGTGGGGCCCAGATGAGGGCTTCATGGGCGGCAAATGTGGGACCCATTATGGGCTTGCACCCGGGATCCACATTGGGGCAAGCCGTGGAAGCCCAGACGTACTAAAAGTGGGACATGTCAGACCCATTTGGGCCCCACATGTCATTGCTGGCTGGGTGGTGACTAGCGTGACTTGAAATGTATTGAGTTACAATTACACTGTAAAAAATTAAATCGTAAAAAAACAGTCAATGACTGTCAGCTGCGGCTGCCAAACAAAAACCGTAAAAATAAAGTAAATTATCCTAATTTAAATAAGTGCAAAATACTTTTACAGAAATCTTCATAAATCTTTTTTTACCAGAAACACACAGTTAAAACACAGTCATTTCACATTTATTTTCTGATTTTTTTTACTGAAAAACATGCAGTTAATTATATGCATGATTTGTTGTGACTATACATCACTGCATCAGCAACTACACAGTTACTGTCTGTTAATTAAAGCAACATGCAGCATTTCATCAGTGTTTCTGTGCTCATCCTGGACTGAAGCTCAGGCTCTACTCTTCAACACAATGGTGACACACAAAACACACCATACAGAAACACTTTAAACCCCAACAGAACATTAAACACTACCAGATCTCTCAGGATCTCAGCATCTTCACCTATTACAATCCAGACTTTATTTCTTTCATACTAACATTCTTATTGAGAATTAACAGAGGTTTAGAAGTTGAAGTTTTATTGAAAAGAATAAAGTTTGATGGAGATAAGTGTTTGCTTTAGTTGGGCTCTTGACCTTTTAGTGTTTAACTTTAATGTTTCTCTGGCTGCTTTAACTGTGTATTTGATACACATTTGTTTTAGCAATAAATGCAGGATAAACCATCAGATGACCTTGGTCATTCATTGATGGTGTTATAATCATCATATGATGATCTGATTCACTGATGTGTCAATCAAATCTCTGAATATATTAGCTTAGATTACATAATATGGAGTTTAGTTTTATACAAAGTCTACAATAATGTCATAATTTTTCACACAACCCTTGACATATTGTTGCATCAGTATTAAACAATCTGAAATTTAAAAAATATATATGTATTGTACAGAAAAAGTTCTGAGCTGGTTCATTTTTTTTGTAGTATAGAGACATCAAGAATCAACATATGAATCTCAACAATGGTGACGACCAACAAAGCCTTTTTGTGACTTTATAGTAGGTCAGATTTTTTTTTTCATTGTCACCATTGTTGTGATTCATACGCTGATTCTTGATGTCTGAGTGAGTCTATATGATCCTGTCAAAACATCTTCTGTATAATAACTTCATAAAATCATAAAATCTGAGTATCACAGCACTGCAGGATCTTCTATAGCAGTTTTATAATGCAAAGTGAACAACTAATATTTAATTACTTAATCAGACATTTCACTTCAGGTGGTATTAATAAAACAGGACACTACATGATGACTATTATCACTAAAAAGTGACCAACATCATCTGATCTGAGTTTCTCTTGGATTCCTGCAATAGCAAATATACATCAAAGACACACAGTTAAAGCAGCCAGAGAAACTTTAAAGTTAAACATTAGGTCAAGAGCCCAACTAAAGCAAACACTGATCTCCATCATGGTGACATCAAACTTTATTCTTTTCAATAAAACTTCAACTTCTAAACCTCTGTTAATTCTCAATAAGAATGTTAGTATGAAAGAAATAAAGTCTGGATTGTAATAAGTGAAGATGCTGAGATCCTGAGAGATCTGTTAGTGTTTAATGTTCTGTTGGGGTTTAAAGTGTTTCTGTATGGTGTGTTTCGTGTGTCACCATTGTGTTGAAGAGTAGAGCCTGAGCTTCAGTCCAGGATGAGCACAGAAACACTGATGAAATGCTGCATGTTGCTTTAATTAACTGACAGTAACTGTGTAGTTGCTGATGCAGTGATGTATAGACACAACAAATCATGCATATAATTAACTGCATGTTTTTCAGTAAAAAAAAAAAACAGAAAATAAATGTGAAATAACTGTTTTAACTGTGTGTTTCTGTTAAAAAAGATTTATGAAGATTTCTGTAAAAGTATTTTGCACTTATTTAAATTAGGATAATTTACTTTATTTTTACGTTTTTGTTTGGCAGCCGCAGCTGACAGTCCTTGACCGTTTTTTTACGATTTAATTTTTTACAGTGTAATTGTAACTCAATACATTTCAAGTCACGCTAGTCACCACCCAGCCAGAAATGACATGTGGAGCCCAAATGGGTCTGACATGTCCCACTTTATAGTGAGCCTACGTGGTGACGTGCAACACTGACGCGCTGCGCAAAAACACTACGTGAAAAGACTCGAGACCCAGAGAGAAGGAAATGAATAGTGGAATAAAGTCGTTATTTTTGTTATTTTTTAGCGCACAAAAAGTATTCTCGTCGCTTTATAAACTTAAGATTAAGCCACTGTAGTCACTTGGACTATATTAACAATCTCTTTAATAACTTTTCTGGGCCAGCAAGTTTCAGTCCCTTAGAAGTCTATGGAGGAGTGATCGAGCTCTCAGATTTAATCAAAAATATCTTAATTTGTGTTCCGAAGATGAACGAAGGTCTTACGGGGTTGGAACAACATGAGGGTGAGTAATTACTGACAGAATTTTCATTTTTGGGTGAACTATCCCTTTAAGCAATTTTTTTTACTTTTTCTATAAGTTATACAAGGTTAAACAAGTCAGTTTAATGTAATTTAAGTTGAGATGATTTAAACACTTAAAAGTTGACTGTATTTATTTATTTATATACTGTATGGTACAGTGATGTGTAACTAGAAACAGTAACTAAAAATTGTTTAAATGGCACTTCATAACAAAAAGTCTTCACAGGTTGGGTGTTTATTGCTGATGCTGATGATGACAGATGTAATAGTGAAGCTTATGCTGCAGCTCTTGAGGCAATTATTCAACAGCTCGGTTTGGACCAGAACAACACTCAGATGACTCACAGACAACCCCAGAGGATATGGGACAATTTTATTGTCATTTATGTGGACCTATATGTGTCCTCCATCATAAATGTGGTATGAGTACAACATGATTTATCTTCTCATTCAGGTCATGGGATGTAAAGGCTATTCTTCTGATACTTATGGTGTCCATCTCTTCTTCATCCCCCCATATTGCGAGCCTCTGCCTTCTTGCTGTTGGCTGAGTAGAAGTAAAATGTTAATGTCATTACCCTAATTAAAAAAATTAACAGTTTGCATTAGAAAAGAGCATTAGACTATGTGGAAAAAAAAACTGATGTGCATTGAAATAGACACTGAATAATATTTATTTAATATGTCAAATGTTTGTAAAGTCAAAGCTTTACTTGATCGAATTATGTTTTATACTTCATTTTTAGCTGCTGTCACGTTCTTTTCTTTTTTTGCCAGTGGGATACCATGAAAATGAGTATAAGTTCAACAACTTACCGTTCTACCAGTTTTTACCTGATTCAAAATTAAACTTACGTACTCGGAAGCATGCAGACGTCTTTTTGTCGGGATCATGGCTTTTCATAGTAGTAGTAGTAATAGGGCCCTATCATGCACCCGGTGCAATGCGGCACCAGGCGCTACGCAAGTGTGTTTTGCTAGTTTCAGCCCGACGCAAGTATCATCTTCACGTCCTGCGCCACATTGTTTAAATAGCAAATGCAGTTGCGCACATTTGTTCGCCTATGGGCTGCTGGCCTTAAAACGAGGTGTGTTCAGGCGCATTGTTGGCGCATTGCTATTTTGAGGCAACTGAAATAGACTGAGCTATTGACCAACTGAAACCTGGTCTAAAGTCAATGGCGCAAATAGTTTTTTGTTATTTAACGACCGCATAAGTAATATGAGCCGAAAGGCGGGTCGACAACGCGCGTACACTCTGCTTATTACACACACAGGGACGCACAGCAGCACACAAACATGCCAAATATTAAAAATAAAAGGATTACAATGTAAAAGAATATTGTTGTGTACATAAAGATATGATGGATTCTGGCTTGTCCCGTAGATGATCTGCTTGCGCACTTTTACCTCGTGCACGAGCAGATCCGTTTGCGCTCTTGAGACGCGTTCAGTCTTTCAGCTTGCAAATTCCATCATATAAATGGTGAATCCTCCATGGCACAAGCGTAAATGGCTTTAAAAGGGAATGGGAGAAGAGAATCTGGTTGGTTTATTGAACGTAAACCCCAAAACACACTCATTAAGAGAATAGAGAAAAGACAACCCTTTTAGATCATGCGCCTGGCACGCCGATAATTTTTTCCGTCTTTAAACTAGCAAAAGTGGATTCAGACATGCTCTAAGTGCACTTGTACCGTGAGCTTTACACCATGCGCTTAGATCTTTAAAATAGGGCCCGTAGTGTTTATTTGTCCCCGTAGGGAAAATAGTTTGCAGCAAGCCCACACAGACATTTAAAGAATCACAGTTGGCATATACAAACAATAATTTTCAAGCATATTTAAATGTAATCTAATTTAAGATAACCAGACCAGCTGATTATCAATCAACACTAGAAGAAGAATTTGAAAATCTTATTGCTTGGGGGATAAAAGATACTTTGGACCTGTTTTTCGTGCATTGGGGAATACAGTACCGTCAGCCAGATGGCAATAATTCAAAAGCATAAAATAAAGGATGCCATGTATAATGATATTAGCTTTATTCTACACTCCCTCTTTATATATACTCTCTATACTTGTTAACTTAATCCCCAACAGATTTCTTCTGCTACACAGCAAAATCCCCAGAGTTAAAGTAACTCTCAGAGAACATTTGGTCCCACTCTACGGAATGTTAAAGTATCTATTGCCAATAAAGCATATTAAAAAGCCTTCAAGACACTTAAAGAAAGTCAAGGGTCAAGAGCCCAACTAAAGCAAACAATGATCTCCATGATGGTGACCTCAAATGAAACATTTTCAATAAAACATCATTATCTAAACCTCTGTTAATTCTCAATAATAACTTCTGTAGACGTCTGACAGAAATAAAGTCAGTCTGATTAGTAATAAGTGAAGCTGGTAATGCTGTTTGTGGAGTTGTATAATCCTTCTCTTTGTGAGATTTGTGATTCAGGTCAAATTATGATTATGTTAAAACATAACTAGAGGAGATTTTTTGCATTTTTAACATAATCGGCCAATATCCAAGTGTATCAAGCCGATTATTAGGTGTGGGCAGCCTAGTGTTGTTGTTGTGGAACACGTGTTCGACGCACGCTGCGCCTAGAGTCATTTTCCAGCAGAGTGAGCAGACCTCATCCAGTGCCTAAGGAAGGAGCTAAGTTCCTTGGAGAAAACTCCTTTATATTTAATTAAAAACTTTTGATATGTTACTGCCAACTTAGAGAAAAAACATGAATAGGCGACATGACGTTCGGCTACTTTGAAATTGATAGCGTAGTTGAGGTTGCATTAGCACAGCAGAAGGGTTGCTATCATGTCACAATAAGTAAGCAAGAATTTTGCAATTACAGACAGAGAATCTGAGACTTTTATTTATTCTGTTTGTGTGTCTTATATTTGAGAGGGTTGTCACTCAATGCAGAGAAATAAGTAATAAAAAAAGAGACCAACTATACCCAGATAGCAACATTGTTTCGGCCCGGATACGGCCCACATCTGGCACTTGTGGAATGCGGATCTGGCCCACATGCAGCGTGGAATGACGGCCCTTGTGTGGCCCACTCCTGTTTGCCAGATCTGGGCCAGAAGCAGGCCATAGCAATGCCACATGTCAGCCAAGAGCAAAGAAATAAACCAGAACTGGACCTTATCTGAGCCACAAAATCTGTGTATATTAAATATGGAGTCATCTCAGCCTTAATAAGCCTGTTAACAAGCAGAATCACTGAAGGAAAGAAGAGAACAGAAAAAGAGACGAGCAGAAACACAAGATCTACAACTGACTTCAGACACAGTCTAAGATGAAATCAACTGAAGAGAAAAGAAGACATTAAATCTGTGAAGATCTCAGCAGAGGAGGATTAAACAACTCCACAAACAGCATTACCAGCTTCACTTATTACTAACCAGACTGGCTTTATTTCTGTCAGACGTCTACACAAGTTATTATTGAGATTTAACAGAGGTTTAACTCTAATGTGTTTCATTTAAAGTCACCATAACAGTGATAAGTGTTTCCATTAGTTGGGCTCTTAACTCTTATTATATCTTTTGTCTTTTTTGGCCGCTGTGACAGTGTGTGTGTCAAACACATTTGCAGCAGCAAAGAAAGCTAAAGTGAAATGAGTTCAGGTGATGATGGTTACCTGTTGATGATTTTATATTCATCATGAAATAACCTTTTTCACTGATGTTTTTGGAATCTAACAATTGTGTTGTTGCATTAATATTGTCACAACACAAACCCTGTGTTACTGCAGAATGAGATCCAGCAATATCATAACAAGATAGAATACTTTATCAAACATGAGCACAAAAAAGAAGTTTAATATGACACACACAGACATCAACAATCAGCGTATGAATCTCAACAATGGTGACAATCAAAAGTACTTTGCTGCAATGCATGCTGGGTACCAGCATAGTGCAAAATTCCCAGAATGCATTGCAACGTGAATAAATTATGCAGCTGAATTGTCCTATAATTTTGTTTGATTCTAAATATTTGCTTTTATCTTTTGCTGTTGTTTTTGTTGTGAATTAATAGCTTTTCAGTGATGTTCTGAATTTATCTGTTTATCTAAATATTTGTGATTGTCACCATTGTTGAGATTCATACGCTGATTGTTGATATCTGTGTGTGTCAGCATAAGCTAATCTTTTGATCTCATGTTTGTTAAAAGCTTTAAACTGATTGTTATAATATTGCTAGATCTCATGCTGCAGTAACACAGGGTTTGTGATGTGACAATATTAATGGATCAACACAATTGTTAGAGTCCAAAATCATCAGTGAATCAGTCTATTTCATGATGATTATAAAATCATCAACAGGTAATCATCATCACCTGATCTCGGTTCACTTTAGCTTTCTTTGCTGCTGCAAATGTGTTTGACAAACACACTGTCACAGCCGCCAAAAAAGACATAAGTTATACTAAGAGTTAAGAGCCCAACTAATGGAAACACTAGTCACTCTTATGGTGACTTTAAATGAAACACATTAGAGTTAAACCTCTGTTAAATCTCAATAAAAACTTCTGTAGACGTCTGACAGAAATAAAGTCAGTCTGGTTAGTAATAAGTGAAGCTGGTAATGCTGTTTGTGGAGTTGTTCAGTCCTCCTCTGCTGAGATCTTCACAGATTTAATGTCTTCTTTTCTCTTCAGTTGATTTCATCTAAGGCTGTGTCTGAAGTCAGTTGTAGATCTTGTGTTTCTGCTCGTCTCTTTTTCTGTTCTCTTCTTTCCTTCAGTGATTCTGCTTGTTAACAGGCTTATTAAGGATGAGATGACTCTATATTTAATATACACAGACTTTGTGGCTCAGATAAGGTCCAGTTCTGGTTTATTTCTTTGCTCTTGGCTGACATGTGGCATTGCTATGGCCTGCTTCTGGCCCAGATCTGGCAAACAGGAGTGGGCCACACAAGGGCCGTCATTCCACGCTGCATGTGGGCCAGATCCGCATTCCACAAGTGCCAGATGTGGGCCGGATCCGGGCCGAAACAATGTTGCTATCTGGGTAGGCTAGTGACCCAGATAGCAACATTGTTTCGGCCCGGATCCGGCCCACATCTGGCACTTGTGGAATGCGGATCTGGCCCACATGCAGCGTGGAATGACGGCCCTTGTGTGGCCCACTCCTGTTTGCCAGATCTGGGCCAGAAGCAGGCCATAGCAATGCCACATGTCAGCCAAGAGCAAAGAAATAAACCAGAACTGGACCTTATCTGAGCCACAAAGTCTGTGTATATTAAATATAGAGTCATCTCATCCTTAATAAGCCTGTTAACAAGCAGAATCACTGAAGGAAAGAAGAGAACAGAAAAAGAGACGAGCAGAAACACAAGATCTACAACTGACTTCAGACACAGCCTTAGATGAAATCAACTGAAGAGAAAAGAAGACATTAAATCTGTGAAGATCTCAGCAGAGGAGGACTGAACAACTCCACAAACAGCATTACCAGCTTCACTTATTACTAACCAGACTGACTTTATTTCTGTCAGACGTCTACAGAAGTTTTTATTGAGATTTAACAGAGGTTTAACTCTAATGTGTTTCATTTAAAGTCACCATAAGAGTGACTAGTGTTTCCATTAGTTGGGCTCTTAACTCTTAGTATAACTTATGTCTTTTTTGGCGGCTGTGACAGTGTGTTTGTCAAACACATTTGCAGCAGCAAAGAAAGCTAAAGTGAACCGAGATCAGGTGATGATGATTACCTGTTGATGATTTTATAATCATCATGAAATAGACTGATTCACTGATGATTTTGGACTCTAACAATTGTGTTGATCCATTAATATTGTCACATCACAAACCCTGTGTTACTGCAGCATGAGATCTAGCAATATTATAACAATCAGTTTAAAGCTTTTAACAAACATGAGATCAAAAGATTAGCTTATGCTGACACACACAGATATCAACAATCAGCGTATGAATCTCAACAATGGTGACAATCACAAATATTTAGATAAACAGATAAATTCAGAACATCACTGAAAAGCTATTAATTCACAACAAAAACAACAGCAAAAGATAAAAGCAAATATTTAGAATCAAACAAAATTATAGGACAATTCAGCTGCATAATTTATTCACGTTGCAATGCATTCTGGGAATTTTGCACTATGCTGGTACCCAGCATGCATTGCAGCAAAGTACTTTTGATTGTCACCATTGTTGAGATTCATACGCTGATTGTTGATGTCTGTGTGTGTCATATTAAACTTCTTTTTTGTGCTCATGTTTGATAAAGTATTCTATCTTGTTATGATATTGCTGGATCTCATTCTGCAGTAACACAGGGTTTGTGTTGTGACAATATTAATGCAACAACACAATTGTTAGATTCCAAAAACATCAGTGAAAAAGGTTATTTCATGATGAATATAAAATCATCAACAGGTAACCATCATCACCTGAACTCATTTCACTTTAGCTTTCTTTGCTGCTGCAAATGTGTTTGACACACACACTGTCACAGCGGCCAAAAAAGACAAAAGATATAATAAGAGTTAAGAGCCCAACTAATGGAAACACTTATCACTGTTATGGTGACTTTAAATGAAACACATTAGAGTTAAACCTCTGTTAAATCTCAATAATAACTTGTGTAGACGTCTGACAGAAATAAAGCCAGTCTGGTTAGTAATAAGTGAAGCTGGTAATGCTGTTTGTGGAGTTGTTTAATCCTCCTCTGCTGAGATCTTCACAGATTTAATGTCTTCTTTTCTCTTCAGTTGATTTCATCTTAGACTGTGTCTGAAGTCAGTTGTAGTTGTGTTTCTGCTCGTCTCTTTTTCTGTTCTCTTCTTTCCTTCAGTGATTCTGCTTGTTAACAGGCTTATTAAGGCTGAGATGACTCCATATTTAATATACACAGATTTTGTGGCTCAGATAAGGTCCAGTTCTGGTTTATTTCTTTGCTCTTGGCTGACATGTGGCATTGCTATGGCCTGCTTCTGGCCCAGATCTGGCAAACAGGAGTGGGCCACACAAGGGCCGTCATTCCACGCTGCATGTGGGCCAGATCCGTATTCCACAAGTGCCAGATGTGGGCCGTATCCGGGCCGAAACAATGTTGCTATCTGGGGAAGGACTGGCTTTGCTTTGCTAGCGTTGTCGTTGCTAGGGTTGGGTAGCTACAGACAGACCCGGTGCTAATACGGCACTGGTGCCTTAACGACCGTTATCTACCGGACCGAATATCAATCTGGATTTCTGTGCTTCATTTCGGTGCTACTGTTATGCCTGTGCTTCTCTTGGATGCTCTGAAAACAGACGTTAGAATAACAGAAACATCGCTTCTCTGCACGTGACGCTAGTCAGCAGCTAACTTTAGCATTCCGTTAGCTAGTAGCTGGATTAAACACGGTTAAAATGCTGGCCAAACAGTGTAATGTGTGACTGTATTTCACTGTAGACTAGAGGTGGAACGGTACATGTATTCGTATTGAACCGAATCGGTACAGGCGTCACGGTTCGGTGTATAAATTTCCACGGAGAATACACGCTATAAAAATAAATAAAACTTGCGTGCAAAGTAATGCGGAACTACTGTTAGATACGCGGGTTCTTTAGGGACACCTGTAGCTCCGCTTTAGCTCAGGCTGCGATGTAAAGATTGAAATGCTGGAATATGTTGTGTGTGTATGTGCGTGTGAGATAGAGAGAAAGAGAGAGAGGCGCGGGCGCGATCGAAAAGTCGCGTGTGTTTAAAGTCGCAAAGTGTTTACTTATATTTGTGTGCGCGCGCGCGTGTGTGTGTGTGTGTGAGGCGCGGGCGCGATTGAACAGTGGAAACATAAAAACATACTCCGTCATTTTGTTTATCAGGACATCATTTAAACTGCAAAGTGTTTAAGTTACTGTTAATTAAAATGTTAAGGAAAACAAATATATTCATCTGAAAATTCATTCAGGTACAATTACCAAACATATCTCAAGGTCTTTTTGTCTTTTGTACAAGTGCAGATTGGTCAAGAGTTCAATAAATGTTTTTGTTGAGATATTTTGTCTATCTTATGTAATTATTTGTGTTACATTTTATCTTTCAAATAGAGGTTACACTCTAAAAAGAGATGTGTTAAAAAACAACACACATCATGTGTTGATGGTATTTTGACACATGTTGTATATATTTTTAACACACAATGTGTGTTAAAATGTAACTCTAGAATAGCACTGGGTGGAGGAGAGTTTGTGTTTATGAAAAAAAATTATAGGTATATTTTATATGGGATCCCATAAAATGCTCTAAAATAAATAAAGCAATACATTCAAATAAATAAATTAAATCTTAATTCATGAAAACTTAAAGATTAACGGGTGTTTTTTTTGCAGCCAATCACATCATGCCTCTTTTTCAATGTCTTTTTCAAATGCTGTTTTCACTTGTTATTAATAACCAGATTAACTTTATTTCTGTCAGACGTCTACAGAAGCTCTTATTGAGAATTAACAGGTTTTGGTGTTGACGATTCATTGAACGTTTCATTTAAAGTCACCAGAATCGTGATTAGTGTCAGCTTTATTTAGGCTCTTGACCCTTGACTCTTTAACATTAGTTTTCTCTGATTGCTGAAAAAGTGTATTTATTTTAACACATTTGAAACAGCAAAAATAATTATGATTAAAATATGCTCAGATAATAATATTATCATCATGGACATGTAAGATTATTAAGCTCAGCAAGAGATTTATATTTGAAAGATGAGTGTTATATTTAAAAGATGTTTTTTTTATGAGATTGGCATATAAAAACTAGGTTAAAATTATTTTTTAAATACACAGTTCGTACAGAACCTTATGGTATCAAACAGACATCAAGAATCAGCACATGAATCTCAACAATCGAGCAAAACAAAAAGCTTAATGCCGCAGTGCATGCTGGGTGCCACCACAGTACAAATCTCATCAATGACTCCCAGCATGCATTGCGGCATGAAGCTTTTCGTTTGTCACCATTGTTGAGATTCATACGCTGATTCTTGAGGTCTGTGTTTGACTAGTTTCTGCTGGAGATTCAAATTTTCAGAAAACATTTTTTATTTTAGTTTTTTTCTGCACTGCTGGGCGATGTAGTTTCACAAGATTGTTATAACTAACGGCACATAAATAAATTAAATGCATACCATCCATATACTCAAAAACTTGATCAGATCAGCACTTGCTGATTATGACATCAAGTAACATCTGATCATATTTTCTCACACCATAACAAATGTATTTTATGAAAATACGGTTAAAGCAGCCAGAGAAACACGATAAGAAGAGTAAAGGGTCAAGAGCTCAAATAAAGGAGCCATTAATCACGATTCTGGTGACTTCAAATAAAACATTCAATGAAACATCAACATCTAAACCTCTGTTAATTCTCAATAAGAGCTTGTCTATGTAGATTCATGATGTCTAAAACATCCAAATGTTCAAACAAACTCTTTATTAAACGTCACTGGACTCCATAAACACAAGTTAACAATACGTTTCAGTACACTCAGTTGTAAAAACACAGGAAGTAACTCTGGCAAATACACACCGACTACAGTCACATGTGACACATATCTGACACAAGTTGTGTAACTATAACACATTAGTGTGTAAAAGGTTTCAACACACTGAGCACACACACTACATGTGTTAAAATCTACACAACATGTGTTAAAATCTACACAACATGTGTTGTCCCTGAGCACACACACTACATGTGTTAAAATCTACACAACGTGTCATTTTTAACATCTCTTTTTACAGGGTGTGTTGTTTTCAACTCATCATTTTATAAGAGCGTGCCGACACTCACCATCACTGTGAATGGTATGCAGTGTTTGCTATGTTCTCAAACAAACAGGCCAGTATAAATGCAAGTTATTTATATACAATATTTTGTCAGTTGCTACATTTGAATTAAACTCAAAGTGCAAACTCTGTTAACTGTTATCTCTTCATGAACTTTTGTCAAAAGCAGCATTATCAATTAGGGGTTGAAGCGTGGATAACTGAATAATGTCCAGTACAGTGAGTCTGTCCAGTCATTGAGCTTGAAACATTGTGTTGTACTTTGTGTGCACATGCATTCTGTACTCGACTATTGATTAAACGGTTAATGTTTTGGCATCTGAACCTTTCGCTTTATTTTTTTAAATTGACACAATGTGTGTGTTAAAATGACTTACACATTTATTGTGTTCAATTTGACACAACATGTGTTGTCCCTGAGCACACTCACTACACCCTGTAGTAGGGCTGGGCGATATATCGCACGATATTGTTACCCCTCATTTACACTGCACACGTGTGCGGTGCATTACATCTGCGACAGGGTTTTATTCCGTCCTCCACGCAGTGCCAACTCACACCAGGAGCATTTCAGAAGCGGAGCGACTGGATGCGCGAAACCACGTGATTTGCCTGTCCGACGTGGTTTTTCTTGATTTTTGGGTTTCTACCATACGGTTGACATATGTGATGCGATCTGGGAAAACCCACCACATGGTGAAATTTTACCTATTACAGGTTTTGATATCATATGGAAGCTGGTATCAAGCCCTTTCCAAATCTGTTTTTATTTTTATCATAGCTTGTTGGTAGCAAAAGTTATGTTTATCTGAATTCGGCCGATCGCTATGATTTTCTGGAACGGAATTTTGAGAAAAACAGGTTTAAAAAACTGTCACCGTCGGGACGCGATTGTTATAAAACTGCGTGACGTTATAGTTTAAACAGGCTTGTCGCGAAATGCGCACTAATACACATTCACTGTACATGTTATCTGGTTTATTTATATAGGTAAACTATCTTTGTAGTGTTAAGAGACGGACAGGTGGATATACGGCGATTGTTTTTTTTTTGTTTTTTTCACCTCTGCCGGGCGTTAGAGAAAATGGTTGCATAGAATGCATTAGAGAAAGAGAGTATTTTCAGCTTGACACTATAAATCGCTGTTTTTCTGCACTAAACAAGGGAATTTTGCCAAGATATTTTCAGAGATAAGAGAAAAGATGTTATAGAATAATAATTTAATGAAAAAAAAATTTGACAAAAAAAAACTGACATTCAAACTATTTTAGAATTTACTGAAAACGGCCCAGCGCGACATCCGACGGGTTTTCCTAGATCGCATCACATATGGTTTCTACCAAGGATGTTGGTGTGTAATACGTTTGGGAGTTTGCACAGGGTGTTTATTTTGAATTTGACAATGTTTTTTTTACTTTTATTTTGTATTTCCGGTGCGACTTGGACGTGCGTCCGTCAAAAATAGACTAGGCGCCTATATTTAGCGAAGCGGCGCGGAGAGTCGCTTCTGGGAAGCTTCTGAAACGCGCCGCGTCGCGGCCGGTGTAAACACAAGCATTGACTAGAATGGGCGCGATCAGCTCCGGTAGCCGTGTCACAGCCGTAATGCGCCGCAGACGTGTGCGGTGTAAATGAGGGGTTATGCGTATCTCGTCAGTAAAGCCGGTTCCTTGATTAGTAGTAAATCACCATCACCTGCTTTCAGATGGAGCGGTGTTAAATTAACACTCCTGGGGCTGGGAGTGTATATGAGTCCACACTCAAGAGTGTAAAGTAGGGCTGGGCGATATATCGCACGATATTGTTATGCGCATCTCGTCAGTAAAGCCGGTTCCTTGATTAGTAGTAAATCACCATCACCTGCTTTCAGATGGAGCGGTGTTAAATTAACACTCCTGGGGCTGGGAGTGTATATGAGTCCACACTCAAGAGTGTAAATTGTTAAAATATGAGTGTTACATTACACTCAAGAGTGTTAAAGTTAATGAGATAATTAAGTGATTAATTGAGTGATGATTGAGCATTATTGAAGACACCCGATGTTAACAAGCAGAATCACTGAAGGAGAAAATCACAAATTGTAAGACACCGTTATGGTGATGGGTGTTTGCTTTAGTTGGGCTCTTGACCCTTATATGATTACTTTAAATTGTACTATTGTTTGTCTGCTGTTATTGGTTTATAATAGTAAAAAGAACAAAGTGAAGTGTGATCTGATAGTGTTGGTTATGTTTTGACAAAATCATGCTGTCATCTAAAAAATTTGACTTATTCAGATAGTTTGGTTTAACTTTAGCCACAGCTTGGTGATTCTACAGCATATGATTATCAGTACTTTACTTATCCAAAATATTTAATAAACATTGTTCTGATCAAAAGACTTTCAAATAAATTCATTTAGAAACACAGACATCAATAATCAGCCTGTGAATCTCAACAATGGTGACAATAATAAAGCATGTTGCAGTGGCTGCCACCAGTCACAACTCATTAATGGCTCCCATCATGCATTGCGGTATGAATAAATTATGATCTGAATTGTTTATGTAATTTACTTTTCCTAATTGAATATTCTGCTCGTCACCATTGTTGAGATGCATAGACTGAATCTTGATGTCTGTGTGTACCTTAAAGTACAATTTTTTTTTTTTTTTTTAAACAACTTTTAAGAAATCCTTTGTATTATATCAAAAATTCTGGGCATTTACACAGAATCACAGTTATGCTGTAACCAACAACATAAATCGAAGTCAGAAAGAAGGATCTTAATGAGTTCAGTGATCAAGTTCAAATGATGATTGTCATAATATAATCAACACCATCAGATCACTTTTTTTTTCTTTGTTCATCTGGCAGTTATAACTCAGATACAGCAGCCAAACAAAATCTAAAGTAAACATATAAGGGGTCAAGAGCCCAACTAAAGCAAACACCCATCACCATAACGGTGGCTTACAATTTGTGATTTTCTCCTTCAGTGATTCTACTTGTTAACATCAGGTGTCTTCAGTAATGTTCAATCAATATAGTGCGATATATCGCCCAGCCCTAGTGTGGACTCATACACTCCCAGCCCCAGGAGTGTTACTGTAATTTAACACCGCTCCATCTGAAAGCAGGTGATGGCGATTTACTACTAATCAAGGAACCGGCTTTACTGACGAGATGCGCATAACAATATCATGCGATATATCGCCCAGCCCTAGTGTGGACACATATGTACACTGAGGAGTGTTAATTTAACACTGGGGATTTTGCTGTGCAGGTATTAGTAATCTGTACTCAATCTGTGTTACAGAAAGCCTTTTTTGAAGACACGATTAACTATTCTAGATTAAGGCCAACTCCTGTCTTAATTTAAACCCTGTCTGGGAAACTACCCCTGAGAGGTGTTAATTTAACACTGGGGATTTTTCTTTCTTTCTTTCTTTCTTTCTTTCTTTCTTTCTTTCTTTCTTTCTTTCTTTCTTTCTTTCTTTCTTTCTTTCTTTCTTTCTTTCTTTCTTTCTTTCTTTCTTTCTTTCTTTGAAAGGACAACACACATTCATCAACATTTCTGTAAATGTACCAGTGTGAGACAGCTACTTTTCAACTGCAATCCTTTGGCAAGATGTTTTTGAAACCCTCAAAATAATAAAAAGTACAGTATGAGGACATAACATAAAACACAGCCAACAGTATATTAATCTCGATAAAATATTAGAGACACGGTTATGAGTTTCATCACTCACTTCTTTTTATCTACAGAATGAAAAAGCCCAGAGCATCTCGACACAGATCAAATTGATAATTGTGAGTGTTTTAAAACTCTTATTTCACTCTTATTTTATAAAATCTTATTTTATAAATATATATATAAAAAATCTTTTAATTGTCATGTATGATCAGAGATTGTACTTGATTTTCAAACAACTCACTCTTATAATCACTGTGAACTCCATAATTATAACTTTCCAGGCTTGGGGGGACCTAAAATTTTGGTGGAACTCATGGAGTGATAATTGTGGAATTGAAACAATTGTATTCCCCAAAAATGTGTTTTGGACTCCGGACATTGGAATAGTAGAAAGGTATAAAATTACTTCTTTCAGAACTTTTCATTTCGCATTTCATTTATTTTTTTCTCACATGGTCCCCATTGACTTCCCATCAACACGTTGATCTCACAGAGATCTCTCCATATGATCACAATGTGAGTTCACAGTGAGCTAAAAGTGTAACCTTACAGTGCACTCACTGTGTGCTCATATTATGTCCACAATGTGAATCACCTCAGCTAGACATGTTATTGAATGTGGACTCCAACATTGCTCAGACATCAAATTTTGGTTGAAATTGAAAATTGGGTTGACGTGAACATCGAATGTCAGGCTCCAACGTCATTAAACAACTCCACAAACAGCATTACCAGCTTCACTTATTACTAACCAGATTTACTTCTGTCAGGCATGGAAAAGTTCTTATTGAGATTAACAGAGGTTTAGATGTTGATGATTTATTAAAATTAATAGTTTGGTTTAATGTCACCATTATGGTGATCGGTGTTTGCTTTAGTTGGACAGTTTGACTCTTGATGTATTAACGTTAGTTTTTCGCTGGCTTCTGTAACTGTTTGCTATGCTAAGAATAGTAAAAGAAAATGTGATCAGATGATGTCAGATACTTGATTGCTATTGATGACAATTTAATCATCATGTAGTGTGTTGATCAGCTTCTAGATGGTCATGTGTTATTAATTTCATATGATTGATTATAGTAATGTACTAAAATAAAACTAATAAAACATTTGGAACTACTGCTTCACTCAGACACATGAATCTCAATAACGGTGACATGCTTCATGCATTCTGGGAGCCACTGATGAGTTTTGTATGATGCACCCAGAATGCATTTCTGCATGAAGCATGTCACCATTATTGAGATTCACACGCTGGTTCTTGAGGTTAGTGTTTGTCTCAATAATGTGGTTTAAACTTTATGAACACAAGTTTAATTTATAAAAATAAAGTACTTTAGATGTTTTAATTAAAATACTACATGAACTCATGTGTTTGAGGTCCTGGATTTTTGTGGTTGATAAAATCTTTTATTATTTTAATTACTAATTGACACCTGAATGACTGCCACTACATGATTATAATATCTTCATATTATTAACAAGTAGCTATTATACTTGATCACATTTTCTCTTGCTATAACAAACACTTACGGAAGCCAGAGAAAAACTGACATCAAAAAGTCAAGGCCAAAGAGCCCAACTAAAGCAATCACTGACCTCCATAATGGTGACCAAACTATTACTTTCAAACTAACTTTGGCATCTAAACCTCTTTTAAGAGCTTCAGTCCTGTGTCTGCTGGGAAACTTCCCACTAAAAAAATTAGCTACAGAAGACATTACAAGAACATAACAAAATGCTCTCAAAACATTCATAGAACAATAACATTTCTAGCTGGGATGAGCTCAAATTGTGTCCATAGTTTAAGCACACAGTGAGTGCGCTGTGAGGTTACACTTTTAGATCACTGTAACTCACATTGTTGACGTTGTGACCACATGGTGACATCACTGTGAGATCAAGTGTTGACTGGGTTCTCTAGTATTTCCAGATGAACATCACAATATCCTTTCTGGCTCTTTTTAATCACATAACCAACCCTCAGTATAGTATGCAGGTTTGGTTTTATTTTGAATACCTCTAATCATCTTAATAATATTCAATAAGTATTAACTTAATATTTTAATTTTTATCCATTTAGCATCAAGACAGAGTTTGGAACAAAGGAGTCTCCATATGTGCAGTTGCGTGATTCAGGCTTTTTACTCACATATGATGTTTTATCTCTGACCACGGCCTGTAAGATGGATCTCTACAGGTTTCCCTTCGACACCCAAAGCTGCAGTATAACACTTCAGTCTTCAGCATATTTAAGTACATCTGAAACCCATGAATCAGTGTTGACAAACAAACGAATAAATGAAACATAAATTATTTTAAATTGTTTGACTTATAAAAAATAATACATTTTAACGTTTGTTTCCAAAGAGAAGGATCTTGTAATACGTCCACTCTCAGATGCAGTGGCGGCTACATTTGCCTCCAGGGAATCCTTTGAGGCCCAGGGAGAGTGGGAACTCCTCAACATAAATATCTCTAAAGCTCAAGCCACCATTTATTGGAATGAAATGGATCAGCTGATATATCAGGTACAGAGCACAAGAATATTTTTAAGTTCTTTTTTAATACTTTTTATAACTGCAGACTGGAGATCTCCAAAATGGGTCATGAACTCGTTGTGGGGTCTCCACACTCAAAGACTGCATTCCCAGCTAACAGACTTTTGTTATAACAACGTTCTCCAAATATTCAGTGTTGGTTTGGTAAAAAGTCCAGTTTTCTTGACGTTAGAGCAGGGATGGGCAAACTCGGTCCTGGAGTGCCACTGTCCTTCAAAGTTTAGCTCCAGTAAAGCCGGTTCCTTGATTAGTAGTAAATCACCATCACCTGCTTTCAGATGGAGCGGCATTTACTACAAAGAGCCGTAGTTAACTGACAAGCTGAGCCAAATCACATCAATATCGCGGACGTATCGCCAACGATTTTTAATGCGATATGGCTCAGCTTGTCAGTTAACTACGGCTCTTTGTACACAGCAAAACCTCCAGTGTTAAATTAACACCCCTGGGAGTGTATGAGTCCACACTCAAGAGTGTTTAAGTTAATGAGATAACTAAGTGATTAATTTAGTGATGATTGAGCATTATTGAAGACACCTGATGTTAACACGTAGAATCGCTGAAGGAGAAAATCGCAAATTGTAAGTTACCATTATTGTGATGGGTAGTTGCTTTAGTTGGTCTCTGAGCCTTTCATGTATTCGCTACTTTAGATTTTGTTTGCCGGTTGTATCTGAGTTAAAGCTGCCAGTTGAACAAAGAATAAAAAGTGATCTGTGTTGGATATATTATGACAATCATCATTTGAACTTGATCACTGAGCTCATTAAGATCCTTCTTTCTGAATTCGATTTATGTTGTTGGTTAAAGCATAACTGTGAATCTAAATAAATGGCCAGCATTTTTGATATAATATAAAGGATTTCTTAAGTTTTTAAAAGAAAAATCATGCTTTTAGGCACACACAGATGTCAAGATTCAGTCTATGCATCTCAACAATGGTGAGGAGCAGAATATTCAATGAGGAAAAGTAAATTACATAGACAATTCAGATCATAATTTATTCATACCGCAATGCATGATGGGAGCCATTAATGAGTTGTGATTGGTGGCAGCCACTGCAACATGCTTTATTATTGTCACCATTGTTGAGATTCACAGGCTGATTATTGATGTTTGTGTTTTACATGAATATGTCTGAACATCTTTTTGATCAGATCAATGTTTATTAAATATTTTGAATTGTAAGTAAAGTCCTGATAATCATAGGCTGAAGAATCACAAAACTACTGCTAAGAAGTTAAACCAAACTATCTTAATATGTTTCATTTTTCAGATCACAGTGTGATTATGTCAAAACATAACCAACACTATAAGATAACATTTTACTTTGTTCATTTAACTGTTATAAATCAATAACAGCAGACAAACAACAGTAAATATTAAAGTAAACATATAATGGTCTAGAGCCCAACTAAAGCAAACACCCATCACCTTAATGGTAACTTACAATTTGTGATTTTCTCCTTCAGTGATTCTGCTTGTTAACATCAGGTGTCTTCAGTAATGTTCAATCATCACTAAATTAATCACTTAATTATCTCCTCAGCCCTAAATGCCGCTTCATCTGAAAGCAGGTGATGGTGATTTACTACTAATCAAGGAACCGGCTTTACTGACGAGCTGCGCATATCAATATCGCGATTTAAATCGCCCAGCCCTAATAGCAACCATCGAAACAATGTTAATGTATCAAAGTTAACTGCATTGAATCAAAATCTCTTTTGCTCCCGCAATTAATATTGATTTTTTTTTTTTTTTATCCATAAATCAATGATAATGTTATTGAGTCAATGGTACAATGCAGAGGTGGGTAATCCAGGGGCCAAAGAGTAAAAGTCCTGCCATATGTTTATTCCACCCATAAACTCAGTCATCTGATTTCACTAATTAGTTCTCTCTCCTGCTGAATTAGCAAATCCAGGTGATTGGAACAAAATACTGAGGAGGACATTTACTTTCTGAACCTGGACTTTACACCTCTGACTACATGTCAGCCAAGAGTAAAGAAATAAACCAGAACTGGACCTTATTGTAGCCAAAATAATCTGTGTATATTAAATATGGAGTAATTTCAGACACAGCCTCAGATGAAATCAACTGAAGATAAAAGAAGACATTAAATATGTGAAGATCTCAGCAGAGGAGGATTAAACAACTCCACAAACAGCATTACCAGCTTCACTTATTACTAACCAGACTGACTTTATTTCTGTCAGACGTCTACAGAAGCTTTTATTGAGAATTAACAGAGGTTTAACTCTAATGTGTTTCATTTGAAATCACCATATCAGTGATTAGTGTTTCCATTAGTTGGGCTTTTAACTCTGATTATATCTTTTGTCTTCTTTGGCCGTTGTGACAGTGTGTTTGTTAAACACATTTGCAGCTGCAAAGAAAGTTAAAGTGAAATGAGATCAGGTGATGATGGTCACCTGTTGATGGTTATATAATCATCCTGAAATAAACTGATTCACTGAGGTTTTTATAATCTAACAAATATATTGTTCCATTAATATTTTCACGTCACAAACCCTGTGTTACTGCAGCATGAGATCCAGAAATATAACAATCAGTTTAAATCTTTTAACAAAAATGAAATTTAAAAATTAGCTTTTGCTGACACACACAGATATCAACAATCAGCGTATGAATCTCAACAATGGTGACAATCACAAATATTTAGATAAACAGATAAATTCAGAACATCACTGAAAAGCTACTAATTCACAACAAAACCAACAGCAAAAAATAAAAGCAAATATTTAGAATCAAACTAAATTATAGGACAATTCAGCTGCATAATTTATTCATGTTGCAATGCATGCTGGGAGTTTTGTACTATGCTGGTACCCAGCATGCATTGCAGCAAAGTACTTTTGATTGTCACCATTGTTGAGATTCATACGCTGATTGTTGATGTCTGTGTGTGTTATAATAAACTGACTTTTTGTGCACATGTCTGTTAAAGTCTTCTAACTTACTGTTATAATATTGCTGGATCTAATGCTGCAGTAACACAGGGTTTGTGTTGTGAAAAAATATTAATGTGATAACATAATTGTTAGTTTCAAAAGACATCAGTGAATCAGTCTATTTCATGATGATTATAAATCCATCAACAGGTAACCATCATCACCTGATCTCATTTCACTTTAGCTTTCTTTGCTGCTGCAAATGTGTTTAACAAACACACTGTCATAGCAGCCAAAAAAGACAAAAGGTATAATAAGAGTTAAGAACCCAACTAATGGAAACACTAATCACTGTTATGGTGATTTCAAATGAAACACATTAGAGTTAAACCTCTGTTAATTCTCAATAAAAGCTTCTGTAGACGTCTGACAGAAATAAAGTCAGTCTGGTTAGTAATAAGTGAAGCTGGTAATGCTGTTTGTGGAGTTGTTTAATCCTCCTCTGCTGAGATCTTCACAGATTTAATGTCTTCTTTTCTCTTCAGTTGATTTCATCTGAGGCTGTGGCTGAAATTACTCCATATTTAATATACACAGATTATTTTGGCTATGATAAGGTCCAGTTCTGGTTTATTTCTCTACTCTTGGCTGACATGTGGCATTGCTATAGGAGGATCTTTGTTGACATCTTTGTACGCATGCGCGAGTGGTTGTGTGGCAACAAAACAAACAGTATTGCGGGCAGTAAAGACGCGACGAGCATTTTCAAGAGAGTTAGCGGGCGAAATCCACAATATATAAGCACTTTAACATCTGAAGACCGGAGGAGGTTTGGAGAGAAGCTCAAAATTTGTATTGGTGACAAAATCGAAATTATTCAAAGCCCATATGAGATCTGGGATGACAAAAAACGTTGGTCCGACTCGCCCGTGTCTTGGCCACCAATCTGCTGGGGAGACATTTATTCTTATTTAATAGAAACCCCTGGACCCTTCACTCATGAAAGATTAAAGGCTTTCAAAAGATTATTTTGTTTTTTAGAAAAGTTGGGCCGATCTTTTCTGCCAAACAGAAAGCAGTGATCGTGCTAAAAGCAGAGGTTAGAACAGCCTTTTCTTTTGCTTTTAAGTTTTGCGATCCAGAATAGCCCATTTTGATGTGAGGAACATAGTCTGGGTGCTGTGGATCGCGGTTTGGGACACCTGAATCAGAACGCGAAAACATATGACTCGGTTGATTTGACTCAGTTTTATTATTTTTTTTATTCAATCTTCTATAAATACATAGTCACTAAGACTTAGGCCTACCATGAACAAAATGAGCCTCACAAACTCGATCAGTAACGTTAGCTGCAGGAATCCAGGCTTTCTTCGGAGCGTCCAGGTTCAATCGCCTAATTGCACGCAACCATTTCTTTCGTTTTTCGCGATCCTTTTCGGAGGGAATTCGAAAAAACTTTTTATCAGGCCCCCAACGAGCCGTACTCGACCACACAGCAAGAGTGAACCATCCTCTTCTCTAAATCCTCCTCCAAACGTGCAAAACAATCAAATTACAGGTATCTAGCGGTGTTTCCTGCCACACGATTCCCATGATGCAACGCGACAAACATAAACAACGACGTCACAAAAGATCCGCCTATGCAGAGGTGTGAAGTCCAGGTTCAGAAAGTAAAAGTCCTCCTCAGTATTTTATTCCAATCTCCTGGATTTGCTAATTCAGCAGGAGAGAGAACTAATTAGTGAAATCAGATGACTGAGTTCATGGGTGGAATAAACATATGGCAAGGACTTTTACTCTTTGGCCCTGGATTACCCACCTCTGGTACAATGTGATGTTGGTTCAACACCATGTTTGCACTCTCAGAAAATGAAACACAACAATTACAACTGACTTAAAGCCACACAGTCTGAAATCAACTCCAAATAAAAGAAGACTGTAGCATTAAGATTCACCATCTGTCAAAAATGACTGATGGCCCTATAATTAATGATGATTGATGGGTTTGACCTAAACACGACCATCACAGAAAACTAATTTTTTTACATTTTCAAAAAGAAATAAATAAAACAAATAATTTAATATCAGTTCTAAGCTGTTTTGCACACACACACACGCACGCACGCACGCACGCACGCACACACACACACACACACACACACACACACACACACACAGACACACACAGACAGTCGGATCTATAAAATGAACTAATCTCTATTTTTTTTATTAAATTATTATAAATAGAATATATAATCAATGAATAATAACATATGTTACTAAAATGTATTAAAAAAAAATGAAACAGTTTTAGCTAAATGAATATATATATATAAACCTTACATTTCCAGAGAGGTGAAGTAGTTGTTTATGCAATGATAAAAAACAATCCAAAAAGCAAATAGTTTAAGTTGTCATAAACAAAACAGCCCCAGATCCTTCAGGGATAATCTACAGTGTGAAATGAAGCTTCAGACCCGCAAAGAGACGAGAGGAGTTACAGACCAGATGACCTCTGGGACACAATGTCTTTATCTTTATCTTCTTAGAACACTTCTCTATGATATAAATGATTTTGCTTAAATTTAACCTAAAGTATTATTTTTACTAAACACCGTCTGTTCAAAAACTTTTTAAAAATATATTTTAAAGCAAAAACTGTGTTTAGGCGTCTTAGATCTTATTTATACAAAAATATTTCAAACAGTATTTTTGTCCATGCAACATGAAACATGTTTGTGAAACATTTGTCACAATGTTTTGTTGTTGTTGTTTTGTTTTGTTTTTAAGAAATCCGAGGACTCTACATTGCTCTTATTTAAGTTGTATCATTTAGAAAACCACAACACATTTTCAGAGACGCGATGTGCCTCTGTGGTCCAGCATAAGTAAAGTTTGTCTTGAGTGAATATTTCATTTTGCTCGTCTTTATTCAAAGCATGATCTTACTTTTTCTACGGTAGCTATGATCTATTGCACGTATACAGTGTATATCATTTTTACATATCTTGTATCTCCCGAACTATCCTTAATCAGTGTGGAAACACACAGGGTGAAACCCTTTACTGAGGATATACTATCGGTCATCTACTCAAAATATATGTAGAAGTTTAAAATGTTAGCATTGTTGATGCAACAGGCTGTCTGTCTGTTGGCCGCATGAATAGACTTTGGGGAGAGCTGATGATACTATAGCAGGAATCATGCCCTTTGACCTCCTCGATTTTGAAGGCTTTATTTGTTAAAGACCCTACAAGATAGTCCTTAATTTCAGTTGTGTAAATTACAAAACAGCATTTTGTCAACCGAGTGAATCTACACAAGATGTCTTCAGAAGTCGTGGTAGGGCCCTGGAGTGTCCATCCTAATTTGGTTCTTATTGCAGCCGGACCCCCAAGGTGGACCAAGTCTTACTGGCTCAATTGGTGAGATTATGTGAGTTTGATCTGCACCGACAAGAACAAGAGGTTTTGCCTTTTCAAAATACTGCAGTGGTAGTCCAACCAAGTGTTTGTATTGCTTCTGCAGCTTTGGAATTGGGTAAGAGTGATCAATGAGATCAAGCTGTGGGGCAGTAAAGGCTCTGGATATGAAATATCGCTTCTTCGGATTGGAGTATGGAGGAATGGAGAATGAGACTGAAGCTCCATCAAGGGTTTGCACATCATGACAGATTGTTCTTAGAGCTATAAGCTTTCTTGTGTCCCTCTTAAGCCATGCTTCTGTGCTGCCTCTGGCAGGAGCATCGTAAGCTCCAGTGTGTCCAGTGTGCAATTGCCATGGTGTAAGAGCACTCTGACAACTTTGAGTAAAACCTTATGCTGACTGGTTTGGTCAGGTACAACGTTTGTGTCGCTGAGCTGACTAGGCAAGCCTCTGTTTTGGATGCCATTATGACAGGCCTCTCATTTACATCATGAAGGATTCGTAGGTGCTTTCTCTGACAAAGCGGACATGGTTTCTTTAGACCACAGTGGATAGCCTGATGAGCAAGGCCACAACGCCAGCATCTCCTATTGGTGCGTACACAGTAAAAACCCCAGTGTTAAATCAACACTGCTAAGAGCACATATGGTCCCACTCTACAGAGTGTTAAAATTAACACTGAAGCAGTGTTGAAGTTAATGAGATAATTAAGTTAACACTGAAGCAGTGTTGAAGTTAATGAGGTAATTAAGTTAACACTGAAGCAGTGTTGAAGTTAATGAGGTAATTAAGTGATTAATTAAGTGATGATTGGCCATTAGTGGTGACACCTGATGTTAATAAGCATAATCATTGACGGAAAGAGAAAAAACAATAACAGAAAAAAGAAAAACACAAGAACTACAACTGACTTCGAGTCATTACACATTGTTGCACTTATTATTACCAGTTTGACTTCATTTCTGTCATCCATCGACAAAAGTTCTTGAGATTCAACAGAAGTTTAGACGGTAATGTTTTATGGAAGTTTTCTTGTCAAGTCACCATTATGGTGGTCAGTGTTTGCTTTAGTTGGGCTCTTGACTCTTTTCAGTTTGTAAATTTTAGTTTTTCTCTGACTGTTCCATCATTGTGTTTATAAAGCACATTTGTTACTGCAAGAGAAAACATGACCTGCTCACAATATGTTTTGATAATGACATTATCATCATGTAGTGTCCTGATTCACTGATGTAATTCAGAGTCTAAATCTTTGACTATATTCTTGATGTCTCGTTTTAGTATTAGTGATTGTAGCTCTGAGATTCTACAGTTTGAGATCCAACAGCAATACGAACAATTTTGAAAATACTTTGAGCAAAGAAGTTATTGTGTTAAAACACACAGACATCAAGAATCAGCATATGAATCTCAACAATGGTGACAATAAACAAACTAGTGACAAACAGATAAACTCTGAACATCACAAAACAAGCTACTAAAGTCATAACAAAACAATAGCAAAATAAAAGCAAACAATGAAAATTACAGGACAATTCAGCTGCATAATTTATTCATGCAGCAATGCATGATGTGAGCCATTGATGCGTTCTGATTGGTGGCTCCCATCATGCACTGCAACATTAAGCATTTGTTTGATTGTAACCATTGTTGAGATTCATATGTAGATTCATGATGTCTGTGTGTGATTATAAAACTTTCAGATCATTAAAACATTGCTGGAAGTAACTACTGTAGTGAAAAACTAATAAAACATGTGGTTAATCAGTTTATAATGATGGGTACCATTATTGAATCAGGTCACTAGTAATTTCATCATCAAATCATAACCAGGGCTGCATTTCCAAAAGCATCTTAAGCCTTACTTGATTGCAGACCAACTGCAACAAATGGTCTGTACTCAAATTAGGCTTGCAATGCTGTCAGGAAACACTGCAAAAGTCACAGTTTATTTTGCCACAACACATATGCTTTATAAACACAGAGTTGGAGCAGCCAGAAAAATACTAATGTTAAAAAGGAAAGGGTCAAGAGCCCAACTAAAGCAAACACTGACCACCATAATGGTGACATGAAACGAAACATTCCATAAAACATTACCATCTAAACTTCTGTTAAATCTAAATAAGACCGTGTGTAGATGTATGACAGAAATAAAGTCAAACTGGTGAAATAATAAGTGCAATAATGGTTCAAAGTCAGTAGTTCTTGTGTTTCTCTTTCCTTCAGTGAGTCCCCAGATAGCAACATTGTTTCGGCCCGGATACGGCCCACATCTGGCACTTGTGGAATACGGATCTGGCCCACATGCAGCGTGGAATGACGGCCCTTGTGTGGCCCACTCCTGTTTGCCAGATCTGGGCCAGAAGCAGGCCATAGCAATGCCACATGTCAGCCAAGAGCAAAGAAATAAACCAGAACTGGACCTTATCTGAGCCACAAAATCTGTGTATATTAAATATGGAGTCATCTCAGCCTTAATAAGCCTGTTAACAAGCAGAATCACTGAAGGAAAGAAGAGAACAGAAAAAGAGACGAGCAGAAACACAACTACAACTGACTTCAGACACAGTCTAAGATGAAATCAACTGAAGAGAAAAGAAGACATTAAATCTGTGAAGATCTCAGCAGAGGAGGATTAAACAACTCCACAAACAGCATTACCAGCTTCACTTATTACTAACCAGACTGGCTTTATTTCTGTCAGACGTCTACACAAGTTATTATTGAGATTTAACAGAGGTTTAACTCTAATGTGTTTCATTTAAAGTCACCATAACAGTGATAAGTGTTTCCATTAGTTGGGCTCTTAACTCTTATTATATCTTTTGTCTTTTTTGGCCGCTGTGACAGTGTGTGTGTCAAACACATTTGCAGCAGCAAAGAAAGCTAAAGTGAAATGAGTTCAGGTGATGATGGTTACCTGTTGATGATTTTATATTCATCATGAAATAACCTTTTTCACTGATGTTTTTGGAATCTAACAATTGTGTTGTTGCATTAATATTGTCACAACACAAACCCTGTGTTACTGCAGAATGAGATCCAGCAATATCATAACAAGATAGAATACTTTATCAAACATGAGCACAAAAAAGAAGTTTAATATGACACACACAGACATCAACAATCAGCGTATGAATCTCAACAATGGTGACAATCAAAAGTACTTTGCTGCAATGCATGCAGTTGAATAAATTATAAATTAATTATAATAAATTACAACGTGAATAAATTATGCAGCTGAATTGTCCTATAATTTTGTTTGATTCTAAATATTTGCTTTTATCTTTTGCTGTTGTTTTTGTTGTGAATTAATAGCTTTTCAGTGATGTTCTGAATTTATCTGTTTATCTAAATATTTGTGATTGTCACCATTGTTGAGATTCATACGCTGATTGTTGATATCTGTGTGTGTCAGCATAAGCTAATCTTTTGATCTCATGTTTGTTAAAAGCTTTAAACTGATTGTTATAATATTGCTAGATCTCATGCTGCAGTAACACAGGGTTTGTGATGTGACAATATTAATGGATCAACACAATTGTTAGAGTCCAAAATCATCAGTGAATCAGTCTATTTCATGATGATTATAAAATCATCAACAGGTAATCATCATCACCTGATCTCGGTTCACTTTAGCTTTCTTTGCTGCTGCAAATGTGTTTGACAAACACACTGTCACAGCCGCCAAAAAAGACATAAGTTATACTAAGAGTTAAGAGCCCAACTAATGGAAACACTAGTCACTCTTATGGTGACTTTAAATGAAACACATTAGAGTTAAACCTCTGTTAAATCTCAATAAAAACTTCTGTAGACGTCTGACAGAAATAAAGTCAGTCTGGTTAGTAATAAGTGAAGCTGGTAATGCTGTTTGTGGAGTTGTTCAGTCCTCCTCTGCTGAGATCTTCACAGATTTAATGTCTTCTTTTCTCTTCAGTTGATTTCATCTAAGGCTGTGTCTGAAGTCAGTTGTAGATCTTGTGTTTCTGCTCGTCTCTTTTTCTGTTCTCTTCTTTCCTTCAGTGATTCTGCTTGTTAACAGGCTTATTAAGGATGAGATGACTCTATATTTAATATACACAGACTTTGTGGCTCAGATAAGGTCCAGTTCTGGTTTATTTCTTTGCTCTTGGCTGACATGTGGCATTGCTATGGCCTGCTTCTGGCCCAGATCTGGCAAACAGGAGTGGGCCACACAAGGGCCGTCATTCCACGCTGCATGTGGGCCAGATCCGCATTCCACAAGTGCCAGATGTGGGCCGGATCCGGGCCGAAACAATGTTGCTATCTGGGTCTGCTTGTTATCATCAGGTGTCACCACTAATGGCCAATCATCACTTAATTAATCACTTAATTATCTCATTAATTTCAACACTGCTTCAGTGTTAACTTAATTACCTCATTAACTTCAACACTGCTTCAGTGTTAACTTAATTATCTCATTAACTTCAACACCGCTTCAGTGTTAATTTTAACACTCTGTAGAGTGGGACCATATGTACTCTGAGCAGTGTTGATTTAACACTGGGGTTTTTACTGTGTAGTCTTCTCCACTGAAGTGAGTCCGGGGGTGAAAGTTGGTGTGGCCCTTGTACTGCTGTAAAGCCTTTGCTTGTCATGCTGATTCATAGGGCTGGGCGATTTAAATTGCGATATTGTTATGCGCATCTCGTCAGTAAAGCCGGTTCCTTGATTAGTAGTAAATCACCATCACCTGCTTTCAGATGGAGCGGCATTTAGGGCTGATGAGATAATCAAGTGATTAATTTAGTGATGATTGAGCATTATTGAAGACACCTGATGTTAACAAGCAGAATCACTGAAGGAGAAAATCACAAATTGTAAGTTACCATTAAGGTGATGGGTGTTTGCTTTAGTTGGGCTCTAGACCATTATATGTTTACTTTAATATTTACTGTTGTTTGTCTGCTGTTATTGATCTATAACAGTTAAATGAACAAAGTAAAACGTTATCTTATAGTGTTGGTTATGTTTTGACATAATCATGCTGTGATCTGAAAAAATGAAACTTATTGAGGTAGTTTGGTTTAACTTGTTAGCAGCAGTTTTGTGATTCTTCAGCCTGATTATCAGTACTTTATTTATAATTCAAAATATTTAATAAACATTGTTCTCATCATAAGACATTCAGGCAAATTTATTTAAAACACAGACATCAATAATCAGCCTGTGAATCTCAACAATGGTGACAATAATAAAGCATGCAGTGGCTGCCACCAATCACAACTCATTAATGGTTCCCATCATGCATTGCGGTATGAATAAATTATGATCTGAATTGTCTATGTAATTTACTTTTCCTAATTGAATATTCTGCTCCTCACCATTTTTGAGATGCATAGACTGAATCTTGACATCTGTGTGTGCCTAAAAGAATGATTTTTTTTTTTTAAACAACTTTTAAGAAATCCTTTAAATGATATCAACAATTCTGGGCATTTATGCAGATTCACAGTTATGCTGTAACCAACAACATAAATCAAAGTCAGAAAGAAGGATTTTAATGAGTTCAGTGATCAAGTTCAAATGATGATTGTCATAATATAACCAACACCATCAGATCACTTTTTTTTTCTTTGCTCAACTGGCAGTTATAACTCAGATACAACAGCCAAACAAAATCTAAAGTTAATAATATATGGGTCAAGAGTCCAACTAAAGCAACCATTGATCACCATAACGGTGGCTTACAATTTGAGATTTTCTCCTTCAGTGATTCTGCTTGTTAACATCAGGTGTCTTCAATAATGTTCAATCATCACTAAATTAATCACTTAATTATCTCATTAACAAACACTTTTGAGTGTGGACTCATACACTCCCAGGAGTGTTAATTTAACACTGGAGTTTTTGCTGTGTACAAAGAGCCGTAGTTAACTGACAAGCTGAGCCATATCGCATTAAATATCGCTGGCGATACGTCCGCGATATTAATGCGATATGGCTCAGCTTGTCAGTTAACTACGGCTCTTTGTAGTAAATGCCGCTCCATCTGAAAGCAGATGATGGCGATTTACTACTAATCAAGGAACCGGCTTTACTGACGAGATGCGCATAACAATATCGCGATTTAAATCGCCCAGCCCTACTCATAATTACTGGATCTTCATATGCGATGAGTGGAGGAGGCTCTGTCTAAAAGCTGAATCAACTCTTCTTTGGCTTTCTCGATTCGTTCATGTCTCGAGGAAAAAAGGCTTCTAGGGGGGTGTTTGGCTCGATGTCATGGTGCAAAGGACCCTAGGTTGATTTTACTCCGAACCATCCCTTTAATCCTCCTCTGCTGAGATCTTCAGAGATTTAATGTCTTTTCTCTTCAGTTAATTTCATCTAAGGCTGTGTCTGAAGTCAGTTGTAGTTCCCTTTCAGTTCGGTCACGTTCGACGTACCGTACTGATTGGAATCACACTTAGGGAGCCTGTCATCTTCGAGTATTGAAAAAACGAGCCAATGCACCACAAACAAACACAAAGAATGCTGTTAAAACAGCAGTTGAGAGCTCAAAAGGCTCGCGATCACCGCTCGCGCTGTAGGCACACCAGCACCGGGAGAGACTTCCGGAAGAAGCACCGACACACTCGCTCGTTGAATACACCCCAACACTCTTCGGACACATCGATATTGAAGACCTATCAGCTCCGAAGCGAAAGACAAATGGTCCGTGCATCCTCTTCCATGTTTATACCCACGCTGCGGGGTGGAGCGCGAGATGCAAATTTTGCACGCCAATGTGCGTTGGCTCGTTTTTTCTATAAACGAAGATGACAGGCTCCCTAAGCGTGATCCCAATCAGTACGGTACGTCTGACTACGTCTCTGTTCCATCCTTTGAGCTTGCTGTTTACTAATGAATTGAAACGTAGCAAACTGGCAGGTCCATTACTAATGAAAAGATTAATCCTGAACACTGCTATGGAAACTAGCATGTATAAACCGTAATTAAACAATTTAATAATCAATTAAAAAGGAATTTACCTGTATGATATTACGCTGGACCAGCGTGGTTTGGAAAACGGACGGATGATTGATTCAGCTGTGGCGCCATCTCCTGGCGAGACGCGGGAATTCATTCACCTTGACTCTCACAGTGCATTACTGGGTTTTTTTTAGCCGTTGAGCATACATCAGTTGTACACTTGTTATTGCGGTGCGGGATTGAATGAGTGAACTCAATAACATCCACTATTTTGAACACCACTACAAATGGCTGTTCCCTCAAATAGTGCCCTATTAAGGGTATGGGGGAAATTTCGGACCCAGCCCTTGTGTTTCTAATCTTGTTTGACTTCATACAGCACTGAGCAGGCCGATCGCGTCTGTCTTTAAGCAGTGCATGGGGGTTAGAAATTTTGTCCGACTTAAGAAAGCGCGAGAGAGCGAGAGCGATTCGAGAGCAGATTCATTTTGCACAGCTTCTCCAGAGCGGCTGCACAAGCTCTGAAGCCGCCTTTCCACTGCACACGACATTCGCATTCGATTGTCGCATTTCGCCCCCTGGTGTCAGTCGCACAGAACTTTGAAATTGGTCGTGAAGCAACCGTTACCCTCGGCTATTCACAATGGTAAAATGAATGATTTTAATGAATGTAATGCATGCATGAATATATCCACACAAAACAAATGACCCTCAATACATCTAATATAAAAAAATTGTCCATTTTATAGAGCTAATCAATATAAATATTGATTTAATAATGATAAAAAAAAAAAATTCAGCCATAATTATTAATAACCGTCATATTGCAGGAATAGCATTTACATTAAAGTAATAAAATATTGGTAATTCTAGCTTCGCACTCATAGCTTTGATTAGAATACATCACATCCGGTCGACCGGTCGCATACGGTCTAGCCGCAGAAGTTCAGATATTTCAACGCATCCGAAGCTCAGATCGGATCCGAAATTTCCGCATACGCATATGATCGGAACTCCCCGCAGCTCCCGTACGACTCTCCATTGGAAATGAATGACTTCCAGTCCGACGGCTGTCGTTTGTCGTGTGCAGTGGAAAGCCGGCTTCATGTTCCACGATTGGCTTAATCCACTGCATGACAACATCAACTGTTCCTTCTGTGTCCTTCAGTGATTATGCTTGTTAACAGCAGGTGTTCATCACTAATGCTCAATCATCACTTAATTAATCCATGTATTATCTCATTAACTTTAACACTGATTCAGTGTTACTTTCACTCACTGTAGAGTGGGACCATTTGTGCTCTGAGCAGTTAATTTAACTTTAACTATCCTATGGATCCATATGCTTATTTTTCTTTTAACTTGAGCAATAACAGTTGCTTGACTCCATCAGATCAGAAAGCTACATATTCCAGCAGGTTGATTAATCCTATTGTGCTGACAACCAGAGGTGTGAAGTCCAGAAAGTAAAAGTCCTCCTCAGTATTTTGTTCCAATCACCTGGATTTGCTAATTAGCACAGTTTCTAAGCCAGGAGATAGAACTAATTAGTGAAATCAGCTGCTGAGTTCATGGGTGGAATAAACATATGGCAGGACCCCTGGACTTTACACCTATGCTGACAGCAGACTATACTCTCCTCAAAATACTGAGGTGGACTTTTACTTTCTGAACCTGGACTTTACACCTCTCATAAGAAAATGGAATGGTGCTTTTGTTAGTCCAACAATATGTGCTTAAAATAAAGTTTATTAACTTACCAATTAGGTTCACTTTACAAATGATAATTGGCCATAAGTAATATGTCTACAAAAGTTCTTATTGAGAATTAACAGAGATTCGGATGTTGATGTTTTTTTTTTAAAATAATGTTTGTAGTCACCGTTATGGTGATCAGTATTTGCTTTAGTTGGGCTCTTGACCCTTGACTTTTTAATATTAGTTTTTCTCTGGCTGATATAACTGTATGTTTATACATTTTTATTTATGTATCTATTTATTTATTTTTACTTGTGACTGAAAAAGCTAAAGTTAGTAGAAATTAGATGATGTTACTTATTGGTGATAACATTATCTGCACATTGCACATTTGCACAGTAAGTACATTATGCACATTATGATTGCAGTACAAATAAAATGTCAATTTTCTTTTTTTATTTGATTAGTGCAATTTGATACATTTTCAACATGAAAATTAAAATGAAATTAATAATACTCTTTCTCTTCATGGCAGATCACCATCAAAAGGAGACCTCTTCTGTATTTCTTCAACATTATCCTACCAGTATTTTTCTTCCTTGTGCTGGATGTGACCTCCTTCTTCATTGACACAAGTGGATCAGACAAGCTGTGCTTTAAAGTGACTTTACTGCTGTCTATTTCTGTGATGCTGCTGATTCTTAATGACACGCTGCCCTCTACAGCTGATAAAATCCCTCTGATTGGTGAGTCTAACATAGACATGATTGTAACGTAAATGCCTCTGGGTTAATGCGAATTAGCTCAAGAATATAGGGAATTTTGGCAATATTAATATTTATAACGCATGGTCATAATTCATAAATCGCATATGCATTTACTTTATCAATTATAGGAAATGCCTCGTTCTGTACTGTCTGATCATTACAGTTAAGAAGAAGTATTCCTGTTTACAAAACTCCAAGAAAGTTTGTCTTCTGGCCACGAAGACAAAACCTCTGTGGGTTTATTAATAAAAACTATTCAAAGTAGTTTTATAATATAGAGCCTGTAGCTTTATAGATCTTTTGTTTCATTGACTTTATAAAAAGTGGGTTTTCAAACACAGAGCCAGTTAAAAGTATAAATGGGTTTATTAATAAAATGGCACACACTAGAGATTATATAAACTACAAACATAAACGTACGTAAAAATGCAAACAAACGAATAAACATTTAACCGAACAAAAACATAAACATAGCGTGATCAGAATGAAAATGGAATGAAAGAAAGAAAGATATAGAGGGAAGATAGAGGGTAACTTAAATCACAGACCTAAGACCTAGACACCTGGAACAGCTTTTATAGGAATCAATATACTTGCGAGATGTGGTACTCTTTCAGTGTGATGCTGAAAAGGGGACGCGCGTGCGCGTGTCCGGCTGGTTTGCGTCTAGCTTCTTCTTCTGGGTCGTTTCGAAAAACGATGTAAAGGCTCACTTGAATTTAACGTTACCGGAAAAGTTCAGATTCGTCTCCCGGGATGGGAGAGGCTGGAAATCTTAGTTGCAAAGACCGGCAGCTACGACTCGAACATGGGTTCGTTCGATGGAGAAGGCCAGGGCCTCCTTCAGATGTTCCTTGGAGAAACGCTGCGCCGTGGAGAGGATCAAGAGAAGTTGGATGAGTTGGAAGCGGAAGGATGAGAGAGAGATGAGAGAAGGTTTTGGACTTTTATCAGTGTCCCAGGTGCCGTCCCCTCCTTCGTGTAGGACGAATCAGCTGTCGAGATTTTTCGAGCGGGAAGATTCCTTTGTCCGGTTAGACACGCCCACTCGAATGAGTCATGATTGACTTTAACTGGAGAGGATTTTCTCCAGACATATGAACTTATAAAACAATGCGCATCACTGAATTCTGTTATTGGAATTCAACTCCGTTAGCTGGAGAGGATTACAGAGATATCAAAAATAGAATCTAGGCGTTGTAGCCATGCAACGATACATTATTATGCATTTGTATAGGCCATAGCAGTTCTATTAATGTCACAAATAGGACATATGCTTTCCTATGGTTTACACACACCTCTTAACACACAAATATATATATTTAGTACCTTTAAGAGTGACTTTATGGGTAAAAGTCCTTTTCTGTAGGGGGTTTCTGTTTCACAGTCCAGAGTGTGTTTGTATGTGTGTGTGTGTTCTGGAATGTCACGAGTCTGTGAGGTTGTAAAAGTCACAGGGAGTCCAGAGCTGAAATGGGGGTTTTAGAGGGGATTCTAAGAAAACAGGGTTTCCTTATGTGACTCAAATGTCCCTCGGGGGAGCCACAAAGATGCAATTTTGACCGTTCAAGCAGACTTGGAGATCAGGATTTACTAATTTGAACAGCATGTGACCGCATGTCATAGTCATTGTCGTTACATATTCCCCCCTTTTTGTTAGATGAAGACCGGGGATGGACTTCATCGAACAACAAATTAGCACAATGGATGACAGGTGGATCATAGCAGGTGGTCCTTAGAAGCTGAGGATTCAGCTCGATGAGGTTCGGCGTGGTCTCTGACTTGGCACCCCCTTTCCGGGGATTCCCTCTGAGACCTTGGGCACGGCTTTCGTGAGCTTGGCTGCAGATGTTCACATCTCGTTGAGTCCTGTACAGGATGAAAGCCAAGACGAGTGTCGGGGTGTGGTCGGTGACCGTGGAGAGACACAGCACAGTGTCAGCTGCGGTCCAGATTTGGACGCAGGTGAGGTATTCAGGCTGGGCGGTTGCCCATGCTTGGAGGGCTGTGTTGACAGGAGCCATGTTCATGAGTTGGGACCCCACCCCCCCCCTTTCCTCAAACCAGAGGTCCAGTTCTGGATCTAAGGTGAAGTTGTAGTTCTTGGAGGCTGGGAGTTCCAGTGCTGTCTGGCTCAGGGTGTTTTCGTAAGATGGTACCATGACAGGTCACCAAGGTGTGGGATGGCACCTGTTGGTACTTGAATTGACAAACTCTGGTTGAGCATGTTGACACGTGTGGCAGTGTCATGCTGGTCGTGAGTTACAGTGGCTGTGTGCGCAGGTGTGTTAGCAAGCCATCGTTCACCTTCAATCTCTGCTTGTGTCTCTGAGGAAGGTGTTGCTAGGGCAGAGATAATGAATGTCTTTAGTCAAAGTACACACGTGCGGGTTTGGAACCGAGTACAGTTGTGTGTCGCTTTCGTGGTAGGTTGCTCTTTTAGCTGTGGAAGTTAGGTCTGAATTTCGGCCACAGGCCGTCTTACTGTGACTATGTTTGCTGTTGTTGAGGTAGTGTGCTCTTTCGACGTTGCTGGGTTTGAGTCGAACGTACACTTTATGAGTGAGAATCCTGCCTTGGTAGTCAGGACCGGGGCTGCTCTCTCCATGCGATGCCGGATGCCGGACCTGGTGAGGTGATGTCCGATCGTGGCTGCTTTCTCGCGAACCACCACAGCATCCTGTTAGAGCAGTGGTTCTCAACCTCTCCTGCAGGGACCCCCTGACAGACCATGTTTCTGTTTTAACCCTGAAATGGCACACCTGATTCAATTAATTAAAGGCTTAATGAGTAGTTAACTAATTGATTAATTGACTAATTCCTACTCTTCTTACTCTAATAACTACTCATTAATTGAATCAGGTGTGTCATTTCAGGGTTAAAACAGAAACATGGCCTGTCAGGGGGTCCCTGCAGGAGAGGTTGAGAACCACTGTGTTAGAGGCAAAAGGGAGAGAGAGAGAGAAAGGGAGGAAAAATTTCAGCGAGGGTCGTCCTTTTTGGTTCGCTGAGGTTGGTATGCCACATGCTTTGATGTCCCATGCATGGCTTTTTGGCACATGTGGCGTCATTGTTACGCCTGCCCCCCCCCTTGTGCTTTGTGGCTTTACGAGCTGTGGCGCTGTGATGGCAACAGGTGCACAATGCGTATTGAAGTCTTGTGAACGCAACATGTGCGTGGTGGCAGACAGCTGTCTGAGGCACTGGTCGTCAGTGAGCTCAGATGGTCTGCGAGGGTGGTGGAGGGGTAAGTGGTGGCATAGGAAAAGTCTGTTCATCAGAGGCCCGCATGACTTTCTTTGTACACAGCGGAGGTAGCGTTTAGCGGCTCTGAGGCGTGCAGTGTAGTTGGTAAAGTTCGTTCGTGCTGTGTGGTCACTGCAATCGTGATGGTGGTATGTATGTGGCGCAGACATTGGTCTGGTTACTCAACTGCAGGTCAGTCAGGACCTTGAAGCAGTAGGTGTCAGTGTTCGTTTTCTGTGTCTGTGTCAGACGTGGCTGCACTGTCTTCATCTGTGATGTAAGAAGACTCGGGCTCACCAGTGTTCTGGGGAGAGTGGTTACAGGTTCGACGGTCTGGGCTAGGAGTTCTGGGCGGCGGGTGATGCTGGTTCCAGAATCTTTCTGAGCGGTCGGTCCGACGCTTTGGACGGGCACCGTCACAGTCGTGCCGCCACCTGCTGTCTGGTTCTGAGCGGTGCTCAGAGACGGAGTGAATTGTGTGTGTCTTTACCGTCTTTTCATCCATGGCCCTTTGCTTGGTGTAAGCCTTGTGGGCTAAGTCTCTGAGTTCTCGAGTAGACATGGTTCGTGGGCAGACGAGCACACCGAGATGTTTACTCACGGTGCTATGCAGGTTCCGCAGAAACAAAGTTCTAAAGGTTATATCTTCTTCCATATCTGGTGTGTTGGTTGCTCTGAAGAACGTTTGTCGGAGTCGGCCATAGTAGGAGTGTGGGTGTTCAAGTCGGGCCTGTTTGACGACAAATGCCGTGATAAACCCTTGGTCTGATTCTGGGTCAGAGAATTCGCGGATCAACGCTTGTCGCAGTTGCTTGTAATCTGCTTTGACAGGCTGTGGTTGGCGATCCAGAAAACTACGCACCTCTCTGCTTGAGGTGATTCTTACCAGGTACAATTTGTCCCAAGCTGTCGCGTTGGCGACAGTTTGCAGGTGAAAGTCAATGTCTTGAAGGTACGCATGAACACTGCAGTCTCCGGCAAACGAAGGAATGTTTCTGGCCAGCTTGTCAAGGCTTGTTGGAGGAGAGCTGTTGCTGGGGGCCCAATCCGTCTGGAGAGGATTCTGACCCTTTACAGCTCTTGGAGTTTGGCTGACAGGCGTGGTGTTGTGCAGTGGGCTTTCGCCCCCCTTTTCAGCTCTGGGTGTGTGGCTGAAAGGCGCAGACTCGCTGGAAGGGGGAAATGGTGTGAGATGTTCTTCCCCTTCCCGGTCGCGGTTGAAACTGTAAGCATGTCTCAGTTCTCTGCGAACCATGTCTAGTTCGTCTTCGAGATCGTGTCTCTGCTGAATGAGCTGATGGATTTTAGTCTCTGCTCTCTCAAGGAGAGCTTCAGCCCGTTGGAGCCTTTCGTTGAGTTCCTTCCGGGTGTTTTCCTCCGACTGCTGTCTTTGATCTGTGTGCAGACGAAGATCGTCCAGGGCTTTTTGAAGTCTTTCAACTTCCTGTTGTAGCGTTGTGTCCGTCTCGTCCTCTTCCTCGGTCAGGAAGATTAGCTGGTCTAGCCGACTCTGTGTGTGGGCTCGGTCCTTCCGGGCTTCTGTGGCCTGGAGCTGTAGTGCGGCTGCCTTCTGTTCCATATCGAGGCTGAGCCTTTCGCTGGCCCGGGCCTTGGTGACGAGGTTGAGAGCGATTTTCCGAAGATTTTGGCCAGCTGCTCGTGGTCGTACTTCTGGGTTGGATCGTAGGTCTCAAACTGGTCCAGGTACTGTGGGACTGGGTTAGCTCGACATCTCTGCTTACTGTGGTGAGAGAAGCACAGCACACACAAAAAGAGACACAATGCAAGTTTGTTTTAGGGTTAATGAGCTATACTCATACGGGCTATGCCGTTTATGAGAATTTCGGGGCTAACTGATGTCAACAGTTAGCGGAGCCAATTTCGTGGGTATGGATGAAACCCACAATAGAAATTTGGATAGGCGGTAGCCTGGGGGGGTCGTCTAGCGACGCCCGCTTTGATCGTCACTCTATTATTCAGCTTTTCCTGGGGTCTCTCTCAGGTTCTGTGTCTAAGTGAAATGAAAGAAACAAATCACAACAGAGTGGAGAAAGAGACAAGGTTGAAGGTAGGGAAGATCAGAGGGAAACACAACACAAGGAAGTGAATTGGTCTGCAATGAAATGTCGCAAACAATAACACGGGGAGCGTTATTTAAGGAAAATAAATCAAATAAGATAAAATAAAATAAAATAAAGAGGCCTAAGCCTTATTAACACTGCGAGAGTTCCTGATCGGGCCAGGAGATGCGTGGGTTATCGGGACAGGACCTCGAAAGAAGGTGTGTCTTAGAGAGAGAAAGGTGAGTCCAAGCACTTAAAATACACCCGAAGGAATAGCTAGTATTCTGTGGTTCCTAATAAGTGGATGGGTTCTATCAAATTTTAGTTTACCTGGGGTGAATAGAGGTCATCCAGGTGGAAACCAGCGGGCGCGGTCAGACTCTCCGACGGTCCCAACACCAGACAGAGCGCCGTGTCAGTAACGCCGGACAGATGATCCCCGCCCACCGGAAACCACCAGGGATGACTTTTGGATTACCACAGTGCACTGACTGAGTCCTGCCAATAGATACACAATAAGGGATTAAAATGTTAGACTTAAAGTAAATTAAGGCTTTCTGGTTTCATCAAATTGAGTAAATATATATGCAGGAGTCAGAGGCAAAGGCTTTACTAAAACAATGATACAATGAAAAGGGATTATGATAACTGATGGTTAATTATCGGAATAACCTACCCCCCCTTTGAAAAGGCTGGGGAAAGAGAAAAAAAATTATCAATGAAATAAAATTCAAATAAACAACACAGGCTTGGGACGCAGGCAGAGGGATAGGCCCTGCAGTGGGTTAGTGCCACAAGGGAAAGGGGCGTATTCCTCCTCCGTGGTCCACCTGGTTGTTAGTGAACACAATTTAAATTAAAATTCAAACTAGTTTAAATTAAAATTCAAATAAGCATGCAAGGAGAGGTCCCAATAATAATAAAGAAGAAAAGAAAATTAGAATGATAACAGTGGAGTATCAATACTAATTATACAATAATTAAACTGAAAAACAAAATCAGAATGACTTCCTATAATCCTTACAATAACACTGAAGTTATTAGTATTGATTATAAAATAATCAAACGAGAAGGGTGGCAATGAGACACTTCAATTGCAGACTGGGGGTTAAACAGATATTGATAAGTCGACCCAAGATCGCCACACGGTGGCGTGCTTCTTCCTAGGTGGACCTATCAATGAACTGAGTGAATCAAATCCAAGTTTTTAATTCGAAAAGTTTTTTTTTTTTCGAACTTCGCTTAAAGTGTGACAGTCAAAAACAGAAAAGAAGAATTGTCTAACTCCAAATAATATCAGCATAAGCTAAGCTTTGAATGCAGGTGAATATTTGAGAGTCAAACCATTCATTCTATCCTCGGGGGAGAGAAAAAGGAAAATTGTTAGCAGAAAAATGAAAGCCGGTATTATCTGAGAGCGTCCACCAGATGGCGTTATTGCGCTCATGCAGGCTGACGTCAGTGGGAGGCGACGCTCACGCAGGATGACGTCGGTTGGGGGCGCGTATTTTGAGAACTGCCACACCTAAAGGCTGCCCTCTAGTGTTGGTCAATGGCGTGATTCAGCAGTTTTTTTTTTTTTTATCTGTGGAATCACGTGCATTTTGCACTCTGTTGCATGCGGAAAATGACGCGAGTTTCACAACATGTGACTAACAGGAATTACGCATCTGTTCAATCGCACATTATATATGAAACGGTTTACAATAGAAACAGGAATTAGAACTTCTGTTTACTTTACACATTATACATGAAACGGTTTACAATAGAAACAGGAATTAGAACTTCTGTTTACTTTACACATTATACATTAAACGGTTTACAATAGAAACAGGAATTAGAACTTCTGTTTACTTTACACCTTATACATTACACATTGAGACGGTTTTAGAATAAGAACAGGGATTATCATCTTTTCTTAATTCATAAAACTGGTCTCCAATTACACATATAAAACGGTTTACATAAAAACAGGTATTAAAACTTCTTGTTTTAATCACTAGAAACTGTGAGCAAACAGGCATTGAACATCTATTTACTTAAGCTGTGAGCACAACAGGCATCAGAACAGCTGTGAGCAGGACTTATCATCTGCTCATCTCCCATAAGCATTAATCAAAATAGCACTTTTATGATTTTTGCGTAGGTTTACGAAATTGGATCGCGAGGCCAATTTCTGACCAGGAGCTTATCGTTAACGTATTGTATATCATAAGGCCTATTACGACTGAAAACTATCAGATTTACGTCTTCGTCCTAAAAGAGATCCTTCGTCTTCATTTAGTCGGTTTAAATCATGTTACATGTATCAACTGCAAAGAGTTTTGCTTCGTCTTTACAGAGACAGATGTAATGTCATGAACTGCAGTTTTAGCAGAGCTGGGCTGGCTTTGTGCCCGCGATCAGCTGGGTGAGTTCGCCTTGGCGACTTATCTCACAATTCAAAACGCGCGTATAGCCTACAATTATTAATACCAATAATACACATTCAACTGAAACTGAATTTGCCCACAAAAATGAAGTTTGAAACTGCTCGAAATGTCTCCACCATAAAACATGTAACGTAAATGCCTCTGGGTTAATGCGAATTAGCTCAAGAATATAGGGAATTTTGGCAATATTAATATTTATAACGCATGGTCATAATTCATAAATCGCATATGCATTTACTTTATCAATTATAGGAAATGCCTCGTTCTGTACTGTCTGATCATTACAGTTAAGAAGAAGTATTCCTGTTTACAAAACTCCAAGAAAGTTTGTCTTCTGGCCACGAAGACAAAACCTCTGTGGGTTTTATTAATAAACCCATTTATACTTTTAAATGGCTCTGTGTTTGAAAACCCACTTTTTATAAAGTCAATGAAACAAAAGATCTATAAAGCTACAGGCTCTATATTATAAAACTACTTTGAATAGTTTTTATTAATAAACCCACAGAGGTTTTGTCTTCGTGGCCAGAAGACAAACTTTCTTGGAGTTTTGTAAACAGGAATACTTCTTCTTAACTGTAATGATCAGACAGTACAGAACGAGGCATTTCCTATAATTGATAAAGTAAATGCATATGCGATTTATGAATTATGACCATGCGTTATAAATATTAATATTGCCAAAATTCCCTATATTCTTGAGCTAATTCGCATTAACCCAGAGGCATTTACGTTACATGATTGTCATTTTGTTAATAATGCAATCCTATAACGGAAGCTCAAGTCAAGATAACACATATTATGAAATATGCATTAAAACAACAGTTTTCTCCCAATAAATAAAATACATATGTGAATTTAGGGATTTATTGTTGAATGCTCACAAATCCTTCCTTTTTGTTGTGTTATTAAAAAGAGAATACACATATGCCTACTTCAAAAGAAATACAACACCTTCTGTGCACTTTGGGTATAGGGGAGAGCCTAACACTCACTTGTAACCTAACACTTGTAAATTCACTAGGGGTTCAGAGTATTTATTTTTTCCCACAATAATTTCCCACATGTCTAGAACAATTATGTGGTTTTGTTTCATTAATAGAGTGATACCTTATCTTGATTTACCTCTATAGAATGAAAGTGAAAGGTGACAACATGCCTCATACACAGCAAAATCCCCAGTGTTAAATTAACACTCCTCAGTGTACATATGTGTCCACACTACAGAGTGTTAAAATTAACACTGAAGCAGTGTTGAAGTTAATGAGATAATTAAGTTAACACTGAAGCAGTGTTGAAGTTAATGAGATCATTAAGTCAACACTGAAGCAGTGTTGAAGTTAATGAGATAATTAAGTGATTAATTAAGTGATGATTGGCCATTAGTGGTGACACCTGATGATAACAAGCAGAATCATTGACGGAAAGAGAAGCAAGAACAGAAAAAAGAGAAACACAAGAACTACTGACTTCGAGACATTATTGCACTTATTATTTTACCAGTTTGACGTTATTTCTGTCATACATCTACACACGGTCTTATTTAGATTCAACAGGCGTTTAGATGGTAATGTTTTATGGAATGTTTCGTTTAATGTCACCATTATGGTGGTCAGTGTTTGCTTTAGTTGGGCTCTTGACCCTTTACTTTTTAACATTAGTATTTCTCTGGCTGCTCCAACTCTGTGTTTATGAAGCATATGTGTTGTGGCAAAAAAAAAACTATGACTTTGGCTGTGTTTCCTGAAAGCATAGCAAGCCTAATTTGATCGTAAAGACCATTTGTTGCAGTTGGTCTGCGATCAAGTTAGGCTTAAGATGCTTTTGGAAATGCAGCCCTGGTTATGTTTTGATGATGAAATTGCTAGTGACCTGATTCAATGATGGCACCCATCATTATAAACTGATTATCCAATTGTTTTATTAATTTTCCACTACAGTAGTTACTTCCAGCAATGTTTTAATGATCTGAAAGTTTTTAAATCACACATAGACAACAAGAATCTACATATGAATCTCAACAATGGTGACAATCATACAAATGCTTCATGTTGCAGTGCATGATGGGGGCCACCTATCAGAACGCATCAATGGCTTACATCATGCATTGCAGCATGAATAAATTATGCAGCTGAATTGTCCTGTAATTTTCATTGTTTGCTTTTATTTTGCTATTGTTTTGTTCTGACTTTAGTAGCTTGTTTTGTGATGTTCAGAGTTGATCTGTTTGTCACTAGTTTGTTTATTGTCACCATTGTTGAGATTCATATGCTGATTCTTGATGTCTGTGTGTTTAAACACAATAACTTTTTTGCACAAAGTATTTTCAAATTTTTTGATGTTGCTGTTGGATCTCAAACTGTCGAATCTCAGAGCTACCATCACCAATACTAAAACAAGACATCAAGCATATAATCAAAGATTTAGACTCTGAATGACATCAGTGAATCAGGCCACTACATGATGATAATGTCATTATCATGAAAACATATTGTGAGCAGGTCATGTTTTCTCTTGCAGTAACACATGTGCTTTATAAACACAGTGTTGGAACAGTCAGAGAAAAATTAATATTAACAAAATGAAAAGGGTCAAGAGCCCAACTAAAGCAAACACTGACCACCATAATGGTAACTTGAAAAGAAAAATTCCATAAAACATTACCGTCTAAAGTTCTGTTGAATCTCAAGAACTTTTGTCGATGTATGACAGAAATAAAGTCAAACTGGTAATAATAAGTGCAACAATGTGTAATGACTCGAAGTCAGTTGTAGTTCTTATTGTTTTTTCTCTTTCCATCAATGATTCTGCTTATTAACATCAGGTGTCACCACTAATGGCCAATCATCACTTAATTAATCACTTAATTATCTCATTAACTTCAACACTGCTTCAGTGTTAATTTTAACACCCTGTAGTGTGGACACATATGTACACTGAGGAGTGTTAATTTAACACTGGGGATTTTGCTGTGTAGGTGGCATATGACAGCTTAAAATGTTGTCTGATCTAATTTGATCTCATCTGATCTAATAAAAAATATGAAAAACAAACTAAAATATTTTGTCAATAAAACCCAACACGTTGATCAACACGTTGATCTCACAGAGATCTCTCCATATGATCACAATGTGAGTTCACAGTGAGGTAAAAGTGTAACCTCACAGTGCACTCACACAGCAAAAACTCCAGTGTTAAATTAACACTCCTGGGAGTGTATATGAGTCCACACTGAAAAGTGTAAAGTGTTAAAATATGAGTGTTAAATTAACACTCAAGAGTGTTAAAGTTAATGAGATAATTAAGTGATTAATTTAGTGATGATTGAGCATTATTGAAGACACCTGATGTTAACAAGCAGAATCACTGAAGGAGGAAATCACTAATTGTAAGTTACCATTAAGGTGATGGGTGTTTGCTTTAGTTGGGCTCTTGACACTTATATGTTTACTTTAAATTTTGCTTGTCTGCCGTTATTGATTTATAACAGTCAGATGAACAAAGAGACAATGTGATCTGATGGTGTTGGTTATGTTTTGACATAATCATGTTGTGATTCGTAAAAAAAAACTTATTGAGATGGCTTAACTTGTTAATTACAGCAGCTCTGTGATTCTACAGCACATGATTTTCAGTATTTTTCATATAATCCAAAAATATTTCATAACCATTGTTCTGATCAAAAGACATTCAAATGAATTTATTTAGAAACACAGACATCAATAATCAGCCTGTGAATCTCAACAATGGTGACAGTAATAAAGCATGTTGCAGTGGCTGCCACCAATCACAACTCATTAATGGCTCCCATCATGCATTGCGGTATGAATAAATTATGATCTGAATTGTCTATGTAATTTACTTTTCCTAACTGAATATTCTGCTCGTCACCATTGTTGAGATGCATAGACTGAATCTTGACGTCTGTGTGTGCCTAAAAGAAAAACTTTTTTTTTTTTTTAAACAACTTTTAAGAAATCCTTTGTATTAAATCTAAAATTCTGGATATTTATGCAGAATCACAGTTATGCTGTAATCAGCAACATAAATCTAAGTCAGAAATAAGGATCTTAATGAGTTACGTGATCAATTTCAAATGATGATTGTCATAATATAACCAACACCATCAGATCCCTTTTTCTCTTTGTTCATCTGGCAGTTATAAGATACAACAACCAAACAAAATCTAAAGTAAATGTATAAGGGTCAAGAGCCCGACTAAAGCAAACACCCATCACCATAACGGTGGCTTACAATTTGTGATTTTCTCCTTCAGTGATCGGCTTGTTAACATCAGGTGTCTTCAATAATGATCAATCATTACTAAATTAATTCCTTAATTAGCTCATTAACTTTAACACTCTTGAGTGTTAATTTAACACTCATATTTTAACACTTTACACTCTTGAGTGTGGACTCATAAACACTCCCAGGAGTGTTAATTTAACACTGGAGTTTTTGCTGTGCACTGTGTGCTCATATTATGACCACAATGTGAGTCACCTCAGCTAGAAATGTTATTGAACGTGGACTCCAACATCACTCAGACGTCAAATTTTGGTTGAAAATGAAAATTGGGTTGACGTAAACATTTGATGTCAGGCTCCAACGTCATTAAACAACTCCACAAACAGCATTACCAGATTCACTTATTACAAACCAGATTTACTTCTGTCATATGTGTACAAAATCCTTATTGAGATTAACAGAGGTTTAGATGTTGATGATTTATTGAAATGAATAGTTTGGTTTGATGTCACCATTATGGTGATCAGTGTTTGCTTTAGTTAGGCACTTTGACTCTTGATGTTTTAATGTTAGTTTTTCTATGGCTGCTGTCACTGTTAGACCATAATATGTGTTATTAATTTCATATAATTGATTATAGTAATGTTTCAACAGCATGACATCCAACAGTGTTTAAATAAGGAAAACTATATAATATTAAATAAAATAAAATAAACACTACACAATTTGAACTACTGTTTCTCTTAGACACACTGAAACCTCAAGAATCAGCATGTGAATCTCATTCATGCGCTGATTCTTGAGGTTTGAGTTTGTCTCAATGAAGGAGTTTAACACTTATTGTATACATATATATTTTTATATTAATTACTCAAACATTTTCCAATAAAAAAAAAAGCAGGATCTCACGCTTTTTATATGATCCTTAATTCAGTGTTATATTGATTGAGTAAAGTTAATTTGTGATGAATTTGCTGAACTTAGTTAAGTAAATATTATTTAATTCTATATGTGAAGTTTAAAAAGATTAAAAATAATTAAGTACCCAGCTGGAAATGTTTTGTTCTAAAAACGTTCTGAGAACATTACCATGAAGTTATAATAATGTTTTCAGCGGGTAGTTTTATTTTGGTTCCCAGAATGTTCTCCTAAAACGTTCACAGCAAAAACTCCAGTGATAAAAAGTTAATGAGATAATTAAGTGATTAATTGAGCGATGAGTGGCCATTATTGAAGACACCTGATGTTAACAAGCAGAATCACTGAAGGAGAAAAGCACTGTTTTAAGTTACCATTATGGTGATGAGTGTTTGTTTTAGCTGGGCTCTTGACCCTTACATTTTTACTTTAAATTTTGTTTGGCTGTTGTAACTAAGTTATAACTCCCATATGAACGAAGAGAAAAGATGAACAGATGTTGTTGATTATGTTTTGATATAATCATCATTTGACCTGAATCACAAAACTCATTTGGAGCTTAATCTCTGACTTAAATTTATATTGTTGATTACATCATCACAGTGAATCTACAACATAAGATCCAGAATTTTATATATTTCAACAGATTTCTTAAAAGTTGTTTAAAAAAAAAAAAATTGTTTAGGCACAAACAGACATCAAAAATGAGTGTATGAATCTCATCAATGGTGACAAATGAAATATTTAGTTAGGAAAAGGAAATTACTAAGACAATTCAGATCCTAATTTATTCATAACGCAATGCATGATGGGAGCCATGAATGAGTTTTGATTGGTTGCACCCAGAATGCAACATGCTTTATTATTGTCACCATTGTTGAGATTCACAGGCTGAATCTTGATGTCTGTGTGTCTAAATAAAATATTTTGAACAGAACTTTCAAGACATATTTTGGATTTTATGGAAATTGCTACAAATCGTATGCTATAAAACAACCAGGCTGCTGCAATCAATACTCTTTAAAGTTTAGTTCTCTGTTGTAAGTTGCTTTGGATAAAAGCATCATCTAAATGACTATGTGTAAATGAGCTTAGTGTTTCAGGTCAAATGATGATTATGTCAAAACATAACCAACACCACCTGATCACCTTTTATCTTTGTTCAGCTGAAAGTTATAACTTAGTTAAAACAGCCAGACAAAATCTAAAGTTAGTTGTTTAAGGGTCAAGACCCCAACTAAAGCAAACACTATTCACCATAATGGTAACTTAAAATTCGATTTTCTCCTTTGGTGAATCTGCTTGTTAACATCCGGTGTCTTCAATAATGGACAATCATCACACAATTAATCACTTAATTATCTCATTCATTTTAACACTCTTCAGTGTTCATTTAACACTCATATTTTAACACTTTAACCCTTTGAGTGTGGAGTCAAATAAACTCCCAGGAGAGTTAATTTAACACTGGAGTTTTTGCTGTGTAGGAAAACATTCTCTAAAAACATCCTCAAAATGTTACAGTTAAACCGTTATATCTTAGTTTACATTTAACCTTATAGAAACATTATTTGGAATGAGAAAACATCCTCAAAACATTCTTTGAACATTACATTCAAATGTTTTTTTTAAAACATTAACCAAACTTGTAGGGAATGTTAGCCAACGTTCTGAGAACGTTCCCTGCTAGCTGGGTAGTATTTACTTAATTCTATTAAAAGTTAAGTGTCAATTAAATGTCAAATGAATGTTGCTCACTAGTAAGTAGATTTTACTTGATAATAACAGGTAAGTTGTACAGAGCATAAAATGTGGACGGAGAGCGTTTTTAAACGAAAACGGCATTTTCAAATGTATCTGCACAGCAAAATCTCCAGTGTTAAATTAACACTCCTGGGAGTGTATATGAGTCCATTCTCAAGAGTGTAAAGTGTTAAAATATGAGTGTTAAATTAACACTCAAGAGTGTTAAAGTTAATGAGATAATTAAGTGATTCATTGAGTGATGATTGATCGTTATTGAAGACACCTGATGTTAATAAGCAGATTCACTGAAGGAGAAAATCTCAAATTGTAAGCCACCGTTATGGTGATCATTGTTTGCTTTAGTTGGGCTCTTGACCCTTATATGTTTACTTTAGATTTTGTTTGGCTGTTGTATCTGAGTTATAACTGTCAGGTGAACAAAGACAAAAAGTGATCTGATGGTGTTGGTTATAATATGACAATCATCATTTGAACTTGTTCACTGAACTCATTAAGATCCTTATTTCTGACTTAGATTTATGTTGTTGATCACATAATAACTGTGGTTCTGCATAAATATCCAGAATTTTAGATATAATACAAAGGATTTCTTAAAAGTTGTTTAAAAAAAAATCTTTCTTTTAGGCACACACAGACGTCAAGATTCAGTCTATGCATCTCAACAATGGTGACGAGCAGAATATTCAATTAGGAAAAGTAAATTACATAGACCATTCAGATAATAATTTATTCATACCGCAATGCATGATGGGAGCCATTAATGAGTTGTGATTGGTGGCAGCCACTGCAACATGCTTTATTATTGTCACCATTGATGAGATTCACAGGCTGATTATTGATGTCTGTGTTTCTAAATAAATCCATTTGAAAGTCTTTTGATCAGAACAATGTTTATGAAATATTTTAGGATTATATGAAAAATACTGAAAATCATATGCTGTAGAATCACAGAGGTGCTGTAATTAATCTCAATAAGTTTCATTTTTCAGATCACAACATGCTTATGTCAAAACATAACCAACACCTTCAGATCATATTGTCTCTTTGTTCATCTGACTGTTATAAATCAATAACAGCAAACAAGCAAAATTCAAAGAAAACATTTAAGGGTCAAGAGCCCAACTAAAGCAAACACCCATCACCATAACGGTGGCTTACAATTTGAGATTTTCTCCTTCAGTGATTCTGCTTGTTAACATCAGGTGTTTTCAATAATTCTCAATCATCACTAAATTAATCACTTAATTATCTCATTAACTTCAACACTCCTGAGTGTTAATTTAACACTCATATTTTAACATTTTACACTCTTGAGTGTGGACTCATATACACTCCGAGGATTGTTAATTTAACACGGGAGTTTTTGCTGTGTGGATTAATGTAGACATAGCCAGAGAAACAAAACCAATACTGAACATGCACACACAATTTGAACATCAACAACAAAATACCAGGGGTGTAATTTCAGAGGCATCTTGGCTGTTGCATTCATAGTTTTATGTTTTTGCAGGGGTTTACTGCACTGGGATTTTCTGTCTCATTGGTTTGAGCATTATGGAGACCATCCTTGTGAATTATCTGATGGCTAAAGGAGCTGAGAGCAGATCAGCAGTGGAAACTACAGCTGCTGTAACTGGATGCGATGGTAAGAGTCGACACAACATATTCAGTTGGTTTTCATCTGAAAAAGTGTCAGCAATTTCCATTCGAAGAATTGGATATGAGATGATACACAATAATTATAACATTGATCGATGGCCATGCTTTGTATTTTCTCTCATAGACGGTGTAAGAGATCTGCAGAGCCCTCCAGACTCAGTTAAAGATCAGAACGAGATGCAGAGAAGCCTCTACTGGATCAGAGTGGCAAGAATCATAGATGTGACCTTCTTGGTTATTTACATACTCACCATTATTTTGTTTCTGTCTGTGCTTCAGAAGGTTTGGGTTCAGTGATGTCTTATATACAGTACATTGACTTTTATTCATAGTTTATAGAGAGTTTAAAGTTCCCCTATTATAGGTCCTAATTTTGTTTTGGAGGTCTCCTACCACAGGTTTACATGCATCAAAAGTCAAGTTTCATGTTCTCATAATATACATAATCTATATTTTCGGAAACAAAACGCTCATTACCATAACTGAACTTCAGCTCCGTCTGGAGGCTCGTAAAGCTCAGCGATTGAACACACTGTAAAGACAGTAACGATGGCGTCAATTTTACCATATCAATCCGAGCGTGAGTCCGATAATGAAACATTGGAAGAACCAGTTATTCAACCCGAACCTCAATCGCAAGGATGACTTGAGCAGAGCGTTTCTCAGAGATACTCATTATGAGATGTTGCAACTGTAATTCCTCACTATCAGCATTAACAAGTGTATGTCCATCAACAAACCGTTGATGACTCCATATTTAATATACATGTGGGCCAGATCATCATTCCACATGTGCCAGATGTGGGCCGGATCTGGGCCGACACAATGTTGTTATCTGAGATACGTTATCCGAGCACTAACATGAATGACTGATGTAACATTAAAGTTTTAAGAGACCTACACAATAAAACACAAAACTACATATTTTGAACACCCGGTATAATATATATACACATCAATAATTATTCATACTTACAGGTTGTGATTCTGAGGAGCAAGTTGGTCCAAATAAACTGGGTACTGACCCATCTTTCATGTGCAAGCATTTGCGAATCCCGCGTTGAAGGGTGGGTCAATTTTTTCACGAGTGGACAGCGTAGAACATCATTTAGATTTGTTAGTTAGTGACGTGTTGCCGTAACTGATAGGGATTCGGATTCCTGACGACCCGTTAAGGCGGATCAGAATCGATTCTTTTTATCGATCACTTTCAACTTTATAACTTTGCTGAACGTTTACATTCACATATATGTTACACACTGCATGAAAGGGAATATTCGAAAAAACATAATAGGGACACTTAAATACAATAAGCATGAAAGGGAATATTCGAAAAAACATAATAGGGACACTTAAATACAATAAGCATGCAAGGGAAACAAAAGACCGGCAGACTAAACTGACACACTGAAAGAGGATTAAAAAAAAACCACACAGATAGGAAAAGATCATAATACTTAGACATAAACTGGAAAATAAGCAATTTGATAGTTCATTGAATAGATACTACTCAATATCTTAGGTGCACTAAAGTTTTTTTATTTTTTATTTAAATGAACAAGAATCAATTATTGAGCAAATAAATAAAAAATCTGTGTTCTAAACGGTCTCCTTGCCACAGGTAATGGTTTATTATTAGAGCTTTCTGGTAGGATTTTACGGGAAATGTTAGATTTACTTCATTCATCTTTGCATTGTTACTTCACTAAATAAAGAGAAGATTGTCCGGCCTTTCCAGTGTGTGTGTATTTTTAAGGTTGTTGGTGTGTTCATTTTGACAACTTGTAGCCATAACTAATGAGCAACATTATTAACACAATGAATCGTTCAAAAAGGCAACTGTCTGAGGAATCATCTGTTGTTAAAACAAAGAAGCCTCATTCAATGGCTGTGTCCAAAAGCCTATAAAGACAGCTGCTGTGTTCCCACATGAACAAATGCTGTAGTATATTATAGTAAAATTACTCTAGTAAATGTATATGGCATATAACCGACATGTATATGGTTCAAACCGAATATGAACCATATAAGGTTAAAAAAAACTACAGTATTTACTATTTTACTATAACATACTATAGTATTTTTCATGTGGGTTGCCTTGCTCGCCATCAGTTACTGGCACATGCAGCATTTGTGTACAAAGGTCCCGAAACTAAAAAAAAAAAAAAAGGCAAAAGGTGGTCACACAGCAAAATTACAGTTGTTAAATTAAGTTATATGAGTCTCGCCCACAGCTGTTAATTATCCACATGGTTAGTCAAATCAGGTTCACTTTACAAGAGATGATTGGCCAATAGTGATGACACATGCTGTTAATGAACTGCTTAAATGCACAACTGATGTAAATTCAACACAAATACATCTTTGGATATAACTAATTTACATTTTATTACCTTATGTTGCCATAATCTCTTTTTAAAAGCTAATTTGGGTGTAATAGTTGTTCATTTAGTGGTTTAGAGTTAGTTTGAAATGTGAAGTCGTGTTTTTATTTTGTGGGGATATCACTGCGCTCGCTGCTCTTATCCATGCTGGTGTAACCCTGGTTAGGAAACTGAACTTGTCAGTAATATTCTAAAGTAAACCCCAAAAGCCTAACTATGGAATAAGTTATTACAGAAATGTAACATATATTTAGTACAAAATAATAATAATAAATAAAAAAATAAAAAAAGATGATAAGTATTAAAATCTGTACTTAACTGATTACGAATAAGGAAAATTAATGAAATGCAGAAATAACAGAATGCGGAAGTAGAATATAAGATGCTTTGGTGGTGCAGGTGAGGCGTAAAAAACACATAACTTGACAAATGAACGACAATTGCAGATTTAGAAGTGGATTCATTCTCTTTGGTATATTTCTTAAATCATCCTTACCCAGTCAACACTTTGATCTCACAGTGATGTCACCATGTGGTCACACCGTCAGCAATCTGAGTTCACAGTGATCTAAAAGTGTAACCTCACAGCGCTCTCACTGTGTGCTCAAACTGTGACCACAATACCCACATAGCAACATTGTGTCGGCCCAGATCCGGCCCACATCTGGCACACGTGGAAAGATGATCTGGCCCACATGCAGCGTGGAATGACGGCACTTGGGTGGGCCACTCCTGTTTGCCAAATCTGGGCCACAAGCAGGCCATAGCAATGCCACATGTCAGCCAAGAGCAAAGAAATAAACCAGAACTGGACCTTATCTGAGCCACAAAATCTGTGTATATTAAATATGAAGTCATCTCAGCCTGTTAACAAAAATAATCACTGAAAGAAAGAAGAGAACAGAAAAAAGAGACGAGCAGAAGCACAAGAACTACAACTGACTTCAGCCACAGCCTCAGATGAAATCAACTGAAGAGAAAAGAAGACATTAAATCTGTGAAGATCTCAGCAGAGGAGGATTAAACAACTCCACAAACAGCATTACCAGCTTCACTTATTACTAACCAGACTGACTTTATTTCTGTCAGACGTCTACAAAAGGTTTATTGAGAATTAACAGAGGTTTAACTCTAATGTGTTTCATTTGAAGTCACCATAACAGTGGTTAGTGTTTCCATTAGTTGGGCTCTTAACTCGTCTTATATCTTTCATCTTTTTTGGCTGCTGTGACAGTGTGTTTGTCAAACACATTTGCTGCAGCAAAGAAAGTTAAAGTGAAACGAGATCAGGTGATGATGGTTTCCTATTGATGGTTTAATAATCATCATGAAGTAATCTTTTTCACTGAGGTAATTTGAATCTAACAATTGTGTTGTACCAATAATATGTTCTCATTACAAACACTGTGTTACTGCAGCATGAGTTCCAGCAATATTATAACAATCAATTAGAAGATTTTAACAAACATGAGCACAAAAAATTACTGTTTGATAACAAACACAGACATCAATAATCAACGTATGAATCTCAACAATGGTGACAATCTAAAGTACCTTGCTGCAATGCATGCTGGGTACCATCATTGTACAAAACTCCCAGCATGCATTGCAACATGAATAAATTATGCAGCTGAATTGTCCTATTATTTTAATTCTAAATATGTGCTTTTATTTTTTGCTGTTGTTTTTTTTTGTGACATTTAGTAGCTTTTCAGTGATGTTATGAATTGATCTGTTTATCTAAAAAAATATATATATATCGTCACCCTTGTTGAGATTCATGTGCTGATTTTTGATATCTCTGTGTGTCACGGTGGATTCATTTTTCATGTTCATGTTCGATAAAATCTTCTAACTGACTGTTATAATATTGTTGGACCTCACGCTGCAGTAACACAGGGTTTGTGATGAGAATATATTATTGGTACAACACAGTTGTTAGATTCAAATTACCTCAGTGAAGCAGTCTATTTCATGATGATTATAAAACCATCAACAGGTAACCATCATCACCTGATCTCGTTTCACTTTAGCTTTCTTTGCTGCTGCAAATGTGTTTAACAAACACACTGTCACAGCTGCCAATAAAGACAAAAGATATAATAAGAGTTAAGAGCCCAACTAATGGAAACACTAATCACTGTTATGGTGACTTCAAATGAAACACATTAGAGTTAAACCTCTGTTAATTCTCAATAAAAACTTTTGTAGACGTCTGACAGAAATAAAGTCAGTCTGGTTAGTAATAAGTGAAGCTGGTAATGCTGTTTGTGGAGTTGTTTAATGAAGTTGGAGCCTGACATCAAATGTTTAGACTTCAACCTAATTTTCATTTTCAACTAAAATGTTCAAATCCAATAACATTTATAGCTGGGGTGACCTCATATTGTGGCCATAAAATGAGCACACAGTGAGTGCGCTGTGAGGTTACACTTTTAGCTCACTGTGAACTCACATTGTGGTCATATGGAGAGATCACTGTGAGATCAACGTGTTGACTGGGTAAGATTTGCAAACCAGTAAGTGCATTTCTCAATACAATTCGTACAAACACCACACAATCTGCAAAAGCCTGTAACTTTCTTAAAATCCTTAGTTCATCTCTCAAAAGTAAGTATTTATGTTAATGAACAGATCAGTGCCATCAGAATGACAAGTCCTTGTGTCATTGTTCACAAACAAGATAGTCAAAATGCTGTCATGTTGTCAATATAACAGTGTACTCTGTCAGTTTTTTTCAGATGTAAACTATACCTATCCCTAACTATACTATATTTTGATGACAATGATTGAAAATTCACAAGACATGTACGACTTCTCCCTCTCCCTACTCCCTTCCTTTCCCCCTGATTCAAGTCACTGAAAGTTCACTGAGAATGTATGTATATCACATATGATGTATTGTATGAATCTATTGTTTTTTCCCTTCATGTTTGGTATCATTTTAAAGGGTCATGAAACCCTAAACCAAATTTTCTTAGATTTCAACAGAGGTATGTGTGTTGAACACCATTGAAGACAATGTTAGCATCTGTTAGATTTAATTGTAGAGGAAAATGTTTAAATGTTAGTTTTTTCCCGCTATTTTCATCTTCCGGGTTTAAAATCTTCATCGTGTCCACATCACAGGCTATGACGTATAGAGCACTATAGTACTATGAAAACTCATCGGTGTCTCATAATTATTCATGAGGCTGAGTTTTCTTATCCAATGAGAAGACACTTGGTCTTAATTATTCATGACACCACGTGGATCTTTCCAATGAGAGACATGTCAAACTGTGATATTGCGTAGTAGATGAGAGTGGCAATCATGATGGGATGCAAGTAGGGGTGTAACGATTCGTTTTAACAACGATTCGATTCGATTCGCGATTCATGGTTGTCGATACGATTCAAGGACGATATTGGTTCATTTAGAACGATCCGATCCGAAACGATTCAGTGACTTGAAATCGATTCAGTAACTTTTTAGCCAAAAATTCTTGTAAGGGAATCAGGTATCAATTAATTATAGATATAAACAAACAAGTAAACAACAATTAATATAAAATGCATTCACATTTTATTTTAATAAGTAGGACTGAACGATTATGACAAAAATGATAGGCTAATTGTTGATTATTCCCTTGAAATTGTAATTGTGATTATTAATTACGATTATCACAACATAGAATGATGTTTTGAATAGTTTGGCCATGGGACCCACATTTCAGCATGGTCATCAAGCCGCGACCCACCTTTTTAGGAATTATAAGCCTATTATTTATAATACATTTGTTTACACAAAAATTGTTGACACACAAGTTCTGTCCCCCTTTACTTAACAATTTTTTTTTAAGAATATGACAAATACTGATAGACAGTAGGCACTGCGAGGTTAAGCTAATAAATAGCAGTCCCAAACTAGTTTTTGTTAATACAATCTTGGTATGAGCCACCACAGTCATATAAAAATATACAAAACCAGTAAGTGGCATTTTGTTATGGAAACAAACAACAATTAGGCTACCAGCCTTAGCCTTAATAGAACGCTGCTGCCAGGATTCTGAGCAGAACCAGAAAATATGAACATATCACACCAGTCCTCAGGTCTTTACACTGGCTCCCAGTTAGATTTAGGATTGATTTTAAAGTATTATTACTGGTATATAAATCATTCAATGGCCTAGGACCTCAATACATTGCAGATATGCTCACTGAATATAAACCCAACAGATCACTCAGATCATTAGGATCATATCAGCTAGAAATACCAAGGGTTCACTCTAAGCATGGCGAGTCCGCTTTTAGCTATTCTGCCAGCCACAGCTGGAACCAGCTTCCAGAAGAGATCAGATGTGCTCCTACTGTAGTCACATTCAAATCCAGACTCAAAACACTTCTGTTTAGCTATGCATTTAATGAATGAGCACTGTGCCAATGTTCGTCCGACTGTTTGAACTGTACTGTATTTTCTGTATAAACTGTTTTAATTATTCTTATTCTTTTTATTATTTTAATTTCTTCTATGTAAAGCACTTTGAATTGCCACTGTGTATGAAATGTGCTATATAAATAAACTTGCCTTGCCTTGCCTTGCCTTGCCTTGCCTTGCCTTGCCTTGCCTTGCCTTGCCTTGCCTTGCCTTGCCTTGCCTTGCCTTGCCTTGCCTTGCCTTGGTGATACACAATACTTAGAAGAACTGGTAAAGAAACATGGAAACTGCTCCTGATAAATAGCAACACACATGACGTACCAATAACGTAATTTATTGGTATTTTACTTTTATTTCTTAACTTACTAATTTACGACGTTGCATGCTCGTATTTCTTTTGCGCTTTAGTGAAGTGATACAGCGCGCTCCGCTGCATTTGCGCGTGCAATTGAAGAGTGCGCGCTACTGCAGTATAGCGGCTGAGAGGACAGGACAGGACAGTCCGTTTTTCTGAGGTGAGAGACTTTGCGCTGCTTGTTGTCTTTGCGCTGCTGCTGGCGCGTCACGCATGGCGACGACGACACAGATAGGCAGACTGAATCGAGTAACGTTTAACGCCTTTATCATTAAAAGTGCAAAGAAAAAAACATCCATATAAAGTCTAACGTGCTTAAATCCAATGCGCTATTTCCTAGTATCGATACAATCGATTCATTACCTTTTAAAACGATATTAGATCGATATGTGTCGTCCGGAAGGCCAACTTGCCGAGCACAGATCGATCCAGTTGGATCGTAGGAATATAAATCGATACATCGATGTAGTTGATGAATCGTTACACCCCTAGATGCAAGTGTTTTTTTCGTGCACTGTTAGACCTTACCGGGTTTTTTTACAGTAAAATACTGGCAACACTGTTGCCAGTAAAATACTGTTAATTGTACAGTTCTTTACTGTAGTCTAGTTTGTTTATGTAAAAATGCACTAAATTCTAATTCAAATGAACTAATTACACTTGCAGAAACCGACTGCCTTAAATTGACCAACTGTCATTTAAATGTATGAACTAAAATTTATAATGCATTAACAATGTGAGCAAAGTAAAACTGTGAACTTCTTTCATTTGAGACCACTAAAAAACTATTGTACATAAAAAGATTTCCACTGGACCAGCAACTACACAGTCACTGTCTGTTAAATAAAGCAACATGCAGCATATCATCAATGTTTGTAGATCTTCTCCTGGACTGAAGCACAGGCTCTACTCTTCAGCACAATGGTGACCCAAAAAATTAATTTTACAGTAAACTACTGGCAACAGTGTTGCCAGTATAAACCTGTTTTATAACTTACAGTTTATTACTGTTAAAATACATTTTGTGGGTGTGTCTTTTTATCTTACACTGTTAACCCTTTCAACCCCACAGGAAAATCCACACCACAAAGAGTAAAAGTAACATTGACACAGTGTTGCAGTGAGTTAATTAAGGGAATATGTAAGTGATTGTTGAGCATTAGTGATGAACACCTGCTGTTAATAAGCAGAATCACTGAAGAAAAGAGAAACACAAGAACAGAAAATAGAGAAACACAATAAATACGACTGACTTCCAGCCATTACACATTATTACACTTATTATTAACCACACTGTTAACCCTTGCTGTAAAAAAAGGCGTAATTCAGACAATATCATACCATTTTCCATTAAAACAGTAATATACCGTAGAAAACAAAAAAAGCCTACAGGAATATACTGTAAATGAACAGTGCTTAAAGTCGACACTCAGAGGCTGTTTTCCCAATCACACCCTATACCCTTATTCACTATTCCCTACATTAGTTCACTAATATAATCCACTTGACAGAGTGAATGAAAAGAAGTGAGTGAATTGAGAAACTGATGAACACCTGATAAGCAGAATCACTGAAGGACAGAGAAACAAGAACAGAAAAAAGAGAAACACAAAAACTACAACTGACTTCCAGCAACACTGAGTGTGAAACCAGTTTACAAACCAGTTTATGATTATTTCTTTCATGTACAAAAGTTCTTGTTGAGAATTAACAAAGATTTAGTTAATAATACAATTTGTTGTCACCATGATGGAGATCAGTATTTGCTTTAGTTGGTCTCTTGTCCCTTGACTTCTTACCACTCATCTCTCTCTGACTGCTGTAACAGTGAGTTTATAAAACACATTTGTTATGGCAAGAAAAAGTCAAGAGGTAGTTTATAAAGTGTTTTATTCTTTTGTGATGATGTCACAATCATCCTGGACTACCTGATTATCAGATTATTCCTGTATATATCCATTGAAATTATGGGTATGTCAGATTTAGCATAAATCTGTGAATCTCCAAAATGAAATCAATATTTCTGTTATCAGGTCTTCTGAAAAACAACAATCATATAGTGCATTCAATTTTATTTTACTCCTGTTTGACTCAGACACACACAGATATCAACAATCAGCATATGAATCTCAACAATGGTGAAAAGTTTCATGTTGCAATGCATGCTGGGTTCCAGGATAATATAAAACTCCCAGCATGCACTGCTGCAGGAATATTAATAAAAAAAGAAATATTGCTACCATTGTTGAGATTAATGTGCTAAATTGTGATATCTCTGTGTTTCTAAAACATAGTGTAGCTCTGTTTTTTTTTGGTTTATGCATGATGTGTTAAAAAAAGAGTCATAGTAATTTATTGCTGTGGTTTCACAGTGGTGCTAATGTAACACTTTTGATCGAGGATAAAACTCTGAATGAATAAGAATTAATTCCTTAGTGAATGAACAGGCAATATGATGATTTTGTCATCATAAGCATTACAACCACAATCATTCATAAACTGTGTGCGCACAAGTGTGATTTGCAAAAACACAGCTCAAGCAGTAAAAGAAAGATGAATGTTTTAGCATCAGCATCCCAACTAAAGCAAGCACTGATCTCTATAATGGTGACTTCAAACAAACATTTTCAATAACAACTTCTGTATGACAGAAATAAAGTCATACTGGTTAATAATAAGTGTAATAATGTGTAATGGCTGGAAGTCAGTCGTATTTATTGTGTTTCTTTATTTTCTGTTCTTGTGTTCCTCTTTCCTTCAGTGATTCTGCTTATTAACAGCAGGTGTTCATCACTAATGCTCAACAATCACTTACATATTCCCTTAATTAACTCACTGCAACACTGTGTCAATGTTACTTTTACTCTTTGTGGTGTGGATTTCCCTGTGGGGTTGAAAGGGTTAACAGTGTAAGATAAAAAGACACACCCACAAAATGTATTTTAACAGTAATAAACTGTAAGTTATAAAACAGGTTTATACTGGCAACACTGTTGCCAGTAGTTTACTGTAAAATTAATTTTTTGGGTCACCATTGCGCAGAAGAGTAGAGCCTGTGCTTCAGTCCAGGAGAAGATCTACAAACATTGATGATATGCTGCATGTTGCTTTATTTAACAGGAGGTGACTGTGTAGTTGCTGGTCCAGTGGAAATCTTTTTATGTACAATAGTTTTTTAGTGGTCTCAAATGAAAGAAGTTCACAGTTTTACTTTGCTCACATTATTAATGCATTATAAATTTTAGTTAATACATTTAAATGACAGTTGGTCAATTTAAGGCAGTCGGTTTCTGCAAGTGTAATTAGTTCATTTGAATTAGAATTTAGTGCATTTTTACATAAACAAACTAGACTACAGTAAAGAACTGTACAATTAACAGTATTTTACTGGCAACAGTGTTGCCAGTATTTTACTGTAAAAAAACCCGGTAAGGTCTAACAGTGCAGTATGACTTTATTTCTGTCATACAGAAGTTGTTATTGAAAATGTTTGTTTGAAGTCACCATTATAGAGATCAGTGCTTGCTTTAGTTGGGATGCTGATGCTAAAACATTCATCTTTCTTTTACTGCTTGAGCTGTGTTTTTGCAAATCACACTTGTGCGCACACAGTTTATGAATGATTGTGGTTGTAATGCTTATGATGACAAAATCATCATATTGCCTGTTCATTCACTAAGGAATTAATTCTTATTCATTCAGAGTTTTATCCTCGATCAAAAGTGTTACATTAGCACCACTGTGAAACCACAGCAATAAATTACTATGACTCTTTTTTTAACACATCATGCATAAACCAAAATAAAAACAGAGCTACACTATGTTTTAGAAACACAGAGATATCACAATTTAGCACATTAATCTCAACAATGGTAGCAATATTTCTTTTTTTCTTTTTTTATTTATATTCCTGCAGCAGTGCATGCTGGGATTTTTATATTATCCTGGAACCCAGCATGCATTGCAACATGAAACTTTTCACCATTGTTGAGATTCATATGCTGATTGTTGATATCTGTGTGTGTCTGAGTCAAACAGGAATAAAATAAAATTGAATGCACTATATGATTGTTGTTTTTCAGAAGACCTGATAACAGAAATATTGATTTCATTTTGGAGATTCACAGATTTATGCTGAATATGACATACCCATAATTTCAATGGACATATACAGGAATAATCTGATAATCAGGTAGTCCAGGATGATTGTGACATCATCACAAAAGAATAAAACACTTTATAAACTACCTCTTGACTTTTTCTTGCCATAACAAATGTGTTTTATAAACTCACTGTTACAGCAGTCAGAGAGAGATGAGTGGTAAGAAGTCAAGGGACAAGAGACCAACTAAAGCAAATACTGATCTCCATCATGGTGACAACAAATTTTATTATTAACTAAATCTTTGTTAATTCTCAACAAGAACTTTTGTACATGTATGAAAGAAATAATCATAAACTGGTTTGTAAACTGGTTTCACACTCAGTGTTGCTGGAAGTCAGTTGTAGTTCTTGTGTTTCTCTTTTTTCTGTTCTTGTTTCTCTGTTCTTCAGTGATTCTGCTTATCAGGTGTTCATCAGTTTCTCAATTCACTCACTTCTTTTCATTCACTCTGTCAAGTGGATTATATTAGTGAACTAATGTAGGGAATAGTGAATAAGGGTATAGGGTGTGATTGGGAAAACAGCCTCTGAGTGTCGACTTTAAGCACTGTTCATTTACAGTATATTCCTGTAGGCTTTTTTTGTTTTCTACGGTATATTACTGTTTTAATGGAAAATGGTATGATATTGTCTGAATTACGCCTTTTTTTACAGCAAGGGTTAACAGTGTATATTATCAACATTGGTTGTTTTGTATGATTATTTGTTTTGGTTGTTATTATATTCACTTTGATTAGCTGAATTGAGGATACAGTGTCTTGTTTAAGTGGGTCCACGGTGTATCTTAAATACCTGTGTGTTGTCTAATTATGGCATCAGGTTTTGTTCTGTTCAGTTTTTCTTAGTTTTTCCTTTATATTGAGGTGAAGGTAAAAGTTTGTTTTAAGTCTAGCTATTAATTGTTAGATTATTTGTTGGATTAAGGTGATTCAGTTTGTATTGTTTATTAGTGGCATTTTTTTGTTTGGTTGGTCACAATAAAAACATTTTTTGTTGGAAATCCTGTGTCATCATGCCTTACTACCTGGGCTTGTCTCTCTCTCTCTCTCTCACACACACACACACACAAAATATGCATGTATTTAGGAAGTTTATTCACTTCATTCAAAATAGTTTTACATTTTCACATCTGTGTAGTTTGGTGTGTATGTGGCTAATCATTTGTAAGTTAGTAACTCAAATGGTAACTCACAAATGATTAGCCACATACACACCAAACTACACAGATGTGAAAATGTAAAACACTACTTTCTTTTGTCTTTGGCTTGTTCAGTGTGCAGTGGAGCTACATGAGTTTGTCACATGTATGTGCACAAATACACTGTATATGCACATTTTATAGTTTTTGAACTGAACTGAATCAACACTGTAGTGACTTGAGCTGAATAATGACACTTTTGGCTTATTGGAGCTGCTTTTCAGGAGAATTTGAATTTGTAACTATTGTTGAAACAATCTGTATTGTATAAAGCACTATAAAAATAAAGGTGATGACTAACCGATATATGTACATTGACTACATTCAGTATATATTTACATAATAAAGGGTGAAAAATATATTTGTTTCTCAAAAAAAATTGTGTTTTGATTTCTAAGTGATCAATTGTGTTTTTACACATGATCAGTGTGTGTAGGTAATCGGGAAATGATTGTGGAATTTTTTACAGTTTTTTCAAATTGCTAACACACTACAAGTGTTACTTCCCAGATAGCAACATTGTTTCGGCCCGGATACGGCCCACATCTGGCACTTGTGGAATGCGGATCTGGCCCACATGCAGCGTGGAATGACGGCCCTTGTGTGGCCCACTCCTGTTTGCCAGATCTGGGCCAGAAGCAGGCCATAGCAATGCCACATGTCAGCCAAGAGCAAAGAAATAAACCAGAACTGGACCTTATCTGAGCCACAAAATCTGTGTATATTAAATATGGAGTCATCTCAGCCTTAATAAGCCTGTTAACAAGCAGAATCACTGAAGGAAAGAAGAGAACAGAAAAAGAGACGAGCAGAAACACAAGATCTACAACTGACTTCAGACACAGTCTAAGATGAAATCAACTGAAGAGAAAAGAAGACATTAAATCTGTGAAGATCTCAGCAGAGGAGGATTAAACAACTCCACAAACAGCATTACCAGCTTCACTTATTACTAACCAGACTGGCTTTATTTCTGTCAGACGTCTACACAAGTTATTATTGAGATTTAACAGAGGTTTAACTCTAATGTGTTTCATTTAAAGTCACCATAACAGTGATAAGTGTTTCCATTAGTTGGGCTCTTAACTCTTATTATATCTTTTGTCTTTTTTGGCCGCTGTGACAGTGTGTGTGTCAAACACATTTGCAGCAGCAAAGAAAGCTAAAGTGAAATGAGTTCAGGTGATGATGGTTACCTGTTGATGATTTTATATTCATCATGAAATAACCTTTTTCACTGATGTTTTTGGAATCTAACAATTGTGTTGTTGCATTAATATTGTCACAACACAAACCCTGTGTTACTGCAGAATGAGATCCAGCAATATCATAACAAGATAGAATACTTTATCAAACATGAGCACAAAAAAGAAGTTTAATATGACACACACAGACATCAACAATCAGCGTATGAATCTCAACAATGGTGACAATCAAAAGTACTTTGCTGCAATGCATGCTGGGTACCAGCATAGTGCAAAATTCCCAGAATGCATTGCAACGTGAATAAATTATGCAGCTGAATTGTCCTATAATTTTGTTTGATTCTAAATATTTGCTTTTATCTTTTGCTGTTGTTTTTGTTGTGAATTAATAGCTTTTCAGTGATGTTCTGAATTTATCTGTTTATCTAAATATTTGTGATTGTCACCATTGTTGAGATTCATACGCTGATTGTTGATATCTGTGTGTGTCAGCATAAGCTAATCTTTTGATCTCATGTTTGTTAAAAGCTTTAAACTGATTGTTATAATATTGCTAGATCTCATGCTGCAGTAACACAGGGTTTGTGATGTGACAATATTAATGGATCAACACAATTGTTAGAGTCCAAAATCATCAGTGAATCAGTCTATTTCATGATGATTATAAAATCATCAACAGGTAATCATCATCACCTGATCTCGGTTCACTTTAGCTTTCTTTGCTGCTGCAAATGTGTTTGACAAACACACTGTCACAGCCGCCAAAAAAGACATAAGTTATACTAAGAGTTAAGAGCCCAACTAATGGAAACACTAGTCACTCTTATGGTGACTTTAAATGAAACACATTAGAGTTAAACCTCTGTTAAATCTCAATAAAAACTTCTGTAGACGTCTGACAGAAATAAAGTCAGTCTGGTTAGTAATAAGTGAAGCTGGTAATGCTGTTTGTGGAGTTGTTCAGTCCTCCTCTGCTGAGATCTTCACAGATTTAATGTCTTCTTTTCTCTTCAGTTGATTTCATCTAAGGCTGTGTCTGAAGTCAGTTGTAGATCTTGTGTTTCTGCTCGTCTCTTTTTCTGTTCTCTTCTTTCCTTCAGTGATTCTGCTTGTTAACAGGCTTATTAAGGATGAGATGACTCTATATTTAATATACACAGACTTTGTGGCTCAGATAAGGTCCAGTTCTGGTTTATTTCTTTGCTCTTGGCTGACATGTGGCATTGCTATGGCCTGCTTCTGGCCCAGATCTGGCAAACAGGAGTGGGCCACACAAGGGCCGTCATTCCACGCTGCATGTGGGCCAGATCCGCATTCCACAAGTGCCAGATGTGGGCCGGATCCGGGCCGAAACAATGTTGCTATCTGGGTTGAAGCTCACTTAGTGAAACCATTCACACATGTACCTTATCTTCTGCAAAACTACAAGCACAATATACGCTTTACACTCAGGTTGCAATTGGTAAAACAAACTTTTTGCAAAACACTAAACACAGTTCTCTAAGACAAAAAAAACGCGTATACATAAATTGATCACTTAGAAAGTCAGATGAAACAAAGAGGTAATCAATCCTTCACCCGTTTATTGAAAACTGTTGTTGGACAGATTGAGCCATTGCTTGCAACATAAACAAACATTACAAAATAAACCAGCAACACAAACTGCTACAAGTAAACCAAAAGCTAATTTCAGCAGCAAAGATAAAACCAATAAAATAATAATATCACATTGTTTGTTTATAGTAATTTTTGTTTTCAATACACTCACAGTAAAACCAATATATTTTTTACAGTACTGAGGAGGACTTTTACTTTCTGAACCTGGACTTTACAACTCACATGTCAGCTAAAAGCAAAAGAAATAAACCAGAACTGGACCTTATCTGAGCCACAAAGTCTGTGTATATTAAATATGGAGTCATCTCAGCCTTAATAAGCCTGTTAACAAGCAGAATCAATGAAGGAAAGAAAAGGACAGAAAAAGAGACGAGCAGAAACACAAGAACTACAACTGACTTCAGCCACAGCCTTAGATTAAATCAACTCAAGAGAAAAGAAGACATAAAATCTGTGAAGATCTCAGCAGAGGAGGACTGAACAACTCCACAAACAGCATTACCAGCTTCACTTATTACTAACCAGACTGACTTTATTTCTGTCAGACGTCTACAGAAGTTTTTTATTGAGAATTAACAGAGGTTTAACTTTTTAAGTTTAAGGTGTTTCATTTGAAGTCACCATAACAGTGATTAGTGTTTCCATTATTTGGGCTCTTAACTCTTATTATATCTTTTGTCTTTTAAGGCCGCTGTGACAGTGTGTTTGTTAAACACATTTACAGCAGCAAAGAAAGCTAAAGTGACAGCAGGCTCCACAAACAGCAAGAAAAACAAACTAGGCTAACCCCCAATTTCCACCGGCTGCGTTACGGCTCCGGCACGGCGGCGGAGTCAATAGGTTTCCATTAAAGTCAATGAGTGTATTTCCACTGAATGCGGTACAGCTGCGTTCCGACTCCGGCAATCCGCAGCCCTCCGTAGCAGATACGCAGAGCTTCTATTTTTGCCGGATGCCGGAGCGCTCCGCAGCACTACAGGGCAGAGTACGCAGGACAGGAAGTCGAGTGACAAAACAGAACAGCCAGAAACAAAATAAAAGATCCGTTTAATTTTCAAAATAAAATACACCGCGCTCATATTTCCCTACACTACACCTTGAAAACGTCATAATGGGCGGAGACAGGCTTGTTGAAGTTTTAACCCCGTTGACACGATGGATGAAGAAATGCTGATTATTGAGGTACAGAATCAACCCATCATCTATGACCCGTCACATCCTTTTTATAAGGACAACATTAAAAAGGATGCAGCGTGGAAAACTATTGCAGAAGTGATTGGTTTGGTAGTTCTGTTTATAGAAACTACATATCGCGCGATCAGACCAGAATTCGCGAGATTACATGGGGCCCCGTGACGTCAGCTGTCAGTCATGACCGCAGCCGTTGCGCAACAAATCCGGACCTGGTGGGTATTGACGGACGACGGAACACGGAGCTGTCACGCAGCGGAGCCGTTCCGCAGCCGTTACGCATCTGGTGGAAATTAGGGGTAACCCGCACCACGAAACATAACATACTGTTCCAGCCAATATCCGACAAGAAGGATTTTGGGTTAGTGCGCGGATGAGGAGGAGGGAGGGTCTACCCTCTACTCCAACCCTAATCAAACACACCTGAGCCAATCCAGGTCGTCAGGATTACCAGTAAGTTACAGGGAGCTGAGTTTGATCAACTCTGCAGGAAAAAAGTTGTGTTCCATCCCATATAAGAAATCAATATAGTCCCCAAACCTTCCCAAGCACAGATAGAAACACAGTAATAGTGATTACATAAAAAAAATGGAAGGTCACATCTATAATTCTTGCCGCTCTGGTCCAGCACAGAGATGTCTTCTCTCGAGGGTTTTGTCGAGTTGCAGCCTGACACTCAGCGAGGATCTGCTTCAGACGGTCGAGGGTAGGAGGCTGCTCTTCATTCTGATCTCTAACTGAGTCTGGAGGGTTCTGCTGGTCTCTTACACAGTCTATGAGAGGAAAGACAAAACATTATTCTTGATAAATACTATATCTCTTGTGTTTTGTCTAAATATAAAATTCCTCAATAGGGAATCTTTGCTGAAATTATTAGAAAAACCAACTGAATTGCACATGTGATTTTGGTGTGGTTTGTTTTCATATGTGATTACATGGTCTCACATGCATGAGCTAATTTAAAGCTTCAAATGCTATTTTCATGTGATGAAATGAAGCAAAATTAAACATAGATGTGCACACATGTAATTAACATAAAACCTGTTCTTTTTCAGCATTTCACGTGTCAAGAGACCCTGCCTTTTTTTTTTTTTTTTTTTTTTTTTATGAGTGCTGCAAGTTGGATGCTATTGTGTGATGTCTCACATTTTTGCTTTTAAAAAAATTGAGAGGCCACACAATGGTATCCAAGCCACAGTGCTGATGAATCATCAGGGTCCTGACGTATCAATGTTGCGTGAGCAAAAAAAAGCCCATGGAATTGTGCATACGCAATTTTCCACGCACATATCTGGATTTATAAAAAAAATAAACTGCGTAAATATGTGCGCACCTTCCACACATTCTAGACCGTGCGTACGCACTCTTTTACTGGAGTGAGTGAAGTAATTATGTAAACAGAATGATTTTAAACTGTTTTCATTTTGATATCACATTTAGAATAAATATTCCACTGTTATTGTTCAAATTACATAAAGTCATTATCCAGAAGTTTAACAAAAATTATATGAAATTAGATTTAAATATTTGTAGTGGATGCACTGCTTTTGAACACTTTTCCTGTGACATGCTACATTTATGACAGCGAAGAATGCTAGCCGCATGATAATTCCTTTAGTGTATGATAATTCATTAGGTGTTAAGGCACCTAATGATTCAAAAACATATTTTTTATTAAGTATATTTAAATCTAAGCTGTGAATTTGATCAAATGTTTTTTTTATATATATATATATTATCTTACACCAATGGAGTGCCTCAATCTGAAAATCAGTTCAGTCTGAAACCATTTACTGGTCTAAATACCTCCTTCACATCAGATACATGGATACCTCAGTGGCAGCTCTTTCTTTGGGCCGCAATACATAAACTGTATTGGATATGTTAACATTGATTTGTGAAGTCGAGAGTGTGTGTCTGCAATCATAGCTATATATGAATGTATATATGTGCAATATACTTGAGTAGGTGATTTTCACAGGATTTAGTTTATCAATAATGTTAGATTAATTATGACCTAAAATAATAAATCATATTATTAACTCAGCTTCATAATGATGCTGTTTTCTAGTCCGAATGAAGAGTAAACCTGGTAGGACCCAGAGGGTGAGTTTCAAGGGAAATGAAAGAAACGTGCAAAATGTTGAGGACAAATTGATAATCATTAATGAGTTCTATCTATATTTTGTCAAGGTGTACTAGACTCAGAAATAGAGAAGTTAGTTGAACCAAAATGTGGCTGTTTATTGACACAATGGCATGTTAATGGAGTCAATGAGAGATAGACAGTTCAGTGGAGATACCAGGGTAACGGAGAGCTGAATCACAGTGGAGCAGATGAGACATCGACACTCACACTGGCATAATGACAGTGAGGCAGGTAAGGTAAGGAGGTATCCTAAGTTGTGTGACTGTGTGTGTGCTTTATAGGAGTGCTGATGCGTGCGCTGATGAAGATCTGGTGTGGATGATTAGTGACTGTGGTAACCAGACATTAGGGAAGGCACAAGGGAAATGTGACATAAGGCGCGTTTCCATTAAAGATTTGCGATTTTTTTCTAAATATCGATAAAAAACTATTGCGAAATGGCGGCGTTTCCATTAACCGATGTTATGCGACTAAAACGTCATTTTTTCCTCTCGCAATAAGTAATTCCAAAAATTATGGCAACGGACATTGGTAAGTTTATATATATATATATTACAGCCACGTAGGCGTGTTATCCAAGCATTAATGGCAAGGAAATACCCTTATACTGTGAGCGGCACATATGAGGTGTTTCTGGGATCTCCATCATATCTGCTCCGAGGTCTTGATTGTGGCATTTCCTTGAGGTTTAGAATCCAGTATTTCTGTCATTCTTTTGTCTTATATGAATTTAATAAAGAACTCTGTCTCGTATTCTGTCCAAACACACCGCGTCATCTAAGTCAGGTGACTGTAAATGCGCAAAAAACTGTTTCCACTGCAGTTCTGCAAAATATTCCTTTTTTGAATTGCCTGAAAAACCACCTCATCCGAGCGCAAAAACTTTTTTTGCGATAAATGGGAGGTTTTGGCTAAATTGACGTGTTTCCATTGGGCGTATTTTCAATTCGCAATTTCAATTTGCGCAATTTGAAGGGTAATGGAAACGCGGCTACAGATATAGGCTGCAGAGAGGTACAAGTGTAGAGTGGACCGGGTTGGGCGGTGGAGTGCCCAGAAGAAGCAGGTGGAAGAAGAGACAGAAGAGTCCACCGCAGAGCCGGAGGAGGCAGGAGCCAAAGCAGATCCATCGGAACTGAGAGCCAAGGTGAAGCCGGTAGAGCTGGGAGCCATGGCGGATGCATGGGACCAGGGCAGAACAGAATGGAGTATGTGGCCTCTGGAGTGCCGGCGGAGCAGGGAGCTTCAATGGCTGAGATCAGGGAGCTTGGGAACAGCCTCCTTGGCCACAGAGCTTGTAACTTCACATGCTCACCTCTATATCCATTTAGTTTAATCTGACAGAAATGTATACATTACCTATCAAACAAGTACTAACTTGTAGTTAATGTGGTTATTATTCAGGAATGAATCCCTATGGCTCCAGTAATAGTAAAGGGTACAGCTCTTTTTTAGTTTTTGATATCACTGCATTTAAATGAGTTCCTGTTGAAGTAACTTTTAATTCAGGTATGAGATCATGATTATTCAAGCACTGTTATTGTAAAGTGTTAACAAATATCATAATCAGATGGTGTGTCGACTCTTACCATCTCGGCCAGTAAAAGCAGATGTGGTTTCCACTGATCTGCTCTCAGCTCCTCTAGCCATCATAAAATTCACAACGATGGTCTCCAGAATGCTGATGCCAATGAGACTGAAAATCACACTGCAGTAAACACCTGTGAAGATAGCAAACTATGACTGCAAAAGTCTTTCCTGCTCTGAAATGTAACTAACAACTTGTTTTATCATGTGATCTCAGAAACTCCAGTGTATTTATTGTACTGTGTCTTATGTTTATGACCCAAAGACACAGATGATGTGATATAGTACTTTGTACACTGTGGTACTCAGAGACGAGGGAGAGTTTGATCCAAATACAGTTAAAGTTTATTTAATAAAACAAAAACACAGAAAGGAGCAGAAATTCAGGAAACAAGAAACAAGAACTGAGAACACAAATGTAGTGAAAGTCAATACCAGGCCAAAAAACGGGGAAACACTTGGGCTTGTAGCAATGGTAAAAATGTATAAATGATTATGATGACTATTACAATTATAATGAACCGTTATACACATTGACAAGCTGCCCTGATCTGGGGACGAGGATGATGCAGGCCCTTCTTGATGGTGTGGAAGATGAGCAAACCATCACCTCATCTGTAACCACTCAGGCAAATGCTCCCAAGGAATTTACCCTCTTAGAGTTTTTTGAGGAAGAGGCCGCTCGTCTCAACATCTAATGGCTGACCCTACAAAGTGCCTTGGACCAGGAGAGGGACGTCTTCGATGGAAAACTCATGGGACCCCTACTGGCCCCATAGCAGCTTCTCCCTGTCTTCCTTGCATTTGCTAAACACATGGACCATTGCTGGGGAGATCCGCTTGACCTAAAAAATGGTCTTGCAGGTATTGAAGTTAGGGCATGGGTGACCTCCTCACCATCGAGCCCTCTATCGCAAGACACCTCAACCCACATAGCAACATTGTGACGGCCCAGATCTGGCCCACATCTGGCACAAGTGGAAAGATTATCTGGCCCACATGCAGTGTGGAATGACGGCACTTGGGCGGACCGTTCCTGTTTGCCAGATCTGGGCCACAAGCAGGCCATAACAATGCCACATGTCAGCCAAGAGCAAAGAAATAAACCAGAACTGGACCTTATCTGAGCCACAAAAGGATCCGCCGGATCCTGCATTGACACCATTATGAGAACTGAACTGAGCTGGACGATGACATCACTGTTTTCTTCAGAGCGGCTATAAATGAACTAAATTAACAACGTTTTTACAACAAAAAATGAACCATCACTGAACTTACTTAAGTTGGACTGTGATGCTATTTTCTTCACACTGTACAGCTGAAACAAACTCTGATGCATTATTTTCCTGTTATCACTGTAAAGCTGCTTTGAAAGGTCACTTGACTTGACATGTGAACCTCAAAGAACATTAAAGTTGTGATAAAAATAGTTAGGGTCATGACAGCTAATTAAAATATCGATTTTTGACCATTTACTGCTCTTAGATGGAAACTTAAGAAGCTTTAATAAGCTTTTGTGTAAACCGAATATTAATACAAATTTAAGTTTAAAAAAAGAAAAGAAACAGAAACAGGACTGTAACTGAATGAAAACTGGATTTTAACTACAAGCCTCCAATTATGCAATTGCATTTTTAACCACTTAAGCTATGATTATCATGTTTAAGTTAGACTCACCAATCAGAGGGATTTTATCAGCTGTAGAGGGCAGCGTGTCATTAAGAATCAGCAGCATCACAGAAATAGACAGAAGTAAAGTCACTTTAAAGCTCAGCTTGTCTGATCCACTTGTGTCAATGAAGAAGGAGGCCACATCCAGCACAAGGAAGAAAAATATTGGTAGCATGAAATTGACGAGATACAGTAGCGGTCTCCTCTTGATGGTGATCTGTCATATAAGAACAGAGACAGTTTAACAAATAAAGTAGTGAATCTAAATCAAGAAGCATCCATTAAGCATGTCCAACTACAGCCAATTCACCAGTGCATGCAAAATGTGGCCAATTTTAACAAATAAAATTACAGGATTCAATAAGCATTTGAATCTTCACAGTTATGCACTGTAGCTGAAAAATAAATAAAAACTGAAAATGTAACTGTAATTTCTTCATTATTGAACTGGGGAAAAGAAATGCAACTTTATCTTATAAAGTTTTATATATATAATGGGAATACAATTATACTGACAGAAATTCAATTAAAGTGCAAGATTTACAATTGAATTGTGAAATTTAACAAGTAAATTCTATGTTAATCAGTGGGTGGTCCTCAAGAGAAGATTGGTTCCCACACTAGGAGGAGACAGAGGGAAACCATCATTAATAATTGTTATTAATAAACAACATTAATTTAATTCCAAACAAATAGGGGCGGTTTCTGGACAGAGACTAAGCCTGGTTCTGGACTAAAATGGCCTTTTAAACCAGATTAAAAGAAATCTGCTTTCTGTGTCATAGTTTTAAATAGTCCTAGACTTCGTCTAGTCCAGAGTACTAGAGCTACTATAGGACTACATTGACTAAATCACATGCTAATTGTACTTTTGGATTTTCATTTTTAAAATGTTCATGGCAAGTATTAAGAAGATAAATCTATAATTGTATTATTTGAATACAATTCTATAATGTGTTGGATAACAGCAATAAATTATTTTCTAAGATATTTCTTTTCTCTTTAAAGGATTAATTTTTATTTTGGCACATATTTTGTTATTTGGTTTGATAATTTTTACTTATTGTTTTACACTGTGCTCTGTACCTGATATACCAGCTGATTCTTGACACTCCATAACATAGAGTTGTTAGAGGAAGTCATATTTATACTGAGGAGCTCCCACTCGCCCTGGGCCTGAAAGGTCTGCTTCGACTCCTCGGTCAGCCATACAGAATCATAGAGTGAGTTCATTACAAGCTCATCTACTGTGGGAACAGAATAATATTCATTGAAATTAAAGTCAAACTGCTTAGAAATCATGTCATCTTTCATTTCTGTGTTTGTCAACACTGATTCATGGGTTTCAGATGTACCTGAATGCGCTGTAGATTGAAGTGTTATATTGCAGCTTTGGATGTCGAAGGGAAACCTGTACAAGTTCATCTCACAGGCCGTGGTCAGAGATAAGACATCAGATGTGACTGTAAAGCCAAAGCAGGTCAACTGCAGATATGGAGAATCCTTTGTTCCAAACTCGATCTTGATGCTAAATGGGTAAAATAATAATCGTGTCATGGTACGGTTGTAGTATATAGCACACAAAGATGAGGAAGTAACAGAAACAGTCTTTAATTCAATCTTCCACAAAACAGACACACAATAAACTCAAACACAATCTCTAACATTAGCGTAACCCTGACAAGAACAGAGAGAGAATGAAGGAGAATGAAGGGTTTAAATACATGGAACAAACAAAGGGAACTAATGAATAACAGGTGAACATAATGACCTATAAAACAATCTGAGAAACTAATGGCGCTTTTCCATTACCAGTAACAGCTCAACTCGACTCGACTCAGCTCGGCTCGGCTCGCTTTTCGCTCCGTTTTCCATTGCAGATAGTACCTCCACAATAGTACCTGGTCATCATAGCGACGCCGCAGGAAACTGCCGTGACTTAATCTTTTACGCGAGACGCGCCCGCTACCCACACACACAGGACAATGGAGGAAATCGAGTGTATGCTGTTTTTGGATGTTTTTGTTTTTGCTGTTTTTTATTCAGGATACTCCGTCTGGCGCGTGCAATGATGACGCAGTGAATAGTGACGATTCTCTCTGACCAATCAGCAGTCTGCAGTGTTTTCACGTCACATTTTAGTATCGCCTCAGCTCGCCTCAGCTCGCTCAGAACCTCGCCGGCGGTGGTACGAAAAAAAGTACCAGGAAGCAGGTACAGGTACAACTTTTACACAGTGGAAAACCAAACAGAGCCGAGTCGAGGCGAGCTGGTACTGTGTAGTGGAAAAGCGCCATAAGTAACAGGGCAATCAAGGAAGACAGAACCAAAACACAACATACATGTTGCAAATAATAATAATAATAATAATAATAATAATATAAAATGATAATTAAATAAGGTCTCTCTAGATCTCAGCAACTTGACTTATTACAGACCAGTTGGACTTTATTTCCCTCATACAGAACTTATGAATGATAATTAACAGAGGTTTAGGTGGTGATTTTTTATTGAAAATAATAAAGTTAGACGTCGCCATTATGGTGATCAGTGTTTGCTTTAAGGCAGGCATACACTGTGCGATGTAAGCGCGATTTCAGCAAGGTACCTACTCATACTGAACGAGTAGATCGCATGCGATGTAAAGCCAAAGCTCAGGATTTATGTGCTCACACTATACGGTCCGACCGAGGATCCCGACCGAGACGAAAACATGGGAATTTTCTCTATTAATCATCTGTGAATTCACATTTGGGCTTTTTTTTTTTTTATGCTGTTCAGGAGCCATGTGCCACTGTTGACAAGCAAGCGCTGCTCTGTCTCTTGGCTGTTGCCGTGGTGCTGAGGGTAATGACTAATGATTGAGATGCAGTTTGACCAATGTTTGAGTTACGCACATGACCGAACGACCAATGGTGATGTGAGAGAAGGCAGGACCTAAAGCAATGTTAAAACGGCGACTATAAAGAGCAAAAGCTGAATCCCGGACATTTTGGGCAATCTAGAAATTGCTTTTTTTTAGGTCCAAAAAGAGGACATGTCCAGGAAAAAGAGGATGTATGGTCACCCTAATGAAAGAGAGCAAAATCCCCAAAGTAAAAATATAAAAGTTCTGACAAGTAATGTTATACCTTTCTACAATTCCAATGTCTGGAGTCCAAAACCTGTCTTTTGAGGCAGCTAGTGTTGATATTCCACAAAATTGATCTTCATCCCAGTTCATATTCTCATTTCCCCAAGCCTGGAAATTTAAGAATATAAAGAATACAAATTGATTTTAAGGAAGAGATGCTTGATATTTTCATGCTAATCAGTTAAAACTTTGTGAAACGAGAAGGAAATTTGGTTTTGAAAACACTTACACTTATCATTTTGACCTGTGTTGAGAAGCTCTGGTCTTTTTCATTCTGTAGATGAAAATGGTGTTGAGTGTTGCTACACCTGCTAGACATTCATAATGACCCAAATGAGAAGGTAAATCATGCTGGACTCATACCACATCTATGATGGAGGTCACATACAGGTCCACATAAACAAGAGGGCCCCAGACCAAAGGCCGCATGTGGGTCGTCTGAACGTTCTTGTCCAAGCCGAGATGTTCAAAAAGTGCCTTATAAGCTGCAGCATTTTCTATATCACTGCAGTTTGCAGCAGCAGAAACCCACACTGTGCAAATAAGACATTCTGTTACATGCCAGAATATTTTCCCCAAGAAACAGTGTCTACTTTTACATGCAATCTCATTATAATGTGATTGAGGCATTAATGAGTGATTAAACTGTAGCTGATGTAAGCAGGATACTGCGATTATGCTCGTATTTGGAGTAAACAAAAGGGGCAAATGTCGGTATTAAAAAAAGAAAGACAGAGTATAAAAGGGCTGAATAAACAAAGACTTATGAGACATTGTTAAATCCAGACACACAACAAAAATATTGAGCTCAGGGCCTAAAATTAGCACTCGCCTAAACTTCTGCGTTGGTGGGGTTAGGGTTAGGGTTACTATTATTCTGTTGCGTGGAGCTGAGTAAGAACTGATGATGGTACGGCTTGATCTTTGGTTGACCAATCAGGGGAAAGGGGTGTTTTATTCCCGCCCATGTAGATATTGAATGTTCAATCTGTTCATCGATTTTGGTTTTATTGTTTTTCCATTCGACGGATTAGAACAGTGTGATGAAAACAAAAATTTAAATATAAAACAAAAAAAAATAGTTGTAAGTATCAAATTACATTCATAATCAGCCTTACAGTCCCCGGCTTCATCTTTGTTGATCTCATCATTCTGCTAAATTGTTTTTAATGGGCCAATATTCATGAATATTGACACATGCGATATTTAAAAATGTTCAGCGATGATGCGTGTCCAGTTTAAAAGTGATTGAGGATTCACTCTTTTTATTCTCATTTAAATCGATGCGATTTCCAATAGTGTAGAGCTCAAAATTCATAATATACTTAGAAATGTGATGTGTAAGTTAACTAAGAGATTTGAAACATTCACCTATATACTGTATATATATATATATATATATATATATATATATATAATTTATTATTTTTATTTTTTTGATTTGATTTTTTTGATTTTCCATGTTGAACTGTATAATGTGTTATATTGCGTTTATTTTTGCACACATGGAAAAGCTGAACCATAAAATAAGGAGTTCTTTTAGGATTAACACTCATACAGGTAAAAAAAAAAAAAAAAACGTAGCTTCTATGACTATAAGGTTGAAACAGCATATCATTATTCACTATTAATTGGTTATTCCATTGAATTAATGATGTTTGTTGCATTTAAGCAATTCAGATTTCTCTTGGTGTATTAAAGTTCTCTTGAACTTCAATATATCCCAAATAAAATGTGTTAAAGACATTTAAATGTTGAGTGAACACATATTGTGTTGGTAAGAGACTAATACATTAACTAATGTTAATGAATTTAACCCCTTGTAAAGTGTTTTCAATTATAATTTTGTTTGTTTTTAAAAATGTACTTACAGACTGAGGTAGCAGCCAACATTAGCCAGAGTATGAACATGTTCAATAGATCCCAAGTGCCTTAAATGCTTCTGCTAAAGGATGAGGATTCACTCTTGAACAGATATTGGCCATTTGGTCATATTTAAGCACTGTGAGAAACATGCCCCACCTCCCAAATATGGTCAAAATATGTTATTTAATATAGAGAATCAATAAGGTTGACATAACACCTGGGGACTCACATCACAGAAAGGAATTATAATGCCTTAAACATATAAAAAGCCAAATATTTGTCTAAATATATGACTACACTTAAAACAATCATCTTTGGAGCATTTCTACATGTAATATGAGATGACAGTCCTGCAGGGAGAGAAAGGCTACCGCTCAGAGATGACCAAATGACCAAACCTATTATGTGTTGTTTATTCATATTGCTGCAGGGCAACAGACCTGTACGTTTAATATAATACAGGGACTTATGAGTCAAAGCTCCTTCTTACAAGGGGGTGGCATGAGGACAGTGAGGGGACGGCAACACCAAAGCATTTAATCATTCATACTAAATCTAATATCATAATATCATCTATACTAAATCTATACTATTATTAAAGACAAAACAGCCACACAATCATCGAGATCCAAACAACAAGCCCATGTGAATGATTAGCGATCCAGCTGAAATGTGTCTTATGATGTGGTTTGATTAAAGTTTGAAAAGTCCATCTTGAATCTTCACTGAAAGTATAGGGTTTGATAAAACAGGCAACTGCAACACACAATTGTCAAAATCTACACATTAATTTTAAAAAAGTTGTGCTTTTAGGGGGTACACTTTAACATTTATCTTAAAGGTATAGTTATATAGTAGTTATATGTTTTCTCCCAGAACACACAAACTTACTGGACAGCTTGAAGTTCCTTCAAAAACTTCCACTGAGCTCACAACTGTTTTTCCAGAGTTATCCCTCCTTTCAATATCTTCCTTCATCACATACCTCCATCATATCAATTAAATTCAGCCAGGAACAATCAAAGTCTACCTCATCAGCATTCATTTCTTTTTTAAACTCATCCATGGCCAAAAACATTTAAAATCCTCAGATATCCCTCCTCATCAAAGGTTTACAAAAAAACGTAGACTCCAGACCACCATTAACCATCGACATTCTTAGGATCTGCCTAACCACTCTCTGCTCAGGTTTATATTCCCCCAACAAAACAAGAACCTTAGATAACATTCAGTTTGGCTTCCTCAGAGTCTCAGAATTCAAACTTCAACCCATACATCCTACAATCTCTGACCTTCAAGTAATAAACCATGACACCATCAATTAAAACACAGTCATTCAATTTTCATTTTCATTTTGCCAACCCCCATTCAACCATACCAGTCCATAGCCCTTTTTCTTCACCAGAGGAAATCCAAAATTACCTCTCCTCTCGACCCTCTTTCTATCGGCAATCCTCTTTCTTTCTATTCTCTCCGAATCGCTGTGTGATCATTCATGTTTTTAACCTTGGAGGCTCTCCGGTTCGGATTTAAGCTTTTAGGTATCCTTTATACTTAAATCCCTAAGTATTTTGATCATAATAAATCCTAGCCTGGATGCCAGCCGAACTTAGCCCCGCCCACAACATTTGAGGTGGGGAAGTTCGGTCTGGACTTGATCCGTTGTGGAGCAACTATGCTCGAACCAGAGCTGTTCGGACCAATCAAATTGTCAGGGCGGGCTTTATACGATGATGGACAGATGATCAACAGCAACGTAATCATCCACAACACCAAAGAGCGCTTGGGTTTAATTCGTTTACATCAAAGATGGCTGCCGCTGGAGAATTGAGATGTGTAGATTCTGCCATCGCTTCTGTTTTAGAAGATATCGACAGCGCATTCATTTTAAAAGAGGAACAGAGAACTGCGATCAAGGCATTTGTCGATTGTAAAGATGAATGAAGAACATACGTCACTTACTCCGTTGCTCTGATTGGTTGATTGAGTACAGAGGCATTTTCTTTCCTGGTTCGGTTGAAAAACGCCCCATAATCACAGCCCAATGGAGCAGTATCAGACTCATATTCTGACTAGAATCTGAGAATGACGACGTCAGGCTAGATAAATCCAACTTGCTGTCCCAAATTTATTCTGCACGCTTTGGGGGATATATCAGAGCTCGAGTTGAAGCTGCTTCATCAAGCCCCTCATCAGTGGACAGCAAGCCAAATAAGTTTAACCTAATATCTTAAAGATTTTATGGGCAAACAAACTCGTTAAATGAAGTTCCTAAACGTAAGTTATGGAGGAGTGAGCCCATCTAATCTTTAAATCAACAGCCAGGATATGTAAGGAGCCGCTTCCCTCTCTCCAGTATCTGCTGTTCCAGCATCCCTCCAACTCCCCAAACTCCACCTTCATATTAGATACCTTGCCCTTCGTAATCATATCCTACATTTAGCCACAGTGGGGGGTATATCAGAGCTCCAGTTGAAGGAGTGAACAGCACGCCAAATAGGTTTAACCTAATATATTAAAGATTTTATGGGCAAACGAACTTGTTAAACAAAAAGAATTGGCTACCCAAGAACCCAACGACCCAACCTTTCCCTGCCCCAACTGCTCTAAAGTCACCAAATCTAAGATAGGCCTTTGCAGTCACTTAAGAGCTTGCCGCCTTAGACACAATCCTTCTCATTGATCTTCGTACACGAGGAATACGGCAAGTTCTATATGTTTTTTTTTGTTTGTTTTTTTTTGTTTGTTTTTTACTAAATCTGTTACAACACAGGATGCAGTCAATGGTAGAATTACTAATTTTATCAGTTTATTAAAAAAAAAGTGATAATTTAAAGTTTTTTCGCGAATAATTGCATTATTGTCAATGAACATATTAGCTCCAGTAGTTTCTTAGACTTCTGACAAAAGGTTTTGTCTACTTCCCCCAGTCGCCTCTTAGTTCTATAAAATAGTGCATGTAAGAACAAATAACACTGGGCTACAAATCAGTTTGACAGTTAAGACAATTCTGTCGTTACAAACCAAACTTTTTTTTTTACCCCAAATAAGCAATAAATGCACATGCACCTGTGGAACAGTATATGACACTATAACAGTTTACAGGTGGTAGACAATTAAGGTCAGAGTTACAGTAACTTAGGACACTAAAGAGACCTTTCTACTGACCTGTTCACAATCACTTCCTGCTGAATTAAAATGTGGGTTATGGATGATTCTCATAGACACGTAAAGCAAAACTGCATGCCAAATAATAGCAATTTGAGTGTTTTTATATGTATTTACTGTATTTTTATTGGTGTTGTTATTTTATTATTATTATCATTATTGTTATTTTCAAAGTCACGCTGTGTACCTCATGGGGACAGTACATTATCCACAGATATGTTTGCTCAAAGGCAAAAGGACAAAAGTGGTTTACAACCTTTTTGACTCCAAGAAAATTCTCAAGAAAATTCATCAGCACGTTTTGTGGAAGTACTTGCTAAAACAATAATAATCTCATTTAAACTATAATAATAATAATAATAATAATAATAAAAACTCTGTCTATACAGCTGTCACCCACCCTATAGTGATGGATCTGTACACAGTCTGTATATGTGACCTGCGGATCATGTTTTTTGGTCATTCAGGGAAGATCTTGCCCTTGAGCGAGACACATAAGCCCACATTGCTTCAGGGAAATCAACATTGTAATAAATGCATGATGCTGTCATGATGATGGCATTGTATGAAAGTTCTAAATGGCATTGAATCAACAAACACATTCCACTAGCCATGCTGAATAGCGATATATTATATGTATATACATATATACATATATATATAAACTATTTAAAATAAATAAAAATATGTTTCAACCAAGGCTAAATGAAAAAATAAATAAAAAAGGTTTGTTTGTTTACAGCAGGAGCAGCAAAAATTGTATAATCAGTGTTAGGAATTACAATGCATGAATTTAATTTCAAGGTATTGTCCATGTGGTTTTGTGTGTAGAGTTTCAAGAAATGGAGCCAGAGTTTCAGAATCAGAAACTTTATTTTTCCTTTGCAATTCTTTATTTTTATTTGCAATTCTTTTTTTTCTTTTTTTTTGCTCAATATATATATATATATATATATATATTAACAGAAATTCAAGGGGGTAAAATAAAGTCTTTCTTTCTCAAAACTGAGTTTTGATTTCTAAGTGATCAATTTATATATAAGTGTTTTCACACATGATCATTGGGTTTAGGTAATCTGGGAATGATTGAGGAATTATGGTAGCCCTGTTTGTGCTGAATAGAGTGCAATGACACCTTAATTAATAATTAATATCTTTATAAGCCGACTGAAAAAAGCACAAATGTCAGGGCATGTCAAAACATCTCAAGTACCCCAAAAACACCTCAGACCCCAGAGGGTTAAAGAGCTGTTAGTTTTGAGTGATGTGTGAGAACTGTGTTTAGAGTTTTGCAAAAAGTTTGTTTTACAATTGCAACCTGAGTGTAAAGCGTATATTGTGCTTGTAGTTTTGCAGAAGATTCGGTACATGTGTGAATGGTTTCACTGAGTGAGACTCAAGTTACACTTTTAGTGTGTAAGCAATTTGAAAAAACTGTAAATGCCACAATCATATCCCGATTACCAAAACTCAATTTTTGAGAAACAAATATATTTTTCACCCTTTATTTTGTAAATATATACTGAATATACATATATCAGTAAGTCATCACCTTTATTTCTATAGTGCTTTATACAATACAGATTGTTTCAACAATAGTTACAATTTCTAATTCTCCTGAAAAGCAGCTCCAACAAGCCAAAAGTGTCATTATTCAGCTCAAGTCACTTCAGTGTTGATTCAGTTCAGTTCAAAAACTGTAAAATGTATTAATTGTGCATATACAGTGTATTTGTGCACAAACATGTACGTGCGACAAACTCATGTAGCTCCACTGCACACTGAACAAGACAAAGACACAAGAAAGTAGTGTTTTATATTTTCACATCTGTGTCCAGTTTGGTGTATGTGGCTAATCATTTTACATTTGTGTGTAGAGTTACTATGCAAAAACACAATTTTTGGAAGAGTTAAAATAGTTTTGAATGAAGTGTTTGCCTTTGCAAGAGATGTCTGATGTTTTGCATGTTGTGTGCATGTTTTGTGGTTTTGTGTGAGTTTCAAGAAATGGAGCCAGAGTTTCAGAATCAGAAACTTTATTTTTCCTTTGCAATTCTTTATTTTTGTTTTGCAATACTTTATTATTTTGCAAATATATGTGGCATGGTTATGACTCCATATATTTTGCTATAAACAATTTTGCCTAGTGTGTGTGTGTGTGTGTGTGTGTGTGTGTGTGTGTGTGTGTGTGTGTGTGTGTGTGTGTGTGTGTGTGTGTGTGTGTGTGTGTGTGTGTGTGTGTGTGTGTGTGTGTGTGTGTGTGTGTGTGTGTGTGTGTGTGTGTGTGTGTGTGTGTGTGTGTGAGAGAGACAAGGCCATGTAGTAAGGCATGAGGACACAGGCCAGAGACCATTTTAGTTTTTTTTCCAACAAAAGTAGTTTTTATTGTGACCAACAGTCATTTTATTGGCAGAATGTACATTATTGGGTGAACTAACCCTTTAAATATTAAGATTCACTTGGCTAAAAAATGGCTTAAAGGGTAACTAAACCCTAAACCAACTTTTTTTTTTTGTTAATGATCTGTAAGAATGGGGCTTTATTAGTGCTGTTCATTGATTCGAGTAACTTTTTTGACATTTGGGTATAAAGTGTTTGAATTCTACAATATATGGTGTAAAAACGTCTGAGTTTTTCAGGCCCTGTTCAGGTTGAAAGGTGGCTACTGCAGTTGAATTTTCCTATTGGATGTTTGTTTTGGTGGTACCTGACGTAAGCGGTACTACGTGACGTAAGCAGGTTCCAGCTCACTACGCCTTTTGTACGAGCTCTCTACGCCCTTGGCAGTATAAAAACCATCTTGTTTCGTCAAAACCACTGTAGTAGCGAGTCAGGAGTTGGAATTGCGAGTATTGAAAACGATCAGGATAGAGTATTTTAGCATCTATTTAGCATAGCATTTATATAGTTATTTAGATTATTTTGTGTAGCCTAGGTAGTTAATTAGCATAGTTGTTAGTGTAGTATTGTTAGAAGCATAGTTAGTTAGTAGCATAGTATTGCATCAGTTAGGATAGCTTCAAGTTAGCATAGATTTATCTGTATTTAGTACAGTGGTCAGGATGGTAACGCAATAGAGGTGGAAATGGGCTTCTCCACACAGTGCCAAACGCTGCTCCTCCTGCATGGACTCCATCACCGCAGCGGCGTCTTGAGGTGAGTGATCATATATATTTTAATCACAATTTATGGTTAGGCTAAAGTTAATCCTCTGGAGTCGACAAACGTGCCGGCTAGCATCGTCGGATGCCGATAGAGATGCGGGAGTTAAGACCGCAGTTTGAGCCAGCGGCTCGAATTGATATGGCTCTGGCCCTGCGTCCGCAAACAATTCACCCTCCTCCACTTCAGGTGAAGGTGGGGGAGAAAAGTCCTCGACTTCAAATGACAGCTCTGTTGCAAAGCTACTTGCGTCACTCCAGTCACTCTCCATTTTAGAGTCTGACAGCAGCTGTCAATCAATCCGTCACTGCGGGTCTCAGGTGCACACATTGGATTGAGCATTAGTGATGACACTGAAGGAAAGAGGAACAAACATTTGAAGTCATCATTACAGTGATCAGTGCTTACTGTAGTTGGGCTTGTGACTCTGGGTTGTGTGTTCAGAAAACACATTTATTGCATAAGAGGAAGCTGAGGTAGAATAACATCAGGTGATGTTGACTGTTAATGTCATTATGAAGTGTCGCTGTTCACTTCTGAAGTCTAATCATTGAACAAAAATGTGTTTTGTTATCAATTTGTTTGAATATTGTGCTATTGAGCATGTGAAACTACTGAGACAAACAGATGTTATGAAAACATATTTTGAGCAGAGAGTTATTAACTACGGTGCTCTTTAGACACTCACAGACATCAACAATCAGCATCTTAAACGCAACAATGGTGACATGCTTCATGCCAGCACACAAAACTCATTCATGACTCCCAGCATGCATCTTTGATATATATATTTTTGATTGTCCCCATTTTGAAGTTTGTATGATGAGTGTTGATGTCTTGCGTCTCAACTTTTACATGAAAGGTTGTAGTGTTTTTGGAGGATCTCACACAGATCTATTCAGTGTTAAGTGAGATTTTAAGTGAGACATGTAAAGTCCATGTTCACACTGTCTCCACGACTTCATATCAACATTGTATTTATTTCCCCCATGAATTTGATGTAAAAAGCAGTCCATACACTATATGTGCTATTGCTTCTTGCCAGTCGTCCGCCGTTTTTGGTTAATTTTGTTTTGGGTGAGAGATTTTGCTAGATTTCCTGTGTTCACAGGCTGGACTCTGGTTGTTTGTGAATGGAATCTGTTAGTGTATGGTGTGCTTTCCTGGTCACATCACAGCACTCCACACTAGAGGAACAAAACTGTTAAATCTATGATTTCTTATCGTCATTTGTGGTCTTTCACGTTTTAAAAAATCGTATAATTCTTTAAAAATCTTTTAGTGTGACCCAAGCATTAACGAAGCCCGTCTGATCTATATTAATAATAGTGGGAAGCACCAACTCGAGTTGAGTCTGTAAATTGTTTGCTAGAATTTAAATATCTACATTAAGTAAAGAAATAGGGTGATAAGATCCACATGCTTCAGTGGGTTTGCCTTTCTTTAAAATAACACAAATATTAGCTTCCAACTAAGTAGGCAGATTGCCAGACTCAACATAGACTGTAAAAAGTAAACATATGCAGTTGTTGCTTTAAGGAGGTATTTCTATCTGATTATACCTACACATTCTAGTTTTGTTGTTGTACTTCAACCAGTTTGATGTAACATAAAACAAGGGAATGATGTTTTAACTTAATTGAGTTACATTGACCCAACGGACAATTTCCATTAAAGCTCAGGATGGACACATTCGACACATGCAATTGTCATTTGGGGTTATTAAACACATTAAGTTGCATCGACGTATAAATCAGAGTCCATGATGATTATGGCATCATCACAACACAGCCCAAAGCACCTGATCAACTTTCTCTTGGTTTCTTCTTGCCATAATAAACATGCTTTATAAACACACAGTTACAGCATCCAAAAAAAAAAAAAAAAAAAAAAACTATAAAATAAAATTATAATCTGTAAATAAATGGCTAAAGACATAAAACAAAATCGAATTACCCTGAATGCCAAACAATAAATTAGAACTATTTACACTCTTCAAAATATTAACAATTAAGTCCTTTAAAAGGTGGAGGCTGACGCCGGTCAGTTTCATATATGAGAGCCATGCTCAACAGAAACTTCACAAGACAAGGAAAAACAACAAATGACCTGGACAAGTTTTAAAAGATACACAAGTAACACAAATACAGGTCATGCAGTCATAGATGTTCAAAAGAGCCGGCAACAGCGGTAAGCCCCAACGTAACAGTTAACCCGTTACTGGTATACAAAACATACTTAGTCAGCCTTAAGACAAAATACAAAAAAAGTCAACAAAGTGACATCTCGTACTGTTGAAACTTACTATTCGTTCCCCGTTGGGAATACACAGAACAAAATGTTATGCCATTTTCTTTTTATATTGTGTTGTTTTCCACATGTCTTGTTAGATTTGACTTGTGTGCTGTCTAGTTGTATGTCAATGTTATTTTTCCCTTTTTGGTTTAGAAAATATAAGCTTTGCTCTTTATGATTCCATGTTTTGGACTGTGTACTTCCCAGAGACTCTTACAAAGTTTAGTTTACTACTACAGTAAAATGTGAATCTTAAAGTAAAGTCTTATCTGTTATTTTTGTATTCTAATATTTAATGCGCTTATGCACTCTGGAAAAATGTTAACACAGTTTTTGGTACTTAAAAATGGTTACTTAGAAATCCATACCTATGGCTGTAAGAATTAATTCATATAAATATTAAGAGGGCAGCACAGTGGCTCACAGGTAAATTAGCGATACTCAAGTGTCTGTGTGTGAGCCCCGTTCAGGTTGTTTTGAACACTCAGAAACAACTTTTTCATAACATTTTCAAAATGATAGAATGGGACGTTCCTCTACTGTTCACATAAACCAAGAAAAAACTTTCTTAATACATTAAAAGTATGGATGTTTTTGACGTTTAAAAAACATTCAGAAATAACGTTTTCATAACATTTTCAAAATGATAGAATGGAGTGTTCCTCTAACATTCACATAAACCAAGAAAAAAACGTTCTTAATACATGAACAAATCTGGACGTTTTCAACATTTAAAAAACATTCTGAAATAACGTTTTAATAACTTAATGGGAATGTTAGCAAAACATTCTAAGTACATATTTTTGTTAGCTGGGTAGTTCAACAAGTCTGTGTTTTCCCAAAACCATAGTTCTAACTAACATTCGCAAACAGCATCTCAAAGTTGTGTGGTTAGAACGACAGTTCTTACCCTGTGGATAGAAGCAGAGTTTCTTGTTTGCATGACATGTGAACTCAATAAATCTGAGTTTTCTGACTACAGAACTATGCCCCGAGCTTCCTGCAACATACCTCTTTAAATTTATATTTTTCAAATGGAAAACAGGGGTTACCAATTGGAATTTGCATTAATCAAGGTCCCAGATTTGGGCAGTTTACACCTTTTGGGGACAGGGGCACGCCCACCACAGTGAGCAAAGTATCTCTAAACTCTAAAAACCTTTATTACCCTTTGGTTTACTTCTATGGGAATAAGACATTTGTACCAGTCGCATTGAGACATGGACATGAACATGAACTTTCCTGTAGCTCAAACAGTAGGGTGTTGGCACTTGCAACGCCAAGGTCATGGGTTCGATTCCCAGGAAAGCAAGAACTGATAAGAATGTAAATGTGTTCCTTGAAATGCAATGTAAGTTGCTTTGGATAAAAGCATCTGCATAAATGTAATGATGATTGTTTTCACATTAAACCATATAGATTTTTGGGTGGATTTCAACATGTGGAGAGGAGAGATGGGGAATGAGATGTAAATTAAGACAATACTTGGGTGATCAACTCAGTGTGATAGGAATGCTATTTCCGAGAGAGGGAGTTCAAATGTTAATTTCCTTTGTTTTCTCAGAGAGTCATCTTCTCTTCCAGTTTTTCCAGTTTCTCCAGCTTACAGTCTGTAAATATCCATACCTTGTTTCCACTGAAAGTCAAACTCCTTTGGAAAACATTGATCTGGTTTTAAAGTCATTCAACCGCTTCAGAATGGCGTGTATCATGGGATGGATAGGAAAGCAGGAAGATTAGACAGGAAATCCTCCATTTCGCTTATTGTTTGAAGAACTTGACGTCTGCATACATGCTTTGTGCTGATTCATCCTCGAGTCTATCTTCATCAGTTGTGATAATATGATAGGTACCTAGAGGTCCAATTGGGTCAGTGTGTTTAATTGGTTCCTCTTCATTTTCAGAGTCTTCAGCATCTGATCACGTAAGCGCTCTTCTCTTACCACTATGATCAAAATGTGCAAGAAATGCTCTCCAGCTTTTTTCTTTCTTTTTGTCTCACACAGAATCTGAACACAGCCAGTCACACCAGCAATGGCTTTGGGAAATTTATCTGTCAAGTTTGACAGATAAATAGCCATCGTAAGGCATTTATGGGCACTTAAGCCCCATATTTCCAGGTAATCCACTGGTTGCAGTGGGCAGTGCTTCAAGTATGTGTCATAAAAATCATGATACACACACAACTGCAGTGTTTTAAGGTGAATTAAACTTTTTCCGATTTCAAAAGTCTACCATTTGCAGCTTTTTCCCACCCTCCTTAGTTTATCATTTTGGTACAATTTTCACAATGCAAAACCACAACCAAAAAAGTCAACATATTTTTTTCAAATGTTTAACCATACTGTAATTTCAGACTTACTGAAACGACTTTTCACAGTGTGGCTGATCATACCTGTAAAAGTGTGTGTACGCATTTGTAACTTGGTAGGCACAACACCCAAAGGGCCCAAATGACAGCCCATCAAAGCCCCCAAGGCTGGGCTACTTGATCTTATAGTTACGGTCACTAAACAATAAATGTGATGTTTACAGAGAAATTTAAACCTTGTCTATATGATAATGATATGGTGGAAGAACTTCTGTGGTGTAGCCAAATGCCTATTTGTTCTCCTCTCATTTTATTTACCTTTCTGTTATTACTTTCGTCTGCTTTTACATTTTTGTTATTCATGGTGATAACACTCTATTGAGAATTAGTAGACATGAAGGTGCAACGTTACTTTTAGTTAACAGAATGTGTTAAAGGTTATATTAAAATACAGTCAAACCAAAAGTCTTAAAGAAAATGTAAATGGCATGAGAGGCAAAAATGAAAATATCCAGGCTCCGCCTATGATTGGGTGTGAGGATGCGTTGCTCACTCCCAGTGTATAAATATGACCATATGATTGACTGTTCAAGAGTGAATCCTCATCCCATACAGAAGAAGTATCTCAGACACTTGGATTTTTTTTTATTGACCATGCACTTACACTGGCTAATAGTTTTTCTTGTCTCAATGGGTAAGTAAATATTGCTTAACACTTTACAATAAGGTTCAATTTGTCAACAGCAGTTAATGCATTAGGCATCACAAATGACAACGTTTTTTCCAACACTTGTTAATCTAGATCAGTGTTTCCCAACCCTGCTTAAGGAGGCACACCAACTCTACGCATTTTGGATGTCTCCCTTATCTGACCCAAATAGTTCTGGTCTGAGCTGATGAGTTGAATGGGGTGTGTTTGATTAGGAAGAGTTCAACAATGTGTAGTGATGGTGTGCCTCCAGGAACAGGGTTGGGAAACACTGATCTATAATATTAATTAATACATATTGTTAATTCATGTCTGTTAATAATATATATTAATAATATATATAACCAATGCTGTTTTCTCAATTTGAAATGTTAATAATGTGTTAGAAACCATTGAAACAATGTTAATGCATCAACGTTAACTGCATTGAATCAACATCATCACTGTTGCACCCACAATTAATGCTTAAATAATGTTGAACTTTCATCAAAAAAATCAATGGTAATGATAGGCTATTAAATCAATGTAACATTGTGATGTTGGTTCAGCATCATTCTTGCACTCTCAGAAAATGAAACACAACTACAACTGACTTAAAGCCACGCAACATGAAATCAGCTGCAAATAAAAGAAGACTTTAAAATATGTGAAGATCTCAGCAGAAGATGATTAAACAACTCCACAAACAGCATTACCAGCTTCACTTATTACTAACCAGACTGGCTATTACTATTATTGTCATATGTGTACAAAAGCTTTCATTAAGAATTAACAGAGTTTTAACATTAATTCATGTTGATGTTTTATTGAATGTAAGCTTTGTTTGATTAGTTACCATTATGGTGATCAGTGTTCCCTTTCAAAAGCTACTCTCATTGCTGCTGATTCATACTCAATGGGAAGAACCTTTGTTTGATCAGTTGTGAAGTATGTATGGCAAACATGCCAAGAATTTGGTTTAAAATTATGGCACTTGTCTTTTTTTCCTATAAGCTTTATGATCTGTTAACATGCATGTGGAGAACGTCTGCCTGTCATAACGTCTAAACTAACAATGTGCATGTGACATGCGTGTGGGGAATGTCTGCCTGCCTTAACATGTCTAGTTATTGAACTGAATTGAATCTTCACTGAAATGACTGAAACAATGACTTTAATGTCTTCTGTACTTCTGCTTTATAGCAGAATTTGTCTTTTATTTGTTTGGATCCTTGATCATTATTTTCATGTTCATTAGCCTACTGTAAAGCCATTTTTAAACAATCCGTATTAGTAGCCTAAAGCGCTAGGTATAGCCTAGGAGTCAGAAAGTAGAAGTCCTGCCATATGTTTATTCCACCCATAAACTCAGCCAGCTGATTTCACTAATTAGTTCTGTCTCCTGTCTGAATTAGCAGATCCAGGTGATTGGAACAAAATACTGAGGAGGACTTTTACTTTTACTAATGCATTGTAAAGCATTTATAAAGGAGATTTAAAGACTCAGTTATCTTCTAAACAGAAAAAGGAAACACAACACAGTGATACAGAACATAGAAATATTTAACTGAGCCTTTAAATCTCCTTTATAAATGTGTTATAAGGCATAACTAGTCCTCACTTGAGCTCACAAAAATAGATGACTGACCACTACTAAATGCTTTATAACTACCTGAATTAACCCTGAATTACAGTAGAAATACATGTTAATAAAGCATAGCACACAAGTAACTATTACTATATGTCTGAATAATAAGATGTATGAATGTACATTTAAATAGTTTATTAATCATTTACTCACACTATCTAAGTGATCTTATGAACCACTGACAACTCCTAAATAACTGCTTTGTAAATAATGCTAGAAATGATAAATTGATCGTTAAAGTATGAAAATACAATTATTAAACACATTATAGATACTTTAAAACAAGAATAAAGCATTTATAGCTGTATTTATATACTGCTTATTAATGTCTAATAATGCTTTACAAATGATGAATTAACTGTTTACTAATGCTTAACTAATGATTAACTGCGTGGAGTTATTATAATGTGTTACCCACAATTGTTAAATACAAATGACATCATTGATTCAGGCTATTTCATGATGATTTTAAAATCATCAACAGGTGACCATCATCACCTGATCTCATTTCATTTTAGCTTTCTTTACTACTGCAAATGTGTTTAACAAACACACTATCACAGCGGCCAATAAAGACAAAAGATATAATAAGAGTTAAAGCCCAACTAATGGGCACACTGATCACTGTTATGGTGACTTCAAATGAAACACATTAGAGTTAAACCTTTGTTAATTCTTAATAACAACTTCTGTAGACGTCTGACAGAAATAAAGTCAGTCTGGTTAGTAATAAGTGAAGCTGGTAATGCTGTTTGTGGAGTTGTTTAATCCTCCTCTGCTGAGATCTTCACAGATTTAATGTCTTGTTTTCTCTTCAGTTGATTTCATCTAAGGCTGTGTCTGAAGTCAGTTGTAGTTCTTGTGTTTCTGCTCGTCTCTTTTTCTGTTCTCTTCTTTCCTTCAGTGATTCTGCTTGTTAACAGGCTTATTAAGGCTGAAATGACTCCATATTTAAAGACCCCTGGACTATACACCTCTGAACCCGAGTGCGCAGCGTATTTCAGCTCCGTTGTTGTATCCATTAAATACAAATAAAAGCCTGACTGCACTAAATGTTCAGTTTTCTGATAATATAATTCACATATTAAAGTGTGGGAATAAATTAAATGTAACAATTATATTAAATAAATTGCGCTGCGTACTCAATAAGCGCTTTGAAGCGTGAGTGTCAAATGTAACATCACTAGGAGACATAGAATGTGAAATGTAGAAAGACGAATGTTTAAACATGAAATTCTTTTTCACTGTGTGCTTGGAGAATATACTCAGCTGTGTTACTGAATGTCTCATATGCAAAGGACAGGAGTCTGATGCTGTAAACTGCAGCAAACCAGAAACAGCTCAAGCTAAAAAGAGACTTTTTGATCGTCTCAGCTTGACCGAGAATTACTCTCAGAATACTAGAATGTCGCCCTTGACATTCCACGACGACCCTGAAGACGTCATATACTTCGACCCTGCCATCATTTCTGTGGACCTATATGTGACCTCCATCACAAATGTGGTATGTGTCCAGCATGATTCAGGACATTATGGGATATCAAGTTGTAGTGTCATCTCTCAACACTTCTTTTTATCTACAGAATGAAAAAGCCCAGAGCATCTCGACACAGGTCAAAATGATAACTGTAAGTGTTTTAAAAGTTGTGATTAGAGGTTTTAATTGATTTTCAAGCATACACACAGTGAATTCCCTGGTGTTGAATGAACACCGCTCAGCGTTCATATGGGAACAACCAGCAGGATGTTATAGCAACACTGAAGCAGTGTTAGAGTTAATGAGATAAGTGATTAACTGAGTGATGATTGTTTGATTATTGAAGACATCTGATGATAATAAGCAGAATCACTTAAGGAAAGAGAAACACAAGAACTACTACTGACTTCCAGACACAGCTTTAGATGAAATCAACTGTAGATAAAATACATTAAATCTCTTACAAACCAGATTGACGTTATTTCTGCCATTCATCTACAGAAGTTCTTTTTGAGAATTAACATTAAGGTTTAGACTGTTGATGATTTATTGAAAACATTTGGTCGCCATTATGGTGATCACTGTTTCTTTAAATCAGTTTGTTGTTTTTGTAAGTGTTTAACAAAGCACATACATTGTTGCAAACGAAGCCATAAACAAAACTGACCAGGTGAGATAGTTATCATCATAAAGAAGAAATGTTGATTAAATTCATTTCTGACAGTTTATTGTATTCATTGTTAATAAATGTTCACCAGCAATAATTTCTTGCCACAGATAACTCATTCTGAATGTATGTGTGCTTGATGTATGTGTGCATCTAAAAAAATCCCCCATTTGTATTTAAAAATGTAAAAAAAAAAAACTATATCTCATGATCAGTTTCGTTTATGGCTTCATTTGCAACAATTTATGTGTTTTGTTATACATTACTACAAAAACCAAAAACTGATCAAAAAAAAAAAAAAAGTCAAACTACCCAACTAAATGAAACACTGCTCACCATAATGGAGACTAAACATTTTTAATAAATCATCAACATCTAAACCTCTGTTAATTCTCAAAAAGAACTTCTGTAGATGAATGGCAGAAATAACGTCAGTCTGGTTTGTAATAGGAGATTTATGCTGCTTTCACACTGGCTCGTTTGCTGTGGTCCGGGCCCGAGCGCGTTTGTTCCCGGCGCCCCCCGCAGCGTTGGTCTGGTTTCACACTCAACTTGATTCTATCGAACCCTGGTGCGTTTGCGTGCATCTTACGTCATTGCAAGCGTGCACGGCGCATGATAGAAAACAGAACGCGAGTCAATATATTGTGTTTTTTATTAATTTGGTGCTATTATGCACAGCTGAGTGAACAACACAGGTTTACTGTGTGTGTGTGTCACATAAGGTGGTTTTCTGCTGCTTGCAAACAAACTCTTTTGAGGAGACAGTGGATTTCCATTAATTTATTGTCCTGATTCTGCGCGCTATGCGCGAATACACTGCAGGCTCACGCTCGTATCCAAGGTAAATCATCAGCACTATCATCCCTTACATGCGTTTTATTTAACTAAATACATAATAATCAGCTAAAATGCATGGGCAGGTCACTTTTCTAACCTGAACAAGTGCGCACCCGAGTCCGTGTTGCTTTCACTTTCACTCGAACCGCAACACGGTTCCTCCTCCAGGTAGTCTCGGGTTCGGTACCCCAGTGCGCACCCGGGTCCACATGACAGCATTCACATTAGCGATTTTTCATGCGAACCGTGCCCCGTTCCAAAATAAACTGCCAGTGTCAAAGCACCCTTAATGTCGTTTATCTACAGTTGATTTCATCTAAGGCTGTGGCTGAAGTCAGTTGTAGTTCTTCTGTTTCTCTTTTCTTCAGTGATTCTGCTTATTATCATCAGGTGTCTTCAATAATCAAACAATCATCACTCAATTAATCACTTAAGTATCTCATTAACTCTAACGGTACTGATCCACTTGTCCGTGCGACTCTTCTGTAGCGCCGCACTCCACTATATTCCTATGGGTGACGTCAAGCGACTTTGACGCGCCCGCAAAGCATTCCGGGAAGGCGGCGCTTCATTTGGAAAAATGCTTCACGTCAAAAAGCTGGCCGATGCCCATCTTTATGCAAATGAATTCCGTTGAACGCGACGCGACTATCCAATAGAAGTTGAGCATATGGAGACGGGGGGAAGTCTCTCGCAGGTCCTCTGTTCTAATACGCAACATTTCCCGCTCGGTCAAAACCACGCCTATAGCGGTAAACGCTCATCAACGTACAAATGTGGCGAGGCGTCACGACACCATGCGACAGTCGTGTCGGACAAGTGGATCAGTACCGTAACACTGCTTCATGTTACTTTAACACCCAGCTTATGGTTCCCATAAGAACACAGAATGGTGTTAATTCAACACTGGAGAATTTACTGTGCAATATCTGTCTTATAATCACTCTGAACTTCATCTAATTTTCCAGGGTTGGCCAAATTCCAATTTGACGTGGAAACCTGACCAATATTGTGGAATCACATTATATGCAGCTCCTAAAAATTTGTTTTGGACTCCAGACATTAATATAATGGAAAGGTATAAAAAATACTTCTGCCAGAACCTTTTATTTTGGTTGTTTTTACCTTTTAATGATAGGTCAGAAAGATTTAAAAATGATGGATAGAATAAAGGTAATAGTATGACAACGGAAATGACAGGAAATTATAAAACCGATTCAAAGGCTTTGTTCATACTACACATAAAACAGCCTGTGAGATAAGCCTTGGCTGGTCCCTGGAGCGTACGATCACACCGGTGTGATTAGAATGTTTAGTGCTTCATGTGATCAGCTCAGCGCTGTCATATATCACAACTATTCAGTGTTTTCTACCACATAAGGTTTATTTTAGGTTTCAGACTAGGGTTGTGCATAACCACACTGTCAACATCACCGACACGAGCATATAAGGAGTCCTCAATGAAAATGTTTTTAAAACCGACTACAAAACTACATCCCACCTCAAAATTGAATTGCAAGGTGATATATTCAAGGTGATATATTCAAGGTGATATATTCAAGGTGATATATTCATTTTGAAATAAATGTAAAATTGTCAAGAGTGCTTGTTATAACAGACACATCATTCTAATTCAGTTTGTTGTTTGAGCCTCTAGGTGAAAACTGCATCGTTGTACGCCAACATTTTGTTTCCGTAGCACATTAACAAAACATTTAATGACACTAAAAGCAATACAATTAAAAGTTAATAATAATAATAATATGACTAAAATTATAGGTCTAATAACAGTCTTCAATTCACGAACACAGCACAAATCTGCCATATGTGAAAATCAAAAGCAGCTTTAAACACAGACAGGCGTTTAACAAGAAATATTTTCACTGTTATTAATGTAGGTCCACAAGAGAAATATTAAGCCAGTAAATTAAGATAGTTGATATAGCATTATCCATCGTTGTCTGAGAGTATGTGCCATTAATGCAGTGACAGATGCTGAAAGGTCAGTCCGTTTCTGCTTTCTACATTCTTAACTTGATTATGCTGAATAAACTGATAATGCATGTGGTCCTGTAAACGCATTCACCCGTTTTCCTTTATTGGAGTCAAGTTATAAGCTTAAGCATAAATCGATAGATTTTTGCCCCGATTTATCCCGCCATGTAAAACACATTAATCTGTGTTTGTTGAGCATATTGAAGTGTGCATAGGAGGATTGTAGTGTACACCCCTGACATGACACCCCCTCAGTAGTTCGCAAATTTGCAAATACATTTGATTTGAATACCAATCATCATGTCTTTAATAATCAGTGTTAATTTATCCATTTAGCATCAAGACAGATTTTGGAACAAAGGAGTCTCCATATGTGCAGTTATTCAGTGACGGCTTTACAGTCTCAACTGATGTTTTAGCTCTGACCACGGCCTGTAAGATGGATCTCTTCAGGTTTCCCTTCGACATCCAAATCTGCAATATAACACTTCAGTCTACAGTGTATTCAGGTACATCTGAAACACATTAATCAGTTTAGACAAACAAACACATATGAAAGATCACATGGTTTATTCTTCTAAACTATTTGAGTTTAATATGAAATACTAAAATATGAATGTCTGTTCCCTCAGATCAGGAGATTATACTTGACGCATTAACTGATGCAAAGTGGGCGACATTCAAGTCGAAGGAGCTCTTTCAGGCCCAGGGAGAGTGGGATCTCGTCAGTATAAATAGCAGTAATGCTACCATTGATGGTGATGTTGGAGAGTTTTACATTAATCAGCTGATATATCAGGTACAGAGTACTGGGTATGAAATATAAACCAATATTTAATAATAAAAGAAAAGAAAAGAACAAAACAAAAAAATAACAACTATTGTCAAAATTAAATTATAAATTATTTTAACTCTTAAAAAGGCAGGTGCATCAAATATCTTATAAATTAAGAGAGTATATACTTTAATAATATGGTTCACACACCAGAAGGCGCACAGATGTTGCATGGAAGATGTGAATATGCGTGTACATCTATCAGCATTACATTATTTATTAATAGACCCTTTTACAGCATGCTAAATATGTTTGGAATAAATCATTCATATTGATACAAATATTTCAAGGATATTACATTTTCATGGTGGCCGAGAAGTGCAAAACAAATCACAATTATGAAAACAAAATTACAATTACAAATCCAAAAAACAAAACAACAAATTGTAAACACAGTGGCTTTACTAAAACTACAATGACAAGATTAAACAAAATAAACAAAATAACAATGACAAGTCATTCAAAACAGAAAAGGTTGGTATATTTTGCAAATGGAATACAGCTGATTAGATGAGACATTAATCAATCAAGATGCACAGATTCACTGTCTTAAAGAGTCATTCAGTCATTTATTTCGTTCAAACAGCCGATTTGTTTTGGAATATCAAGTGTTTGGCTGTGAAATCTCCCCCATACCCTTAAATAGAGCACTATTTGAGGGGACAGCCATTTGTAGTGGTGTCAGAAATCATAGTGGACGTTATCGAGTGCACATTAAATCCCAAAATGCACCGCAATAACAGTAGTCTAGACTCTAGAGAATGTGCCAAATGTGCATACTACCCATCCTAAATAGTATGTGACATTAGTAATTGTCAATACTATTTAGGGCAGATAGGGCGGATATTATGCACATTGGGATGCAGGGAATATGTCTAGAGAATACCCATAATGCACAATAAGAGTCACAGGCCTAATTAATTCCCGCGTCTGACCAGAAGATGGCACCGCAGATGTACAGGCAACAGTGTAATATAATACAGGTATAAATTCCTTTTTAATTGATTATTAAATGGTTTTACTAAGGTTTACACATGATAGTTTCCATGACAGAGTTCAAGATAAATCCTTTAAAGGAGAACTCCGGTCAATTTTAACATTGAGCTCATTTTTTTGTACATTTGGAGTGCTGTCAGTACAGAGAACAACGACAAAAATCGGTGTTGCCTACACTGTGTTATCCTCTTTTTAAAATTTGCACCCTGTTGACTTCAATGGGGCAAGTTTTAAACCTGCTTTTAGCCTCTTAACATCCTTGATGTGTAATTACAAGTGCCCACACTGTAAAAAAAAAATCCTAATTTTACAGAAAATAACTGTGATTTTTTTTACGATCATTTTCTTTCATTTTAAATTGTACTCAAAACACTGTAAAATTACAAATAATATCTGTAAAATAAAAATTCAGCTGTTATTTTAGGTATTGTGACATTAATGACAAATTACAGTAATTCACACTTTTTATACAGAAAATTGATTGTATTTTTCATACAGTATTTTTTCTGTTTTCTTAAATTACATAAAAATGTATGTAAAATTACAAATATAATCTGTAATTTAACAGAAAGAAAACAGTTAAATGATAAAATGGTCAAATGACTGTCAGCTCCCCAAAAAACTGTAAAACATCCTAAATTAAATAAACTGAAAAACACTGTTATTTTACAGGTATTTCCTGAATAATCACGATCAAAAACCTTCATTGTAAAAAAAATCGTAAAAAAGGGTCAAATGACTGGCAGCTGCGGCTGCCAAACAAAAACCTTAAAATTAAAGTAAAATATGCTAATTTAACCCGTTCAGACCTGAATTATGTTTTAGGTTTCTGAAAAATATAAAAGTACATTTTCCCAGCTCATGAGGCTTCTATAAATGAGACCAAATAAAAAAAATAAAAATAAATGTTTTGTTTTGCTTTAATTGTAATTTTTTTTGTCCATTTCAATGGACGTCAGGTCAAAACAGGTGTACTTCACAAAAATGTACCAACATAAAATTAAATAATAAACATAAAAATTGTTAGTATATACTTAAAGCTTTTTCTCAAGGTCAAAAACTTTTCAACAGTATACCATTTCAACTTTAATTTTGAGGTTTTTGTTTTACAGATTGCACATTGTTTGTAATAAACTAAATATCTTAGAATCAATCAATATGGTCATGTTAGAGTCATTTTCTTTGCGAATCTTTCTTTTTTAGATCAAAAACTTGAACATTACAACATTTCAACTTTAATTGTAAGGTTTTTGCTTTATAGATCGCACATTTGTTTATTCATAACAAAATAAACCTAGGAATCAATCAACACATTCACTTTAGAGTAATTTACTGTGTGCATCTTTGAAACAATTTCTCTGTTAACGATTTTCTTGTATTTCTACAGTACATTACTGGCAGCACGGTTGCCATGCATGATGCATGTATTTCGATTTCCAGTAACTGTACTGTAATTCACTTTACAGTACACAAGATCAGTACTGTAAACTACCAAATAGTACTTTACTGTATTTGTACTGTATTTCGTCATTTGATCTGCTTTTGCTGTAATTAATTATACGGTATTGTACTGTAATATCTATATTGATACATTACTGTTAAATATTATTATAATTTTCAAAATAATTACTAATAATTATAATATTATATCATAATAAATATAATATGTAGTTATTAGGAAATATAGGCTATAGTAGGAAATAATATGGAAATCAATGGCTATACTGTCAACTGTCTAGTTACCGACATTCTTCAAAATATCTTCTTTTGTGTTCAGCCGAATAAAGAAACTCATACAGATTTGGAACAACATAAGGATGAGTAAGTGATGACAAATATAATTTTTGGGTGTACTATACCTATAAAGGGATAGTTCACCCAAAAATTTAAATTGGCCCATGATTTACTCACCCTCAAGCCATCCTAGGTGTGTATGACATTGTTCTCCTTTCAGACGAATACAATCGGAGTTATATTAAAAAATGTCCTGGCTTCCAAGCTTTATAATGGCAGTGAATGGTTGTTTCTGTTTTGAAAGTCCATAAACGTGCATCCATCCATGATAAAAGTGCTCCATGGCTCTTGGGGGTAAATAAAGGCCTTCTGAAGCGAAGCGATGCGTTTGTGTAAGAAAAATAATTAATTTTCAAGTTACGCTTTAGATTTATGTCAAATCTGTATGTTTTGTACAGTTTCGCCGGAAGCTAGTCATTTTACTTTATAAAGTTTTAAATACGGATATTTTTCTTACATCTCCATCTTCCTCATCATCACTCCACATAAAGTCAACATCTGAGATACTTCCATCAGCTATATGTTCAAGCACTTCAAGAACTATATATTCTGCATATGAAAAAGTTAAAAAAATGTATCGGTACTGTGATATAGATTTTTTATATAAGAAATTTCAATCAGCATTACTGGACTTCAATTACTGGAATGTGATTTCAGTAACAGGCTTTTGAACCCACTGTCCATTCTAATGGACAGACACATTTGAAAAAATCCTGATTTAAAATTTGAAATTCTACAATCGATTTTTAACTTTAATTAATAATTTCAATCTTTCTATTTTACATACAAACTATGAAATACTGACAAACATATCAAAAAATTTAAATAAAACCATAGAAAATGTTGCTTGCTTCTGTGTTTGGAGTGAAGTGCTGACATGCTTCTCTTCAAAGTAGTGTTTTTTTTTATAATTACTACATGCAGAGCTTTACTGCCATTTGATTGGATGACAAGCGTCCAATCTAATGGACTGCAGGCTTTAAACTAGGTGAAGTGCTCCAGAAGTAAAAAAAAGGGGGGGTTGACATGTGATGTCCATTGTAATGGACGCAGGGTCTGAATGGGTTAAAAAGGCAGGGGTATCAAATATCTTATAAATTAAGAGAGTATATACTTTAATAATATGGTAATAACATGAACAAAGGTTCATAACAACTGTAATAAGTGAATTGCTTATTGTTAGTTCATGTAAGTACATTAATTAATGTTAACAAATGAGACCTTATTGTAAAGTGTTACAATAAAATGAAAAATTTAGTTCTAACCAAACACAAATCTTTGTCACCATTAAAATTGAAATGAAATGAATTTTATATATTAGTGATAGGCAATATGACCAAGTTCAAATATCACCATATGAGTTTTATTTAACGATATATCACAATACATGTAGCACTTTAATTAAATTCTTACTAGTAACAATTATAAAGAGAGCTCTCTAATCCAATCATTATTGGTAATAAGAGACCCAACTGTTTGTTCTTTAAAAATCTCTCTCTCTCTCTCTCTCTCTCTCTCTCTCTCTCTCTCTCTCTCTCTCTCTCTTCATGGCAGGTCACCATAAAAAGGAGACCTCTACTGTATGTCATAAACATTATAATACCTGTATTTTTCTTCCTCGTGCTGGATGTGATCGCCTTCTTCATTGACACAAGTGGATCAGACAAAGTGAGCTTTAAAGTGACTTTGCTCCTGTCTATTTCTGTGATGCTGCTGATTCTTTATAGCACACTTCCCTCTACGGCTGAAAACATCCCTCTGATTGGTGAGTCTAACATAGACCTGATTATTTAATATTACTTAATTTAGGTTAATTTTTACGAATGCAATCCTTTTAATTGAATCTCAAATGAAGTCACAACAATCAAACAATATGCATTAAACTTAGAATATTATCTTAAACTGAAATATAGTTGAGATTTTAAGGATTTAATTCTCAAACACGTTTCTCTAAGGTCAAGGAAATTTTGTATGTTCCCAGAACCAACACTCAGGGCCCTATCTTACACCCGGCACAATGCAGCGCCAAGCGCGATGCAAGTGTTTTTTTGCTAGTTTCAGACTGATGCAGTTTTCATTTTCACGTCCTGCACCACGTTGTTTAAATAGCAAATGCATTTGCGCCCATTTGTGCGCCCATTTGTGCGCCCATGGGGGTGCCGGTCTGAAAACGAGGTGTGTTCAGACGCATTGTTGGCGCATTGCTATTTTGAGGCAACAGAAATAGACTGCACCAACTGAAACCTGGCCTTAAGTCAATGGCGCAATATTTTTTTTTGTTATTTAATGAGCGTATTAGTAATGTGCGCCTATAGGCCAGTCCACAACGCGCGTACACTCTGCTTATTAAACACACAGGGACGCACAGCAGCTCACGAACATGCCAAATATTTAAAATAAAAGGATTACAATGTAAAAGATTATTGTTGTGTACATAAAGACATGATGGAATCTGGCTTGTCCCGTAGATGGTCTGCTTGCGCACTTTTTGCGCCTGACATGCCGACCATTTTTCCCGTCTTTAAGGCGAGACACGGCAGGCAAAAACATCGATTTTTCATGCAGTGGTCAGTTTTGAGATTTTGGGCTAGTTTACTCCTTCAATATGTGTTCTTTCAAGCTGCTATAAAGAAAACGTTGAAAATATACATTAAGATGTTTATTTTATTACATTTTGCTTACTTGCGGCAGTAAGTTTCGCCCGAATTTACCAGGAAGTTAGTATTCCAACGCGACATGCCGAGATCCGTCTGTTCACTGAAGTCTGTCATGACCGGTATCGTTGTAAAGCTCTGAGTCTGCTGCACAACGCTATGTAACCCAAATATGGGCATTTCCTTTCTATCAGTAACCAATCGTGAATGTCCAAAAGGGGATTTAAAGCTAACGACGAAATCTCATTTAGAGCTATTTAAATCTTTAACTGCCGTTTTCTCAAAATGAGTTTTTTGTCATTCGCCAGTAGAAACATCTCAGCCTATGTAGCACCTATGTACACCAAACTTTACAGTTATACACTTAGCAGTATTCTGAAGATATTTTCTGAGGGATTTGTTAATAAATCATTCCTGGCCTGATTTATGTGACATTTTAATAAAAAAAATATGGCGAAAATCGTTTTTTTATGGCTATGGACAGTATATTTGATTTCCGAGGTAATGAAAGTATATATCCTGAAATCCCTCTGAATTTTTATTTTCATCTTGTGTGTAAACAAAATGAAAAAATAATTTTGCACCTGGCTTTATCATATGTTCAGATCTATCTACTGAAAATATATGCAAAATCGTGCATATTTAATGAGATAATGCATGATTTGCATAATTAAACAAAAATTTCTAAAACTTGTAATTCATTTTTTTATATATACTTGTGTAAGTAATCAACTGAGGAAGTTTCATGGTGATATCTATTATTTTAAAATTTTACCCCATTCACCTGTAGTGTCTCGCCTTAAACTAACAAAAGTGGATTTGGACACGCCCTAAGTGAACTTGACCTAGGCTTTAGACCATGTGCTTAGATCGTTAAAATAGGGCCCTAAATGTTTGGAGAACATTTTTATAACAAAAATCTGTTAGCTGGGTTAATGATGAACACCTGCTGTTAACAAGCAGAATGGAAAGAGAACAACAAGAACAGAAACTACAACTGACTTCCAGTTGCTACAGTCCCTGCCACAGACTATCCGATTTCAGCAATCCTATAAGATCATTAAAAATCACACGGACACAAATGTACGACATGGATCTAAAAACTTGGGTACGACGTATGTAGACTGTACGAGGATGACACCTATTCAATTGTTGGCTACGACTCAAGACAGTATAGAATAATAAAACGTCATCAGTATGCGCTAGTGGTAAACAAATAGAGCAAGATGAATCACACTTGGGCAATTGTGATTTTTATGTGCCCTGAAAAAAAGAGGAAGTGAAAGAGGTCATGGCTAGGGAAAAGAGGAGAACTTGGCATGCCAATCTCGCAAAATGGAGATTGAAGTCAGTAGTTTTAAGTTTTAGCGGCATGTTGTGTTGATCAATTCACCATTTCATGTTGCATTTTTATTGGCAGTAGACATAGTCAGTAGACATAGGTCGTAGCAGCAAAAACACTGTGAGATGATCATGCTAAATCTCTGACACTGTCAGAAAATGATCGCAGGCTATCTTTGGTCACAAGACCGTGACAACGGCCGTCTTTGAACCTCTCTCACTGTACGACGTATAGGACCACCGTTTAAGAGCCACAACCACAGAAATCGCCACGATTTGCCATCCTTCGTCTGGGACAGGCCAAAATCATATAATGTGTACTGGGCATTAGATGAAATCGACTGAAGAGAAAAGACATTAAATCTGTGAAGATCTCAGCAGAGGAGGATTAAACATCTCCACAAACAGCATTACCAGCTTCACATTACTAACCAGGGTTGCGTTTTTCAAAAGCATCATAAGCCTAAGTTGATCATAAAAATAATTGCCAACAATGGTCTCTACGATCAACTTAGGATTACGATGCTTTTGTAAAACACAGCCCAGATAGCCTTTATTTCAGTCATTTTTATTTTATTGAAAAGAATAGTTTTGTTTGAAGTCATCATGATGGAGATCAGTGTTTGCTTTAGTTAGGCTCTTGACCCTTGACTTTCTAAAATGTTTTTAAAGCACATTAGTTATGGTAAAGGAAGCCCAAGACTAAATGTGATTAGGTGATGTTGTCTAGTTAGTGATGTTCACATAATCATCATGAACTGGGCTGAATCACTGATCATTCAGCCTAATGTTATAATTAAAATGGAGAGAAAAAAAAAGTATTATTAATTTTATGTTATTCATAATAGTACCTATGTGATTCGACAGCGTGAGTGTTGTGGTAATCAAATATTATGCAGGATTTAAAAAATATTTAGTGCACAAAAGGTTTTCATCTACAGCATTACAGACACACACAAACTACAAGAATGGCTATGGTTTCCTGTTTTTCACAGGGGTTTTCTGCTGTGCGGTTTTCTGTCTAATTGGCATCGGCTTGCTGGAGACCTTCCTTGTGAATTTTCTGATGGCTAGAGGTGCTGAGAAGAGATCAGTGGAAACAACATCTACTGTTAGTGGCCGAGATGGTAAGAGTCGACACAGCATCTGATTATGAGGAACATTTTTATGTATTTTATACTTTTACTTCACAAATTAAGGTTTAGTTGTGAAATTAAGTTTAAGATTTGTTTGCTTTGTCACTTGGTACTTTATGCAAATAAAATTAATCTTTAGATTAATTAGACTCCATGAAAAAAAAAAAGTAGGGGAGAGCGGGGCACAACCTAACGCTTTTTGACTTTCTCAGTTTGTGTAAATCTACTTATGGTTCAGAGTATTTATTTTTTCCCACATTAATTTCCCACATGTCTAGTACAATTATGTGGTTTTGTTTTATTTTTTCTTGACATACCCCGAAAGAATGGAAGTGAAATGTGACAACATGCCCCATAGGTGGGGTACATTGTAACATGTGAGGGGCACATTGTAACATAACATATGACAGCTTAAAATGTTATCTGATCTAATAAAAAATATATACAAAACAAACTAAAATATTTTCTAAATAAAATACAATTAAAAAACTTTTTCATATAAAATAATGGCAATTTTTAATAATTAAATATAAACAATTTTTTGAGTTTTGACTACGAACACATGAAAACACAGCTATACAACATAGTTCAAAACAAATAAATAATTAGTCATTTCTGAACATTGACTCTCAGTCTTTATTCACCTTTTTCTCACGTTTTCCCAATAAAATTAATAAAAGTATAGAATATAATAGCATATTTCTAATAGGGGCACATTGTAACGCAGTGTTACAATATGCCCCCGCCTGCACAACTGGGGTTTAAACCCGGCTAGTGTCTTCTGCTAGTTAGCGAAGCATTGAATAACTATCTCAACTGTTAAATAACATCTTGGAGATTAAAATAATATCAGATTTGTCTTATTTTAAATAAACACAAAAAATAGAGATGAAAAATTTACTTAAGTAAGAAATTTACTTTTGCTATAGTTTAATAAATGTCTACGGATATCTTCCAAAAAAAAACAATTTTGGCGGATTTTTTTTTTTCTATATAGTGTTGATATGGCAACTAGTAAATACACAGAGTTTCGTCATCCAAGCATGTGCGGAAGTATTTAAAACAAGCGCGTGACAATTAGCCCCGCGTTAGGTTGTGCCCCGCGCTCCCCTACAAACGATTTGGATAATTGATGGATGGATGGATGAAAATAGCATTTGAAGTCTGAAATTAGCGAATATAAAACCATGCAATCAGATATTAAACAAGCCACCCCAAAACCACATGTGAAATTCGTTTCTAGTTCTATAATGGAGTATGAGCAAAGATTCCCCATCAAAAAAAATCATGTATATGATTATGCAGACAAAACAGAATTTATCCGGTCCTGTGCTTTTCTTTTTTTCCTCTCACAGACAGCGTAATAGACCAGCAGAATCCTCCAGACTCAGTTAAAGATCAGAATGAAGAGTCTTATACCCTAAACCGTCTGAAGCAGATCCTCACTGAGTGTCGGGCTGCAACTCGACAAAACCAACGAAAGAAGCTGTCCTGGACCAGAGTGGCAAGAATCATAGATGTGACCTTCTTGGTTCTTTACATAATAACTATTATTGTGTTCATGTCTGTGCTTTGGAAGCTTTGGTTTCCATAGAGATGTCTTATATACATGATATAGCACACAATATTAACTTTTATTCAGGGTTTGTATACAGTTTATAGAGTTTTACACACAATAATACATGGGCAAAACACAAAGATGCAGACAGAACACACACTCTCACTGGCAGACTTACATGAAATACCGACAGAGGTCTATAAAAAAACTACACTAAAAAGACAGAAAAACATGATCATAATACTTCTAGGCGAAGAACCAAAGCAACATATATGTGGTGGAAAAAATACAAAAAATATCTATAGTAAATGGCTACTTAAGAAACAATGTACTTGAGTACAAGTTGAAGTTCTGAAAAATGATGTGAAAAAAAAGTTACTATGGTACAAAGTACTTTTGTATTATTTTTCTATTTTTACCCAAAATGAGATGATATTAGCAATATGGAGCTCTAAACACTCTGATGTAATTTCGTTTTCATTCATACTGGAAGCCAGGGGGCGCCCTCACGCAGAAAGTTCACAGGTCCACAGGAAATCCCTTATATGGACATCGGATATCACAACAGCTGAATAACCAAGGGGGTAATCCATCAGCCGGAAACCGAAGCTTCTCCGGGCGCCGCCATTGATTAGCGGACCATCACCTGCTGTTAGCATTCCATTGACTCCCATTCATTTTGGCGTCACTTTGACAGCGAATAACTTTACATCTGAGTCGTTTAAAGACTCCATTTGTCCATTATTTATTTCTAAAGAAACATGAAAATGTATAAAAGGTTTAATTTCCTTGAATCTTATTATATAAAATGCTGTTGTTTAACATGTATTCAGCTTGAAAATGGGATAGTAGGGAAGTAGGGATTCACCAAATTGAGTTGGTGTATAGATATTAAATGTGTGAATAATATAGTATCAAAATGTGTTAAAAGGACGAAATATTCAATAAACTTAACTATTAGCTATAAAATATGTATCTAAGAGCATTATTTATGTATTTAAATGCAGTTCATATCATATAGTGTGACAAAATTATCATATGGTGTGACAAGAAAACCCTGTCACACCTTATGATGTTGTGTCACACCATATGAGGTTTCATGTACTTTGCATGACATTAAGCAAGGGGTGGTTGACATGACATGGCCTTTTTTTGGTCCAATGTGTCAAAGTTAAAGGTGCCATGTGGATTGTCTGGCAAAAAAATCAAGTCATACTCCACATTCCATACCAGATGGGGGCAGTATACCTCCATAAAGTGAATTGGTCTACTCTAGAGTAACAGACGAGAAACGGCATAGTCTCTATCAGAGCCATAGAGAGAGAGAGTTGCGACACTCCCATAGACCTCCGTTGTAAATAATGGCGGCGCTTTTAACCGCCTACTTCCGGGATATGAAGATCGGAATAGTTCCAAACACTGTCATTTGGGCGTTGGACACCATTCACTTACGTTGCTGCGCGTCGAGTTGTTCCAGAGTTAAGTTGCCGAAATATCGACCTCTTTTGAATTGTCAACTGTCTATATTGTATCAGAGGCCCTTTGCGATGCTTATACTGGTATTCATTTGTACATGCACAGCGTAATTATTTATATTTTATGTTGGTTGTTTCAACCAATTTTCAAGCACTGCCTGCTAGCTAACGTTAGTTAGCTAGCGCGACTTCGTCAGCTAAGAGTTCGGTAATGAATCGCTACCACCTTTATAGCAACTTTTATTTAATTTAATTTTTTGGGATATACTAACTTTTCATTATGTTATTATTGTCTTGAGTGAAGCGGCTTGTGAGAACAATGCTGGACCTTTAGGATTGTTATGGCCATCACCAGTCCTGTCTGTTTCATGGATCACCTGCCCCTGGTTTTTGTTTTTCTAACACATTTTTGTTGTCTGTCATTGTTTAATAAAAAATATTTTATTTGAAAACCTTCATTTGTATCAGCCATGCTTAAATTCGTTTTTAATCTGTTATAGTTTTGATAATGTGTATGGCCTTAATCTTAAAATAATATTCTTAGTCTTAACATGATTATGTTTCACGTTATGGTCCTGGGGGTGGCCACTTTCATCAGAAGAAGTGAGCTAGCTTCTAAGCGAATTCTGAACGGACCGCCACGGCAGAACTCTTTGCGTGATCACGAAGGTAGGCTAATGGCTGAATCAAAATTTATAAGCAAAATCACGGGAATCAATAGCCTAATACTGCCCAGTTGTGCTAAAATAAATATCATGAGACGTCCATCATCAGATGAATGATATGGAAAAGTCAAGTTAGAGCCGCTAAAGCCAGTGCTACTACCCATGCGAACATGAACACTAAGCTTTTCCCTCCAAAAATATAGCTTAAAACTTATCTCCAAATGCAAAACTGACATTAACAAAATGCAATAATGCAATAACAGCTGAAAAAGTACTTGGGTGTGTGTTTTATTTTATATTTACCGTTCAATAATGCAATCGCTGCTGTCTGTCCCATAGAAGAACATGACAGCCAGCGTACGTTTTGGAACTATTGGGGCTTACATGAACCACGTGACAGCCATAGCGGCGACATCAAAGAGTGTCGCAACTCTCTCTCTCTATGGCTCTGGTCTCTATGCTCCGCCCCTACCTTCACAACAACCCTAGAGCCATAGCCGAAGCCTTATTCATGGATTTCATCAGGTCCCTTTCCACAGGTGTATTAATCAAGCACAATGCAGTCTGCATTCATAATCTAGGTGCTTGATTTTATACACCTGTGGAAAGGGACCTGATGAAACCCATGAATAGAGGACGTTTTGCCTCCAGAGGAACGTTGGGTGATGTCAAGTGATTTTGAAACATGACATCTTCAAGCTACTCCCCTTCACCTTTACCAGTGAATATGTTCATATTCGTTTTGTTCATATTACATTTTGAGTTGTATATACACATTGTTTGAATTAAATTAATTTGACAGACAGCATTCTGTCAACATCATTGGTCAACATCAGACAGCACACGTGAACCGATCATCTCTACTATAGTAAAAAAAAAACACGAACACTGTTGAAAGATACAGTAGGCTACAAATGACCTGTTCGCGCCACAAATTGTTCTCCGTCCTTAGCGACCGAGTCATTGAATGTGAAACAGCCGGCTGCTGTCGTCAGCGAGCAGCAATATTCAGACAACGAGGGCGCGCGCGCCGCGTTGATACCCCCGTTTCAGTTTCTCGAACCCGCGCAGTGCGGCGGTCAGAACACGGAGACCATTCTGCCCCTAGCTATGCGTGCGAAAGCATGGGAAGCGATCCCGGGCGTGTCAGAATGGGTGCTGAACGTTGTAAAACAGGGCTATGCGCTGCAGTTCGCTCGCCGTCCCCCGCGCTTTCGAGCCCGGACTGTGACGAGTGGTCCTTTTCTTATCTGATTTGATTTGTGCTTCAGAGCGCGTTTTTTTCCCTGCAGCAGGTGGTGGTGGTAGGGGTCTCTTGCCAAGGGCTTCAGCCATCCTTCCGCTCTCTTCCCTGAATTGAAATGAAGTAGTGGGCTGTACTTTCCACACGATTGACATCAGGTTCAAGTACGCCCACAAGCCGTGCGAGTTATTCGTGTATTGCAGGTTGGCTGGTGGTTATGTTGCCCGCATACCGCCTCCCATGGCCGAAACTGGTATTACGACACCTGTCGGGCCGTGGCTAGTAATGCTAATGCTAATTAAGGCTGATATCTCTGCAGCACTATAACTTGACATTTTTTTAATGACATCATCGCCCTTATTTCTTCTCATTCTTTTGATGCGTGTAGCTCATTTTTTGGATATTTTTACCTCAATTTTTACACATGGCACCTTTATGTAAATTATAGAAAAATATGTCAAAAAACTGTGGTGATATTGTTCAGAAAGTGCTGTTTTATATGAACATACAGAGCATTCATGGGTTAAATCTTCAATTTTTTCACAATTTTCAGCCCAACTAGAAAACAAACATGGCGTGACTGTCCCAAGCACATTTCACAAATTTAGATTTTGAATAAAAACAAGAAAATCAATTCATTTTCTGTTTATTCGATCATATATTGATATCCCAGATGTCTGCTTGTGAGTCTGCTTGACTAAAAGTTCAGGCATAATATTTTGAAGCCACCCTTAGCTAAAACATTTTGTCCCAAAAATGGATATCATTAGGAGTGACGCCATATTCCTTTTTTTTAACGGGCAAAAAGACCTCTGGGGAGTGGGGGTCCTCCTTCTTTCAGGAGGAAGAACAACACCTCAGAAGGACACTGAAAGTTACAATGTGAGTTTTCTCTCTTCATGTTTTCAAAAACATCAAGTATATCCGGCACTCCTGCTTCAGTTCCCTTTTGCGCTGTCTTTTGGTGTGACACATTTTACACAAAAATGCCCAAATTAAATTACTTTTCAGCATGGTTTTAGCATGTTAGCATAAAAGTGTATAACATGCAGATAGAGACATTTTGACTAATGAAATGAAGACAATAAACACATGATTGTGATGATATATCTGTGTTCTTCAAGCCATCTCAGGTATTTTCATAAGAATTATGTATATCTATAATTCTAATCAACATAGCTTGTAGGCTATCATAGTATAGAATTTTATAAAATAATATATTTTCTGTCTCACTCTGTGTTAAGAAGTTATTTCAAACATGACTGATATAGTGATTTTGGAGCAAAACGTGATATTAATCTCACACCGTGTCCTAACCAGACGGGATGCGATTAGATTCCAGCGACAAATAATTTGTCTGTCCACACTAGAGATTCATCAAAATTAATCAAAATCCACAGCCAATCAGACCAGCGTGTGGGCGGACTCTCGCGGCATGTGCACAGCACCAGAGAGTAATCTTGGCCCTGTCCCAAATGGCGCACTTCATGTGGACTTTCGGTCTCGTGGACTTAAATTGCGCATGCTCGCCGAGTCTACGAGTCCGTAGGCCGTCCCATTCAGCATTTTAACGCTCTGAAGTGTGCTCAGCAGCGCCTCCTTTGTACCCTTGAAGCGGTCTTCCGCGAAGCCCGCATAGATGCAGGCTCCACACACTTTAACTACCCAGGAATCCTTGCGAAAGGCCAATCAGAAAACAGATGGGAGGAGATTTCGCTCACGGATAATTGTTGACATGGCTGAGAAGAAAATATTAAGTTTTTAATGACTTAGATGTACATTTTACCAGTTGTTACCTACAGTTTATACAAACATTATGGTCATCGACCAGTGGTTGATGTCTCAACCATAATAATAGTGGGTTGAATAATACGATCACATTATGATTCATTAAATAAATAGAACCGAATGTCAGGGCTTTACGTAAACATAGTATGAATATTGAAACCTGTACCTGAATCTCATGCACATTTTCATTATATGTTAAAATTGTAATCTTAGTTCAAATGGAACATTATGTATTATTATGTACAACTGTATACATCATTTAAATACGCATGATGTATCTATTGTCTAATGCCCAGGTGGCATGCACAATATCAATTTATAGAACTGTAAAATTAGGCTGTGTAGTTGACATGGAGATAAGACGTCGGAGCGCAAAAATGTGATTTCTCCTGTCCAACAACAACCAGACCGTAATTTCCGGCTTGACGATCAGGGCTGCGTTCCAGTCCAAAATTGTCATGCCTTTCACTTGCTAACTTCCCTCCGTCTCATTCACTCGGATGTACGTCATTGCTTACGATGCACGAGTGCCCACTACTGGCGGAAACTGCAATGGGCTGAACTGGAACGTCCTAAGCCCTTGATCACCTGGAATCAGCTAAAGAGTTGATTTATTATTAAAAGTGTATTTAATGCAGCATCCAAATGTATATAGGTGTGTGTGGGTTGTTTAAAAAAAATTGAATTAATATATCATAGAGTTGTTTGTTGTGGTGGTGATTAGACAAGATTTGTGGTGACGTCACAATCGAACTGCACTGTGGGACATATAGGTGCCTGAAGTGTACATATGAAGTAGACCCAGCTAGCAGGGAACGTTCTCAGAACGTTGGCTAACATTCCCTACAAGTTTGGTTAATGTTTTAAAGAAAACATTTGAATGTAATGTTCAAAGAATGTTTTGAGGATGTTTTCTCATTCCAAATAATGTTTTTATAAGGTTAAATGTAAACTAAGGTATAACGTTTTAACTGTAACATTTTGAGGATGTTTTTAGAGAATGTTATCCTACACAGCAAAAACTCCAGTGTTAAATTAACTCTCCTGGGAATTTATTTGACTCCACACTCAAAGGGTTAAAGTGTTAAAATATGAGTGTTAAATGAACACTGAAGAGTGTTAAAATGAATGAGATAATTAAGTGATTAAGTGTGTGATGATTGACCATTATTGAAGACACCTGATGTTAACAAGCAGATCACCAAAGGAGAAAATCTAATTTTTAAGCTTTATGGTGATCAGTGTTTGCTTTAGTTGGGCTCTTGACCCTTACACTACTAACCTTAGATTTTGTCTGGCTGTTGTAACTAAGTTATAACTGACAGATGAACAAAGATAAAAGGTGATCAGGTGGTGTTGGTTATGTTTTGACGTAATCATCATTTGACCTGAAACCATGAACTCATTTACACTTAGTCATTTAACAGATGCTTTTATCCAAAGTGACTTACAACAGAGGACTAAAGTTTAGAGAGTGTTGATTGCAGCAGCCTGCTGGTTTTATAGCATACGATTTGTAACATTTTCTATAGAATCTAAAATATTTCTTAAAAGTTCTGTTCAAAAGATTTTATTTAGACACACAGACATCAAGATTCAGCCTGTGAATCTCAACAATGGTGACAATAATAAAGCATGTTGCAGTGCATTCTGGGTGCCACCAATCAAAACTCATTCATGGCTCCCATCATGCATTGCGTTATGAATAAATTATGATCTGAATTGTCTTAGTAATTTCCTTTTCCTAATTAAATATTTCGTTTGTCACCATTGTTGAGATTCATACACTCATTCTTGATGTCTGTTTGTGCCTAAACTATTTATTTAAATTTTTATCAAAACAACTTTAAAGAAATCCCTTGGAATAAATAGAAAATTCTGGATCTTATGTTGTAGAATCACTGTGATGATTTAGGGCGCTTTCACACTGGCAGTTTAGTGCGGACCGGGGCACGGTTCGCATGAAAAATCGCTAATGTGAACGCTGTCATCGGACCCGGGTGCGCACTAGAGTACCGAACCCGAGACTACCTGGAGGAGGTGGTCTGAGCTCGGTTGCTCCCGAACCGTGGCGCGGTTCGCGTTAATGTGCAAGCAACACGGACTCGGGTGCGCGCTTGTTCAGGAAGTATAGTATCCCGCGCATGCGTATCACTGTCGAATATCATTGTTTCCTCACACGAGTTGTATTCTCCATGCGTTTTCCGTGTGCGTTTGCGATGACGTAAGATCACTGCAAACGCACCTGGGTTCGATACAACTAATTGAGTGTGAAACCAGACCAACGCTGCGGGGGGCGCCGGGAACTAGCGCACTCGGGTTCGGACCGCAGCAAACGAACCCAGTGGAAAAACGCCCTAAATCAACGATATTGAAACACACACCGATCACCGTAATGGTGACTTAAAATTGTGATTTTCTCCTTCAGTGATTCTACTTGTTAACATCAGGTGTCTTCAATAATGGTCACTCATCGCTCAATTAATCACTTAATTATCTCATTAACTTTTTATCACTGGAGTTTTTGCTGTGTACCTTTTAGGAAAACATTCTGGGAACCAAAATAAAACTACCCGCTGAAAACATTATTAGAACTTCATGGTAATGTTCTCAGAACGTTTTTAGAACAAACCATGTCCATATAAACTTCCCTCGTCCACTTCACGAAGTGGAACGCACTTCAAAATGGCGGCAGGGATTCCCCCAAGGGGAAGTGCTTAGAGAAGTTTGCAAGTGCGTGTCTAAAAGTGGACTGGAACGCAGCGCGAGTCTGTCCCAAAAATACCTTTCAATGCGCCCTGTGGACTCGTGCCAAGGGCCCTATAGGTCTGCACTACATGACATCACCAAAGTGTGGACTCTGAGGAAGTCCACAAATCCGGAGTGTGCCATTTGAGACAGGGCCCTTGACGGCACTCCAAGAAAATGGTAGGCTACATAATCAAATTCACAAATATTACACCATTTAAACATTATTAAAAATACATTGGCTACTGAGTTACTAAAACAATCTTTGTCAAAGAATACACTTGTTTGTTCACAGTTTGAACGTTCTTGTTTCCATTTTTTTATTTATTTCAAGATCTGAGGTGAATTATCCATTGTTGCATTTACAGCTTCAAAGCTGGAGCACTAAATTATATTCAGAGTCACATTGCACGCTTTTAACATTAAATAAGGCACATAAACAGTACCTGAGATTATCATTGCCACACGTTGTGTTTGTTGTTCCAGTACGACGTCGCAGAAAAAAATAAACCGTTTCTAAAATATCTGTGTCGCCATCGCGGCTGGTTAGGACAAAAACTCTGATTAACATGGAAAAGATACCTTTTATTGTGTGTCGTGTTAAGTGAGGTCTGATCAAAGAAATGAGGGATTAAAATAGTAGAGAAGTGCCAGATAAAAAAAATAAATTGTGGTACTTATTAACATTTTAAATAATGCTTCTTCTTTTTTTTTTTTTTTTTTTGTTCTACCGAAAATGTGCCTGGAGTCCAATGTGGCAATAGTAATGAATTCCACTTTAACATGCATCTGATTGACAGATGCAAAATTCACTCCATTGTTGTAATTGTTTATTTCAGCTTTGTATATTTAGTTTAACTGCATTGTTAAAGAAGGCAAGCTTTACCAATAAACTGAACTGTGTGCATGGCATTTTAAACACTTACATTGTTCTTGCTCCGTCCATGCAATAGCTGTTACAGGGTATCATGTTGTACTGCTTAGGCAGCAGCTCCACCTTGTGGGAAAATTGGGTATGTTAACATGTAACAGGAAGTCAGCAGTTTCTGGGTCCCATTGACTTCCATAGTATGTTTTTTTCCTACTATGGAAGTCAATGGGACCCAGAAACTGTCTGGTTACTGATATTCTTCTAAATATCTTCCTTTCTGTTCAGCAGAAGAAAGAAATTCATACAGGTTTGAAACAACATGAGGGTGAGTATATGATGAGGATGGTCTAAGGATCCCTCAACTTCACCTCGAGCCTCAGAGCCCCCCCAACCCATCGGCTCCACCTTGGGTCAATGCTCCCTTGGCTCTCCACCACGGTCTGTCATCCCTGTTGTCACACCTATTCCCTATTTTGTTAATGATCATTTCCAGTGTATTTAAGCCCTCTGTTACCTCAGATCATGGTTCTGCGTTGTTAATCGTATGTGTGTAATGTTTTTCTAGGTAATGGTGTTCATTAAAGCCTCTATTCATCATTCATTCTGGATCTCTGTTTTGGATTAAAGAATCCAGCGATCGTGACAACTATAGAAATGTAATGCTGTGTAAAATATTAAAGCAGAACTTAGTAACTTTTTAACTTAATAAAACTGTCTAGAAATCATTTGGATGGTTAAACAACCTGTTCTGGTGATATTGGTGACTTTCCCCGCTCCCCCCAGCGTTCCCAGCGTTCCCAGGCAGAAAACCAACCTTGCAACTTGGGGAATACCGTCCCGGCAAGATAGAGATTGGAAGTCTCGTAAGAAGCGAGAACGAGAACGAGAACGAGCGCGAAACACGATTTGCTTTACGGCAAAATGTACGTCAATGTTCTATGATAATGTGTATGATGTATTACCCACCTCGGTAGACATAGCTCCACACGATACGGTTGGCTTGCTCCGATCATAACAAACGCACATGAGCAGCGGTAGAGAGGGGGGGGAGGCCGCCGCAAGTGAGTTTTTTACGACAGTGTTGTGAAATATACGCCCCACAGCTGTAGGGGGAGCTCGTGGGGAAAACATGCGACAACAAAAGGGAAAATCAGCGAAGAGATTTTCGCTAGAGTTCGCTAGAGTTGCCGAGTTCTGCTTTAAAGTCCAACTGAAATCAAAATTGACCCTATTTACTTTGTTAGTGCATATTACTAGTCTTGTGGTGAAAAATGAATCCGTGCAAGTTAATACACAGAAAAAAATTGTTTGCTGTCATAATCTTTAATCAAAGTCTGAAAAGTTACTTCCGGTCTGGAATGGCGTTCCTTCTCTGATGATGTAGGTTTGACGGCTTGGGTTAGGAAACGCTTAACCACTCCCCTCAAACCGTTAGTCTGCTATGCGCAGAGATGGAGAGGAGGAGCGCTAGAGTAAAACCCTGCCCTCTGTTCAATATTCCTTTTCACTGGGAAATACGTCACAACACTGGAGAAAAGTCGTTTTCAACTTCCGGTTCACGCAGACTTTAATGTTGTTGAGTGCAAGAGCCTTTGAAATTTTTGTATTTATTCATTTTGGTTTTAAATGGTAAGTTGTTTGAAGTAGATTCTCAGAAAGTGCATGTAACTAGCCAAAAACAGAATAATCCAGAAACAGCCGTCAGTTGGAGTTTACCAGTCGACAACCTGATGCATTTGTTGGACTATAAATCTGCTGTACTATTTGTTTTCTTTGCAATTTTGTAAAGGAACCAAGTCTCAGTCATTGAGAAAGCTTGCCATGATAAATGTCTTTGTTTCCAAGTGTTAGCATCTCAGCTAATCAGGATGATGAGACAGACATGGAGACATTTCAGATGGAGATTGACAAAGACACTAAGAAGTGCATGTTCAGAACCAGCGGCGGAAATTACTGGACACTCGTTACTCACGGAGGGATTCTGTCTTCAGCCACAGAAGTGTAAGGACTTGTTTTATACATGTATCTCATTAAACAAACAAACAAACAAACAAACAAACAAACAAACAAAATGTGTATGGTAAAACTTGAGAAACATGACAAACTATTTAAACTTGGAAATACAAATGTTTAGGATATTGAAAAATATATAAAAATAGAAGTTATGATGTAAAATTTTTAAGATTCTGTAGTATTTCTATGTAAATAATCATAAGCAAATTTGTTGTGACAATTTTAATACTTTCACTGAAGCACATTTCTCTTTGGAATGATCTCAAATCATGCTGGAAAATATGATAATTTGGTTTTGTGCATGTCTGCTATAGAGTGCTTTTTTTCCTCAAATGATTATTAATTATAAACTACGGTTACACTTTATTTTAAGGTGTCATTGTTACAGTGTAATTATATATTTAAGTACTGAGTAATATTAAGAAACTACATGTACTTACTATAGGGTAAGGGCAGAGGTGGACAGTAACAAAGTACATTTACTTGAGTACTGTACTTAAGTAGACTTTTTGAGTATCTGTACTTTACTTGAGTATTATTTTTTCTGGAAACTTTTTACTTTAACTTCACTACATTTGAAAGACAAATATCGTACTTTTTACTCCACTACAATTCTGTCAAGGTCCTTGAGTAGAAAGTAACATCAGTCAGTGGATGATTTTGGTTGCAGGGGTTGCATTTTGGTTGGAAATGAAAGTCGGGGTTTACGTCAGAACCCTGCAACTGATTGACATCAGAACCCGACGTCAGATTGACGTTGGATATTGATTGAAAATAAAAGTAGGGTTGATGTTAGAACACGACTGATGTTGGTTTCTGACGTCAACCCGATTTTCATTTTCAACCACAATACAACGTCTGTCCAACATTGGAGATCAACGTCAATCTGACATTGGATTCTGACATAAACCTGATTTTCATTTTCAACGTTGGGTTTGGTTTTCTAAATGCGAATTTTGTCACTTTTTTGCACACTAGCTTATAGATAACAGTAAGGCTAACATATTCATACTAAAAGCCAAAAAACTTTAAATAGGGCAATATTTGAGGCAACAGCCATTTGGGTGTCCGAAACCATCGTGGACGTTATTGAGTGCACTTATTCAGTCTCACATTCAATCCCACTACTGGAACTGTGTTCTAGAAATAAATGTGATATTGATATGAGGGTAGGTATGCAGGCATAGATTCAGAGGCATACGGTACTTTAAGTATTACATACGGTACTTTAAGTATTACATACAACAATGCAACAATAATAAAACAATGCATTGACATTTACTTTTTACTTTTGATACTTAAGTATTTTTAAAAACGAGTACTTCTGTACTTTTACTTAAGTAAAAATAGGTCTTTACAACTTTTACTTGTAACGGAGTAATATTTGACCAGTAGTATCTGTACTTTCACTCAAGTAAGGAAGTTGTGTACTTCGTCCACCTCTGGGTAAGGGTAGGATTAGGATTTGGTTGAGGGTTTGTTTCATGTAATTGTGCATAATTTACTGTTATTACTAAGTACATGTAACATATGTAACAAAGACACTGTAAAATAAAGTGTTACCTAAATTACATAGGGGTGCTGTTTGTAAAAATGAATTTGTAACAAAAACTGTAAAATCAGATAATTTACCCAAAAATGTTAATTCTGTCATCATTACTCATATTATGAGTATAACTTTATATTGATAGCTTGAGACAAACATAACTTTATTCCTTCTGTGGATCATAAAAAAACAATAAAAAAAAACATTGTCAAGAATCTTGGTAACCAAACAATTTTGGAGACCATTTACTTCTATTGTATGCTAACAGCTTAAATATTTCCATGTTTAATTTTTTACTTCATTAAGAATAACACACATAATAAAATATAAAACAACATTTGAAGAAAAAAAAAAGCTTCTGTTCAAATTTGGAGTTCAGTTTTCACACTTTGCTGTGTTTTGGGTTCCAACAGGAATATTCATGAGCATGTGATAAAATAAAATAACTACAGCTTAATGTTGTTCTGATCATGTTTTATTTCAAATCTGAGGATAACTCTAAAACATTTTTAGACCATGCAGTGTGATTTTGTTTAGAGGAGACTAAAATGCTAATAATAGTAACTCTTATGAGGCTTCTTATTACAGATTAAGGCAAGAAATACATTATTTTGTAGTATTCTACTGTGATAAAAGCTATTTCGATTAGCAATATAGCTGGGATTAGCTAAATACTTTATTCTTATGAAAATCCCTGATGATGAGTCTACCTGTTATGAGTCTTCTTTGTACTGTCTGTGCGAGAGCGCCCTCTGGCTTCGAGTATGAATAGAGTGGTTCAGATATGACCGAACCTGAAAGTCTAATTCATTGCTGATTCCTTCGAGATTTTCCTATGGGGTTTTATAACTATCCATCTGGATACGCTCTGTTTCGACGCGGCTAGTCCCTTGGAACGTCCACTGAACGAAACGAAGAGCTGCTCCGTCTGTCTGAAGACAGATGAGCGAAGACGCATAAGCTCTTAATGCCCTGACTGGACAAAGGAAGCTCGCGTCTCCTTCCTCGTCAGAAACCGGTAGGGCTGACAGGGAAATGACCTGCGCCCTAAACGGTGTGTTGAGGGATTTTGGAACATAACCGTGCTTAGGTTTGAGTATAACTCTTGAGTCATTAGGCCCAAGCTCCATGCACGTCGCGCTTACTGAGAGCGCGTGTAAGTTCCCTATGCGCTTCACTGAAGCGAGAGCCAGAAGAAACACTGTCTTGAAAGACAGGTGTTTAAGATCAATCGTCTGTAAAGGCTCGAATGGGTCACCTTTCATGGCTTCCAGCACCGTAGAAAGGTCCCATACAGGGACTGAGGGAGGTCTGGGAGGATTCAGTCTCTTAGCTCCTCTAAGGAAATGGATGACTAAATCGTTCCTTCCTATTGACTGACCAAGCGTTGTTTTTGAGAACGCTGCTATGGCCGCCACATAAACTTTGAGCGTGGAAGGGGTCCTGCCCTTGACCAACAGCTCTTGTAGGAAGGAGAGAACCTCCGTCACCCCACAGTCTGGGGGCGACACGCCACGAGCTGTGCACCAGCTGGAGAACACTGACCATTTCGAGGAATAGAGACGTCGCGTAGACGGAGCTCTAGCCTGCGTGATCATGTTTAACACTCCGCTTGGGAGGTCAGCGGGTACCCGTTGATGGCCCAAACATGAAGGGACCACAGCTCTGGGCGCGGATGCCAAATCGAGCCCTTGGCCTGAGAGAGGAGGTCCCTCCTCACTGGCACTGGCCATGGGGCAGTGCTCGCTAGCTGCATCAGAACTGGGAACCAGGGTTGGTTTTTCCAGAACGGCGCTACGAGTAGCACTGAGCATCCTTCTTCCCTGATCCGTTCTATCACCTGAGGCAGGAGAGAGACGGGAGGAAAAGCATAGAGCGGACGGCGTGGCCATACATGAGCCAGCGCGTCCCTGCTCTTGGAGAAAAATTCCAGACAGTGAGCGTTTTCTTGAGACGCGAACAGGTCTACTTCCGCTCTGCCGAATTTCTTCCACAGCAGCTGGACTGTCTGTGGGTGTAGAGACCACTCGCCTGTCGGAACATTGTTCCTGGACAGTCTGTCCGGTCCTACGTTTAGGAGCCCTGGCACATGCGCTGCTCTCAGCGAGAGCAGGTTGCGCTGAGCCCACACCAGGAGACGTTCTGTCAGCCTGTGCAGGTTTCGGGACCTGAGGCCGCCCTGGTGATTTATGTAGGACACCACTGACATGTTGTCCGAGCGGACCAGGACGTGGTGTCCTCGTATTTGGGGACAAAAACGCGTCAGCGCGTTGTCTACTGCCAGCATTTCGAGGCAGTTTATATGTAGAAGCTACTCCCTGTTCTGACCATTGGCCGAAGAACGGTCTGCCCTCGAGCAGCGCTCCCCATCCCGAGGTGGATGCATCCGTAGACACCACCTTCACACTCGAGGAAGTCCCCAGGCTTACACCTGATTGGTACCAGTCGTTTGCTTTCCAAGGTTTCAGAGCTGCGATGCATTTCTGATTGACCTTGAGACGAAGCAGACCGGAAGCCCACGCTCGGCGCGGCACTCGCGCTTTCAGCCAGAACTGTAGCGGGCGCATGCAAAGCAAGCCCAGCTGAAGTACTGATGATGCTGAGGCCATGAGACCTAGCATCCTCTGAAATTTCTTGAGCGGGACAGATGCGCCGCAGCGGAAAGAGCTTGTTGCGCGCTGAATGTCTAATACGCGCTGTGGTGACAGTCGCGCTATCATAGACAGCGAGTCCAGTTCTGTGCCCAGAAAAGATATTATCTGTCTGGGGGACAGAGAACTCTTCGCCCAATTTGACTCTGAGACCCAGATTCTCGAGGTGATCGAGTAAAATGGTCCTGAGCTAGAATCAGCCAATCGTCCAAGTAGTTCAATACTCGCATGCCCTGTAGTCTGAGGGGTGCGAGCGCTGCGTCCATGCACATCGTAAATGTACGGGGTGCTAGGGACAAGCCGAACGGTAGGACTGTGTACTGATATGCCTGGCCCTCGAAGGCGAATCTCAAATATCGCCTGTGACGTGACGCTATCTGTATTTGAAAATACGCGTCTTTCAGATCTATTGACACAAACCAATCTCCTCTGCGAATCTGCGCGAGGATTTTTCTGGTCGTGAGCATTCTGAACTGTCGCTTTGCAAGCACTCTGTTCAGCTGCCTTAGATCTAGTATGGGTCTGAGACCCCCGTCTTTTTTTGGTACCAGGAAGTATCTGCTGTATAGCCCTCCTTCGCTCTGAGCTTGAGATAAGGGCTGTATGGCCCCTTTGCTCAACAGTTTAAAAATTTCGGCCCGAAGTAGGTGTGCTACTTCTGTTTTTACCGTGGTCTCGACGCGCGTCGCATAGTGGCGAGGGCGTCGGCGAAACTGTAGCGAATAGCCTCTTTCTATAATGTCTAGCACCCACTTCGAAACCCCGGGTAGCCTTGCCCATGCATCTGCACGAATGGCTAGGGGTTGAATGCGAAGCGCGCTCTGGTCGCTCAGCGACAGAGGGGCTTCAGTGTGCTGCAACATAAGCGTCGCGCTTATGACATTTGAGGCAGAGGGCGTGCTGATAACAGCGGGCAGATTGCCCGCGCTCGACTCCTCTGCGGTGGTTAACCGAGAGGGGGAAGGCTGGGCGAGTCCCGTAGGACTTGTCATGTCTATGCGTGGATGTGGGCGCGGGATAGCAGGCACATTTACCACACCGAGAGCATTGTCCGCTTGAGCAGAGAGAATGCACGTTGGTTTCGTTTTTACAGAAACCTCGAGACATGCAGAACGTAGTGATTGTGGGCACTGGGGAGTGGGCACATCTGCTACGTTTAATGCGCAACCGAACTGGGTCGATTTTATGTGCGCGAGCCCTATGTGACGGGCTGTGCTTGTGTGTAGGAATGAGCACTGGGCAGTAGGCATTTTGTCTACACTCATAACACCAGAAAATACACTCTTTGTGGGATTTATCTGGGTAGCCGTGAAAACGGCATTTGTGTGCAGGCAAGCGGGCAGTGGAACCGGCTTGTTGACTGCAAAATACACTGGAACAGTCACATTTCTTGGAACTGAACGAGCGATGAGTTTTGGTGGAAGTCCGGCCGCAGTGGGACTTGAACACCGTCGTTTCCCTAGGCGTGCTAGGATGACTTCGGGGCCTCGGGCTTTACCGCAATCCAGATGAGCGAGAGTGCGGTCTCGCGATTCGGGCCTGTCAGCGCTGCGAAGTGGCGGCGGTGGGCAGAGGCTGAGGCTGTGAGCTCCGAGCAGACGGTTTCGCACGGCCTGCTGCAGAACTGGAGCGCTTCGGCAGGAAGTGCTTCATAGCCTGTGACGCTTTCTGTACCTCGGCGAATCTTTCCGCGAAATCTTTGACGGAAGTTCCGAAGAGGCCAGCAGGAGAAAGCGGAGCGTCGAGGAACGCGGCGCGCTCAGACTCAGACATCTCAGAGAGCGTTAGCCACAGGTGTCTCTCAGTCACAGTGAGAGAGGCCATGCTCCGTCCTATGGCCTGTGCAGCAGACTTAGTAGCGTGGAGAGCGAGGTCCGTAGCACTTCTCAAGTCTGGCACGCAAATTGCATCTGGTCCTATCTCGTCCAGCTTTCGGAGGAGATCGGCCTGGAAAATTTGCAGTGTGGCCATAGTATGCAGCGCTGACGCAGCCTGCCCAGCGGCGGAGAAAGCGCGACTGAGCAGGGTTGACGTCATGCGGCAAGCTTTTGAAGGTAGCGCCAGCTTAGCGCGCCGTCCAGCGGAGGGCGGGCATAGGTGGGCTGCTATCGCTTCTTCGACCGGCGGCAGCGAATGGTAACCTCTGTTTTTAGCATCGTCAACAGCGGAGAATGCTAGCGAAACAGAAGAGCGCATTCTAGCTGAGAAGGGCCGTTCCAAGACTTAGCGACTTCTTCATGTAACTCAGGAAGAAAAGGCGCTGGTCTGGACGCAGGCGAAGCGCGCTCCCCAGGAAGAAAGTATCCATCCAGCCGGTTGTGAGCAGGCTGTTCAGGCGTAGACCACTCGAGGCCGAGGCTCGCCGCGGCCTGTGCGAGTACGTGCATCAGCTCTGACTCGATGCTAGCTCTTTCCACAGAGCTCGCCCAATCCTCACTGCCCGATGCCAGGAGAGAGCAGGAATCATCCTCCCTCGACGCGGCTTTGTCATCAGCGTCATCGACGGAAGCGGCGGCAGACGGCGGCCGCTGTCCGTCAGGAAGAGACACTGACGAAACCGGTGAAGCTGGCGGGCGAACCGGCGAGCTTTTACGGGTGGGGGAAGGTTCCGGGACCCGCTGAGCACAGCGCTTTTTACGGCGCGGCCCTACAGCGGGTGGAGGTGCAGTCTCAGCGAAATATGGCAGGCGAGTCCTTAGAGTCGCCATAGGCAGTAGCTCGCAATGAGGGCAGCCGCCGTCAGCGAGCGCGAGAGCTGCATGATCCTCACCCAGGCAGAAAACGCAGATCACATGGCGGTCCCCGTCGCTGAGTGTGGCTCTGCACGAGCCGCAGGAAGGCATCTTTAAAAAGACGCAAGCTCTTTTAGACAGTGTGTGTCGCGGCGGCGAACACACACACAGCAGAGAGTGTAAAGGATATAGGCGCCGGATAGCGCAGCAGGAAGGCGATTGAAGGCGGCGCGTCCAGCGACTTCAGTGACGACTCATCCCGCTGCAAAGGCTTCCTCAGACGGCGCGGCTTCTCTCCGGATCCAGCGATGCGTGTGCTTCGCTGAAGAGATGAAAAATCAGATATCAGCTGCCTGTGAGCTGGATTTATAGGCCTAAGCCACGCCCGTTTCGGCGGGACGTGACGCAGTGGGCGCGAAGCACCCTCATTGGGTCTGACGTCACGCTAGGCCTCGCTCGATAGGCTGCTGCAGTTTCCGCAGAGCAGCCAATAGGCACACGAGCCGTCTTGCCTATGTCTGTATGCTGCCGCAACGCGTTTTACAATAATACAAAATTAAGGATAATTTTTTGGCTTCAATATCTCGCGGAAAAGGGATTTTCCCCTAGCGTAAGATACTTAAGCAGTACGAGAGACCTCTCGTAAGAGAACCAGTGCTCGAAGTGGGGCGGGTACCAGTGGTGTAGTCTAGTTTTTTGTAGTGCGTATACTCTAATACCCCCACCGCACGCCACATACTCACCCATCCCAGGGCGTCACCCCATAAGCACCACCACACTCACTATGCATACAGTATGCATCGACATGTAATTGAGAGCATTATGAAATACTAAGTGTTATCAACATGTCAATTTATTAAGCAACACAAGACTTTAACAGCCAATGACATTTACAGCTGGGGAGGCTGGACTGATTTTCTACTGTTTAGTGTTAATCACCATCTAACCAAGTCAGTTAAGAGCTACCTTTAGCCTTAGATGTTATATGAATAATGGTCCCTGAAGCACAGGTTTTATCAGCTGACAATTGTCAAAACAAATTTTTTTTTTTAAACATTATAGGCACAAATACAAATTTACTTTTAGAAATGGTGTTTTTGAAAAAAAAAAAGTGTTATTTTAAAATACATTTTACTGTGCAATTTCTTTCTAATTTCTTTGAGTTAGACCGAACTTTTATTTTGGTGGGTTGTAGACATTTGAGTTTCTGTGTGTTTTAATAAACTAATATTATTATTATTATTAGGCCTGAAGTATACTCTACTGTGCAATAGTAATATATTTCTGTTATAATTTCTTCAAGTTATACCGAACTTTTATTTTGACAGGTTGTCGTAAAGACATAACAGTTTCTGTGTGTGTATATGAAACGAATGAATGACGATAGTTTTATCAAATGAAATGGTGAAATTCTCGTCAAGTGACTCTCATAGCAGCTCTGCGATGAAATGCACATGTGTAGCCTACATCATTAATGTCTCAATACAGTGAAACGCTGAAAACACCACGAGCGTGAGTCACCCGTGCTTGTGTGTGTGTGTGTGTGTGTGTGGTGGAGCACACATTGAGCGCTCATTCCCAGAGACGCGTAGAACAATTGCAGTCTCTTTTAGCTTTAATATTCATAGACACTAGTCCATATCGAGATTTGATTCATTGTACAGCCCTACTTTTGATTTATTCATTCAAAAATAGCCAAAATCCGTGACGTTCTGCCCTATAGCTAGTTCCATTTGTGACTGGATTCCGCGATTCGATCCGTCGCTTCGCAAACACAGACGGGGTGAATTTATGAATGAAAGTGAAAGTTCTGACACAAAACGAAGTTGTTACGTATCCTCACGCTTTTTTAAGTGGGTATACGCAAATCCTTGGCCTTTTCTAGTGGGTATACGGCGTATACCTGCGTATCACGTAGACTACACCACTGGGCGGTACTCACCGGTACGCAGTACTTCTGCATTTTACTCCAAAGCGTACCTGCACTTTTTCTTGCGTACCGCTACTTCTCGCATGTACCCGGTACTCTACCACCCAGCCAGCACAGCCATGTGGGGCCCAAATGGGTTTGACCTGGGCTATCTAACTGGGACCCAGCCAGTTTTGTCCTCGGTTTCCATGTAGGCCCCACATGGGTTTGCCCAGATGAAATGAACACTGCTTAGTGTGCACACTACAGGCTGTTTAATGTAACACTTAATCCGTGTTGGAGGTAATGAGATAATTAAGTGATTGAATAATGATTTTGTATTAGTGAAGAACACCTGCTGTTAACAAGCATATTCACTGAAGGAAAGAGAAACACAAGAACTACTTCCAGCCACAGCCTTGGATGAAATCAACTGAAGATAAAATACATCAAATCTCTCAAGATCGGATTAAACAACTCCACAAACAGCATTACCAGCTTCACTTATTACTAACCAGACTGACTTTATTTATGTCAGACATCTACAGAAAAGAATTAACAGAGGTTTAGATGTTGATTACTTATTTGAAAATAATAGTTTGGTTTGATGTTACCATTGTGGCGATCAGTGTGTGCTTTAGTCAGGATCTTGACTTTTTAATGTTAGTTTTTCTCAGGCAGCTGTGTCTGTTTGTTATGGCGAGAACAGCAAAATAAAATATAATCAGATGTTGTAAGCTGATTGATGATAAAAGTATAATCATCATGTAGTGGCTTAGCTCATTGATTATGTGTGAGGTTTATATGGGTAGTATGTTATTCATTTTTTTTTATTGTTGTGATTCTACAGCAAGAGAATAATAGAATTTTATCAGAACGTCAAATGATTTTTAACACACCATGTACACAGCAAAAACTCCGGTGTTAAATTAACACTCCTGCGAGTGTATGAGTCCACACTCAAGAGTGTAAAGTGTTAAAATATGAGTGTTAATTAACACTCAAGCGTGTTAAATTTAATGAGATAATTAAGTGATTAATATAGTGATGATTGAGCATTATTGAAGACACCTGATGTTAACAAGCAGAATCACTGAAGGAGAAAATCACAAATTGTAAGCCACCGTTATGGCGATGGGTGTTTGCTTTAGTTGGGCTCTTGACCCTTATATGTTTACTTTAAATTTTGCTTGTCTGCTGTTATTTATTTATAACAGTCAGATGAACAAAGAAAAGTGTGATCTGATAGTGTTGGTTATGTTTTGACATAATCATGCTGTGATCTGAAAAATGAAACTTAAACTTGAGATAGTTTGGTTTAACTTGTTAGCAGCACCTTTGTGATTCTGCAGCATATGATAAACAGTATTTTTCTTATAATCCAAAATATTTAATAAACATTGTTCTGATCAAAACACTATTTATTTAGAAACACAGACATCAATAATCAGCCTGTGAATCTCAACAATGGTGACAATAATAAAGCATGTTGCAGTGGCTGCCACCAATCACAACTCATTAATGGCTCCCATCATGCATTGCGGTATGAATAAATTATGATCTGAATTGTCTATGTAATTTACTTTTCCTAATTGAATATTCTGCTCGTCACCATTGTTGAGATGCATTGACTGAATCTTGATGTCTGTGTGTGCCTAAAAGAAATATATATTTTTTTTAAAACAACTTTTAAGAAATCCTTTATATTTGATCTAAAATTCTGGATATTTATGCAGAATTACAGTTATGCTGTAATCAACAACATAAATCAAAAACATAAAGTTCAAATGATGATTGTCATAATATAACCAACACCATCAGATCACTTTTTTAATTTGTTCATCTGGCAGTTATAACTCAGATACAGCAGCCGAACAAAATCTGAAGTTAATAATATAAGGGTCAAGAGCCAAACTAAAGCAAACAATGATCGCCATAACGGTGGCTTACAATTTGAGATTTTCTCCTTCAGTGATTCTGCTTGTTAACATCAGGTGTCTTCAATAATGCTCAATCATCACTCAATGAATCACTTAATTATCTCATTACCTCCAACACTGATTCAGTGTTACATTAAACAGCCTGTAGTGTGCACACTAAGCAGTGTTCATTTCATCTGGGCAAACCCATGTGGGGCCTACATGGAAACCGAGGACAAAACTGACTGGGTCCCAGTTAGATAGCCCAGGTCAAACCCATTTGGGCCCCACATGGCTGTGCTGGCTGGGCACTGACAGAAAAAGCGTCAGTGTCACGCCCATTTCACATATACTCCGTTTGCAGTGCGTATGCGGTGCGTATTTTTTTCCCGCACCCATATTAACAGGTTAGAGCTTTCACACTGCACGCGGATGCGGTCCGGCAATGCGTACGGAGCGGTGCGTATTCAGCAGTGCAACGATCGTTTCTGCACCGAGTCTATTTTCGCTGTGCTGCACGCGCTGAATTAAAGTGACAGCGCATGGTTCGTGGTCAAAATTAACACAGAATATGACATGAAAATATAATAATCTCACTATAAATGCATTTAATTAAATAAAATGTATAGTAATCTCACCATAAATGTATTTTTGGACTTGCAGACTTGGAGTAGTTCCGTTTTCACACACACACACGCACGCACGCACGCGCGCACACACACACGACTTATTTAAATACATTTATGTTGTTAATAAATATCAATAAATTGTTGTTGTACCAGCAATATCTCCAAGTTTTGTTTTTCACTGTAGAAATCTCAAATGTCATGATTACTTGCCAATGCAAGAGAGTACCGGCACCTTTTTTCCCCCACTTCAAGCACTGAAGAGAACAATCCATTCGTCTCACAGTGAAACCGAAAGCAGCCGATGACTGTAAAGAAGCCATTTCGGAAGAAAGAAAATCAGCAATCGCTTCACATGTGACAGTAAGTTTGTTCAACTTTTCATAGCTGTAATATCGATAGAGTATATTTGCGTCTAAACAGACTTTATGACGAACTCAAACTCAAACACATGATAAAGTTGAAAGTTTCTTTCGTTATCTAAGCCTACTTCACGACACGTCAACTGTAACACTCATAAAATGGCTGAAAAAATGCTAAAAAATACTTTTTTCCTTTAACAGGAGAATATTAATTTAATGTTGAAATATTTGGTTGACTTTAAACAATTTACTTATTTTTATAATCTGTGTTCAGTGGCACAGTAAGGGCGTTTTTCCACTGGGTTCGTTTGCTGCGGTCCGAACCCGAGTGCGCTCGGTCCCGGCGCCCCCCGCAGCGTTGGTCTGGTTTCACACTCAATTAGTTGTATCGAACCCAGGTGCGTTTGCAGTGATCTTACGTCATCGCAAACGCACACGGAAAATGCATGGATAATACAACTCGACTGAGCATAGCTGTGATTTGTCTGTTTTTTTTGGTGCTATTATGCACAACATAGTGAGAGACATCACCTCTTCAGTGTCCCACAACGTTCCCCTGCCACTCATGGTTGTCGTGTGTGAGGAAACAATGATATCGACAGTGATACGCATGCGCGGGATACTATACTTCCTGAACAAGCGCGCACCCGAGTCCGTGTTGCTTGCACATTAACGCGAACCGCGCCACGGTTCGGGAGCAACCGAGCTCAGACCACCTCCTCCAGGTAGTCTCGGGTTCGGTACTCTAGTGCGCACCCGGGTCCGATGACAGCGTTCACATTAGCGATTTTTCATGCGAACCGTGCCCCGGTCCGCACTAAACTGCCAGTGTGAAAGCGCCCTTAGACTGGGGAAAGGAAGTGTAGTCGCAGGATAATCACATAAACTCGTAAAAGTAACATCATATTTGCTTAATGCGAGACGACTAAACGGATTGTGAAAAACACCTGCAAGAGTTCAGCAGTGTCATTAAAGTGAAGGTGAATCCAGTGTTTAAACGCAGTGTTTGAAAGTGTGGCCGACATATTGCTCTACAAACCAACATTATTTACAGTAACTGGAGAAAAACTGTCAATGTTGCATTAAAGCAAATGAAATTAATTTGTGTTTTGTGCATGTTTTCTGTGTCCACATACAGGTCTGAAAAGTTTCTCATCAAGGAGGAAGAGAATGAGCAAACTTACTGTAAAATGAGTGTGTGTGAGGATTGGGAGGAGGAGAGCCATACCTGTACAATGAGTGTGTGTGAGGAGAGAGAGGAGGAGGTGTATGTTCACACTCAGAGAGCAGCATCTCCAGTATCCAGCTGTGTGTCCATGAAGAGTAACAGATCCATGGGTATTCCTCCTGATCTCAGTGATGGACAATCTCCAGGATTCAGCTGTGTGTCCATGAAGAGTAACAGATCCATGGGTATTCCTCCTGATCTCAGTGATGGACAATCTCCAGGATTCAGTTGTGTGTCCATGAAGAGTAACAACTCCATGTTTATTCCCACTGATCTCAGTGATGGACCTGCTGTGACCTCTGACCCTGCGTGAGTAACATGAATTTCAGGGCCGGTCCATATTCTGCTGGCGCTCTAGACAAAATATATTATATTATATTATATTATATTATATTATATTACATTATATTATATTCATCACCCCTAAAAACTACAACACTGGCAATAACACACAAACACAAGTGTGTGTATGGCCGCACAAATAGTTGTTAAATTAAAGGGTAAAAAGGCTATATAAAATATGTATCTAAATTGAATATATCTATAGATGATAGTCTTGGAATCCAGATAACTAATTAGTCTCATTAGCCTCTTACCTGGCGACCCAATTCTTAAACATAGACTGGAAAATTACATATCCAAACTTAAATGGATGCATTTATTTTTATTTTCTATTAATATAAAACCTGTGCCTGGGCACCTAAAACTGCAAGTCAAAGTGGCAAATCCAAACAAGTTGTCGTTCAAATTTGTCTCAAACTATCAATATGCTCTGGGAGTTTTAGGCGCAGTAGCCAATATGGCCGCTAGGGGACATTCAAACTCCATTTGGTGATTTAAAAACTTGAAGGATTTTAATTTCATGAATGCTTTGGACTACTGGCCTCTTTTGATAAAAGACACATAGGGGTTTATTGCTGAGTGAAAGAAAGCAACAACAGAAGTAAAAATAAAGTTTTACACTGAACTTGCATTAAATGTAAATAAAATGAAAAAGTTTCCACTAGTGGTCCATTCCAGTTAAAATATTCTAAAGTAGCTCCTCAAAATATTAAATATGTTTAAATATGTTTTAAAAAGTAGACATAAATAAATAAATAAACTCTAACTGACAAAAGGCATCGACATTGAAAGTCAACTTATAGCAATTCATTGATTAATGCACGGTTAATAAATTAAGAGTTTATTTGCTAAAACTGATAAACATCATGTTTAAAAAAAAATGAACTGACTGCTGTGTAATTCTCCACATATAGCACATTCTGAATCTTAAACACGTTTTGTCACAAAAGCTGGTATTGTCCATTGTCAAGGCATCTTAAGTTCATGTTTTACAGCAGAAACTGAGAAGCACCCTTGTTGTTTGTGAACACAACCCGATAAGTCCGTTTTAGCCAATCAGCGCACAGTATTCAGGTCAGGTGACAAGGCTAGTCACTTTCTCAGCTTTTTGCTCAGAATGTTGCTTTCTTCATGAAACTTACCCACTGTAACGGGTGTGCAAAGATAAGGCCAGGGCCAATCCAAATGCTTAAACAGATTTAATAACAAAAGGCAAAACATAAACAATCCAGACCCGAGATCAAGGCAAATAATCCAATTGACAGCATAAAAAACCCCAGGTAAACTACACTACCAACAACGACTCGTACAAACTAACTGAAAAAGCAAATGGTCTGTTCTTTCTTTTGATATATTGCATGTTCAGTTATTCATACAACATAATATTCGGTGCACCTTGAAATTGTTGTGAAAATTAACAAAAATGCACATTATACCCCGGTCCGCCTTGAGTCCCATTTACCCTACCATTAATAAAACATGTTTTCTCTCTAAAACTATACACATACTGCTCTATAAATTACAGTTTTGTTGCCCAAAAATCTGCAAAGAAACAATTTAAAATATTTCTGTTTTTTTTTTTCAGCATCACCAACAGGAAGAGAAAGAGAGCAGCTTCTCCAGGATCAAACTGTGAGTCCAAGAAGAGGCAAGAGCCCCCAGAATTCAGTGATGGAGCAGTGACCTTTGACCCTGTGTGAGTATCATCATGTAGAGTGAGAGACACATGAACACAGAATGCACAAAGGTTCAGAACTTTAACATGTATAACAAGTAACAAGTGGAATTCAAGATGCAAAGAAAGGAATCCTTTCACTTTGTTAAAGTGTCTTAAATAGTGTTTTCTTACGCTTCTGTCTGTCATTTCCCTGTTAGATATCCATTTACACTGGAATGATTTTTTGTTAAATGTTGCATCAGTGTCATATTGACAGTTACCCTTTAAATTACTGATGCACTGAAATTATCAATCTTGATAAAAACTGAAATGAGAAAATTCTGGCTAGGAATAAATTAAATCAGTTGTTCCCAATCTGGGTTCCCCAAAATCTCTGCTCTTTTCAATATTTTAATATCTATATATTAATGTACGTTTTTTTTATGTAAATGTAAGAAAAACTGATCGATCTGCCATAAATCAGCCAATAATAACTTCCTATGAATTGACTGATTATCTCTAAACTTGCCAATCATATGTTGATGACACAAAAAATACAAGACTGCTCAAACCATACAGTGAGAGAAAATATGAAAGAACTTTAAAAAATCTGGATTCATATCAGCTGATCAAGATAATGGGGAAATCTATGATTGGCATAAAATCTGTGATTTTCTATTTCTAAAGGAAAGGTGGCAGGTTCTTTAGACATAAAGGGGCTGTTTACACCTGGCCACCTCATTGGTTTTCTGTGATCTTATAGCTATCCGATCATGAAAAGACCAGGTGTAAATGCCCTCCGAAACGCATTTGAGACGGATTTAAATCCGATCGCTCAAACCACTTCAGGAGGAGGTCTGAGACTCATTCCAGACGAAACTGGATAAGTGTAAATGCATCTGGTTTTTGAAACCACATATTTAAATTTTACCCCTCCCAACAATGCTAAAAAATAAACGTGTGAGAGCGTGTTATAGGCTATATGTAATGTTATAGCCAGATATGACGATGCTACTGCAACACGCATTGCCGCAGATGAGCAGCTGAGCATCTATTCATCAAGCCAACGTGCAAACTATCGCAAATCAAAGTGAAAGTAAGTCGTAGACGCTTAACACACAATCATCCTCATTAAAAGTAAAGAAACTAAATTATCTTACCAGGGCTGTTGTCGCTCTCTCTTACTGCATTTTCGATTTTGAGATGATCTGATTATCAATAAAATGCAGCTCATATCTGTTGCTTTCGCTGACGTGAACTCCATTAAATCTGCATATAGCGCGGGGAATTTAAGATCGGATTTATATCCATTTTGTGAAAACATTTATGTGACCAGGTGTAAATGGAATCGTTTTGATAAATCAGATAGCTGTCCGATCTGAGAAGACGCATGAAGTGGCCAGGTGTAAACAGCCCCATAATCTTCTCTGACTTTTCACATGCCTCACTTGTGGCAAAGGGGATTTCAGTGTGCAACTAGGAAATCCAGAAACAAACAGAGTTTGCAGTCTCTGTAAATGAATTACATTTAATCATATCACAGCACAATAGATAGAATTTTGTCTAAAAGAGCAAACACTTATTTCTACATGTGGTATGATTTATACATTAAACCTATTTAAATATTTTTCTTTGTTCACAAAGGTATTTTCTGTTTGTTTTTGTGTCTCTGTGTTCTTAATGTATTTTCAGTGGTGGAAGAGCTGACCAGATCAGAGATGTGTCCTGTCAGACCAGCACATCCTCCTCCTGTCAGAAACACATCAGTCATCATGACACAGAAGCAGCCCTGCAGCTCGATTCTCACCAGCCAGTGCATGATGATCTGCAGAGAGTCAAAGACCAGCACAAAACCAGCATGAAGAACAAGTATGAGAACTTATTTGAGGGAATCAAACTACAAGAGAATCAGACCCTCCTGAACAGGATTTACACACAGCTGTACATCATAGAGGGAGAGAGTGAAGGGGTGAATGAAGAACATGAGGTGCTACAGATGGAGAAAAGTTACAAGACACTCCAAGACACTCCAATCAACTGCAATGACATCTTTGATCCTTCACCTGAACTAGGATATGAGGAGAAGAGAAGAGAGAAGAAGGACAAAATCAAGACTGTTCTTACTAAAGGCATCGCTGGAATTGGAAAAACCGTCTCTGTGCAGAAGTTCATTCTGGACTGGGCCGAGGGAAAAGCCAATCAAGATGTAGATTTCATGTTTGTGCTTCCATTTAGAGAGCTGAACTTGATTAAAGATCAGAAGTACAATCTTCACAGACTTCTGCTGGACTTTCATCCTGAACTTCAAGATCTGGACTCAAACATTTATGATGAATGTACAGTTGTGTTGATCTTTGATGGTCTGGATGAGAGCAGAATTACACTGATGTTTTCAGACAGTGAGAAAGTTTCTGATGTGACTGAGACTTCATCAGTGGGTGTGTTGATGTCAAACCTCATGAAAGGAGATCTGCTTCCCTCTGCTCTCATCTGGATCACCACCAGACCAGCAGCAGCCAATCAGATCCCCTCAAACTACATCAACCGTGTGACAGAAATTCAGGGATTCAATGACCCTCAGAAAGAGGAATATTTCAGCAAGAGAATCAGTGATGAGCATCAAGCCAGCAGAATCATCTCACACATCAGAAAAGCAAGAAGCCTCCACATCATGTGCCACATACCCGTCTTCTGCTGGATCTCAGCCACTGTGCTTCAAAACATCCTGAAACAAGATCTCAGTGCAGAAATCCCTCAAACTCTGACTGAAATGTACATACACTTCCTCCTCATTCAAACCAGTATGAGGAACCAGAAGTATGAAGAGAGAGATCCAGAGAAACTCCTGCAGTCCAACAGAGACGTGATTGTGAAACTTGCTGAACTGGCTTTCAATCAGCTGATGAAGGGCAATGTGATGTTCTATGAGGAGGACCTGATTGAGAGCGGCATAGACGTCACGGACGCCTCAGTGTATTCTGGGATTTGCACTGAGATCTTTAGGGAGGAATCTGTGATTTATCACAGGAAGGTTTACAGCTTTGTACATCTCAGCTTTCAGGAGTTTTTTGCAGCACTGTATGTGTTTCTCTGTTATTTACACAAGAACAGTGAAGTTCTCAAAATGTTCCTGACAGGAAAGTCCAGAACTCAATCTGGAAATGTTTCTCTGTATGTGTTTCTGAAGGAAGCAACGAATAAAGCCTTGATAAGTAAAAATGGACACCTGGATCTTTTCCTTCGATTCCTTCATGGCATCTCGCTGGAGTCCAATCAGAGACTCTTACAGGATGTGCTGATTCACACAGAGAACAACCCAGAGAGCATCAAGAAAATAATCCAAAACCTCAGACGAGGTCATAAAAACAATGTCAGTCCTGAAAGATGGATGAATCTGTCACACTGCTTGATTGAGATGAAGAATAATTCTGTTGTTGAAGAAATGCAGGCATTTTTAAAATCTGGAACAAAAAACAAATCTCTTACTCTTGCACAATGTTCAACTTTGGCAAACATGATCCTGATGTCAGATGAGGTGATGGATGAGTTTGAACTTAAAAAGTACAATATCATATCATCACAAGAGGGTCGAAGGAGACTGTTACCTGCTCTGAGGAACTGCAGAAAAGCTCTGTGAGTGTGAAAATATGAACATAATATCAAATTAATTGAAATATGAACATAATACCCCCATAATGATAGATTTTCTTCTGGTAAATGCACTGTAATGACCCAAAAAAAAAAAAAAAATACCGCTCACACCCATTCACATAATGGGAGTGAATAGCGACCAGCATCGAGCTAAAAAAAAGAGGCAAAAGTATCAATGGTCCCATGCGACACGTGTCATATATTCCAAGTGTTCTGGGGGGGTATATGACAGTATTTGGTGAAAGACAAACCAAAATTTTATTTGTTACTTAACGAAAGTGTGACTGCATTCATGAGACTCAATTAGTGCTGCCGTTCACTCCGACTCGCCCAAAAAAGCAGACTAGTGAAAAATAAAGATTATAAAAAACAAACAAAAAAACATAATTGGGGTTGGAACGACTGTGATGATAGGCTTGTTTCTTCTATCTTTTTGCTGCACGTTAAAGCTGGACGTGTGTTTGGTTCCAGACTGTCTTTCTCTGTCGGAGCCAGTCATGAGTGGCCAGTACCTCAGAGGCTTCCCTTGACCAGGGAAATAGAGGTGGTTGAAATCCCAGGACACATTGGAAAGGGGTAATGCCAGTGGAGGGTTTCTGCATATGCGACCATTTTTTTGAGAATGTGCGAGTTAAAATTGTATGTGGTTGCATTTGTGCAAGTGCATGGTCATGTAGCCTACTACTCAGTTAAATTCACGCATGAATTTTCCTGCATTGAACTTGTTTTAGCGCCCGCCATAATGAATTTTTGTCCCGCCAAAGTCTTATTTGATCGGTGAGTAATGTAGATGAACTGCTGCGCTTGTGACAGGACATGTTTATAACTGAAAGAACGAGCAGAGAGAGAGAGAGAGCCGGTCGCGCGCGCGCACTCTCTCTCTTCGGAGCCAGGCGAAAGTGTAAACAAGACTTCACCGTATCCAAACTATGCTCTCTCTCCCTCGCACATATTAATCAAAATAAATCGACACGGTGGTAAAAGGTCGGAAGACCAAAGTTTCATGTGGAGCATTCTGAGATTTTTTCAGAATTACCGCTGGGTGTGAATTGTGCTAAATAAGTTTCCTTATCTTCTCTGAAAAGTGTTCCGGACATTCAGCTGACATAAAACAACACTTTAATTAAACGAAAAAAACTATCCAGTGATGAAATGTTTTCTGTGTTGACAGAAATCTTGGATGTCCATGTCCTAACTGCTGGGATAATCACACAACGCGCACGACACGTCCAATTCGCGAACTAATGACTCCTTTGAACCGATTCATTTTAATGAATGGTTAAAACAACTGATCTTTCCAACAGTGAACTCAGGAGACGTCTGAATCGGTGTATAACTAATCTGTAACACTTTACAATAAGGTTCTATACATAAATTACATAAAATATACCGTTTTAAGCTTTAAAACAAATAAAACCACTTGTTTTTTGAAAAGCATATGACTACATTTTTCCACACAGTGCTATCAAGAATCGATAAGAGAATCTTTAAAGAATCAGATCGATAAGCAGAAGCGTCAGTGGCATTGATATTGATAAAATCTTATCAATTTCAATCCCTATGTGAAGACAGTAAAATTATAATCAAACATTAAAGAACATAGGCTACATGTTATTTTAATAGTTTTTTTTTTTTTTTTTTTTTTTTTAAAAAGATTAAAACATTTTTCTAACTAACGCTAACATGAGGTCTTGTGTCACTGTCAGTCTTTTTACATCAGTGCAAAACTAGGGTAGATTAAGACCACTATTCATCAGCATTGATTAATCCCATGGCATGTAGCAAAAAAAAAAAAAAGGTGCGACCAAATCATATGCTGGTGCGACCAACTGAGAAAGTTGGTAGCACCAGTGCAACCAGTGGAAAAGTTAGTCTGGAGCCCTGAGATCCATATTGTGCACAAGTTTTATAAACTAACTCACAAACATAACACTAAACAAACAAACAAACATACATACATTCATCCATACATGTTGTATGCATAGGTAAAGGGGTGAGTGTTATGGAACCGGAAGCAGGAAATAGAACTATGGAGCAAGATCTATTTCAGTATGAAAAGAACCATCAGCTGATCATTTTCAGAGCACCTCATTCAATTTTATACTTGCATGGTCAGTTGCAATCGTGGGCAATTCTTTAAGTGGTTGAAAAATGAGTCCGTTGGTGGGTCCGTGAGGGTCAAAAGTCATGGTGCAAGTTGCCATCGTGTGGTTCCGACGCTGTTGTGGGTCGGAGCTTGCATGGTGGATTTGAGCACATGGCTGTGGTGAGTCGAAGCCTGCTGTCCTGGCTAGGTTTGCAGTTTTGCAGTCTCCCTTTTTGGGAGCATGAAAGCATGGCAGGCAGTGCCCAGGGCCCTGGGCCCCTGTTTATACAATTTCTGTGACTTGTCCAACACATGTGAACATGAGGGACTTGCTAAGCATCTAGCCGTAACACTCTAACACTGTATTGTTTCACACTGTGCAAGTTTGGCACCGCAATGCGGGATTAACAGCACAAAAGTGACTCTAATCCTTCTCCGGACCAGGGTTTCATTACTCTGTGTAAGAAGTGGTGCTGATCTAGGGGTGGGCGATATGGCAGAAACATCATATCACGATTTTTTTCAGGAAAATCACGATTCACGATTTTATCATGATTCTTTTTTATGTTGGTTTTACTATTTTGTGACTGAGCATTACAGCCAAACTAATGTCCATATTTTTAAAACAAAGCCTTAGGTAACAAAATATAAAATAAAAAAGAATGGCAGACAGGGGCAAAGATACAATTTTTTGTCATTATTTTCTTTGTTATTAAATATTAAGATCAAAGATAAACATTACACATACACAACTTAATATACAAATTAAATAAATAGTGCTTTATGTTTTCAGCTACAGTAGGTGTATTTAACAGTAGCATTGAAGAAAGTAATTAAATGAACAAATATGAAAATAAAATAAAACGCGCAACGCGTCTAATATACACGCATTTGACAAGCAGATTTTCTATCAATTTTCTCAAGTTTGCTTTCACTTTAGACATCACCGACTTTGTTTATGTAAACCTTGTGTGTATTTGACAGTATTAGCACAATAAGACTCGAAAGATAACTTAGTCCAGTATCAAGGCGCTGGTAGACAGGCTTTTAGTGCATGTGAGCTTCACATGTACGCGCTGAGAAACGCACACCTTAGAACAGCGCATCAGCACGCAAATTAAATGTTTAACCGACAAGGCATTAAAGCACATGCAAATTATGAACGTCATATCGCACACCCCTATGCTAATCCCACTTCTAACATACAAATAAGAAACGTTCCTTTACCCAGGGTTAAAAGCAGGGTTTAGAACCACTATAACCAGAGGTTAATTGCGGCATTGAAACAATGTGTATTGTGAAAATTGTAATACAAATAAAATTGAAAAATACATAACAGAGATTTGGTATTATTCAAGGTCCCTTCTAGTCTAGAAATCTAGACGCACCCTAGCGGCAGCAAAATTTATTTTGCTTCCAGGGTAGTCTAGCAACTCTCCGTTGACTTTTTGAGCTGGAAAAAACAAACTCAGGTCAGGCCAATCACATCGTGTATAGAGTCGGTGGGCGGGCTTAACATAATGACGACAGAGTTGTGACGGTTCCGTGTGAATTCCCTGCTACTTGAAAACAAAGAATGGCTGATGACGAACAGCGGTCTTTTGAATCAGCTTTGGCCGCGACTCTGGAAGACTTGGAGTTAAGCTTTTCTTTGAGAAAAGAACAAAGAACGGCATTTAAGTCATTCTTAAAAAAGGAAGATGGGTTCGTAGTTTTGCCGGCCAGATATGGCAAAAGTTGAATCCATCAACTAACGTTAGCTCCGCTGTTGGGAAAACGCTCTGGTTGGTTGAAGCGCTGTCCTATTGTGTGCCGAGGGAATTTGAAAGACCATCGTTTATCCCGCCCCTCGGATTGAGCCGTGTCTATGGTGAGTTGCCAGACCTAACATCTTGATGTAGGTCTGGCTTGCCAGGCTAGGTCCCTTCCTGATCCTGTTCCTTTCTCTCCTATCTTTGTGTCACAGTACTATCAATAAATAAGACAAAAAAAAAAAAAAAAATCATTTCAAATGACACTATTCAGCTGACAATACTTTTTTTCACTATAAAGGCTTGTATAAAAAAAAAAAAAAACTTTATACACATAATCTTTATGAAATATGAAGTCATGTCTATTTAAATTGTTAAATTGTTCCTTGTTAACCAAGGAAGTTGTGCGATCTGGTGGGAACACCAGCATGCCTTTTAATCAGTGTCCTCTCTTTTTTCAGATTAACAGACTGTAATTTCAGTGATCAGCACTGTGAAATTGTGGCTTCAGTTCTACAATCATCAAACTCCCTGAGAGAGCTGGACCTGAGTAACAATTACCTGCAGGATTCAGGAGTGAAGCTGCTCTCTATTGGACTTAAGAGTCCAAACTGTCAACTCAACAAATTGAGGTATTTAAGGAGATTTCAACTGGTCTGTGCAAAATAACAGTAAGATGTCATATATGTATATATGTATATATTAGGGCTGGGAATAAAAAAAAAAATTAAAAAAAAACTAATTAATTGCACAATTTGCTGTAATTAATTGCATTTTCCCCAAGCTTGTAATCATCAATATTTAAACTTAGAATCACTTAATTAAATTAAACAACACAGGAAAAAAAGGAACAGAAAATAGCCCAATTAAAATAATATTAAACATCAATATATCAATCAACAATCAATTTAACCGATTATTTTTATTTTATTTATTTTTTTGCTAATTATCAAAATAAAATATAGTCCTACAAAGCTATTATTACCAGAGCATGTGATCAGAGCAGGTAATTTTACCATTGTTGCCCAGCATGGCTATACCAGCTCAGCAAACAGAAGTTACTACTGAGAAATTTCACGTTATTTGAGCGGACTTTGCTTTTCCAGTGCGTGATCGGTACATGATTGGAGCGTTTGGGCCGTTAACGACAGAGCAGAACGCGCAGCGCAAACACGGAGCGGAACATTGAGCAGAGAGTGCAGCAGTGTGCCGACACACACACACACACAGACACGGAGCGGAAAAGAGCCGCTCATAAAAGCTGCGCGAGAATGAAACCTGATCGCCGAACACGGAGGGGCGGGACGGCATATTTTCGGCCTTTTCAATAGCAGCCACAACAAGAAATCATTAAAACGAGGCAAAAAAAAAAAAAAAGTGCTGCGTTAATTAAGTTTTTTTTTTTCGCGTTAAACATCTCAAATTAATCGCAAAGATTAATGCGTTAAATCCCCCAGCCCTAGTATATATATATTTGTTAATGTGTTATATTCTAATATTTTAAGCAACTTACTTAAAAGGATATTTCACCCAAAAATTAAGTCATCATTTACTCACCCTGCTGTTCTATGCAGTATGCCCTTCTTTTTTTGGACCATAGGAGAATAATGGAGTGAATAGCGAACAGCATTAAGCTGAAAAAAGATGCAAAAGTATCACAGAATGGTCCCATGCATTGTCATATATTCCAAGTGTTCCGGAGGGTATATGACAGTATTTGGTGAAAAACAAACCAAAATTTTATTTGTTATTTAACAAAAGTATGACTGCATTCATGAGACTCGATTAGTGCTGCCGTTCACTCCGACTCGCCCAAAAAAGCAGACAAGTGAGAAATCAAGATTATAAAAAAAAACGTGACAAACTCATGAACCTCAGAAATACGGTAATTATTAGTCAGTTGGAGACAATATGATATGGGAGTTATTTGTCTTAAGGTTTTGAAAGGACCCACATACCTTGAGCTGAGCTTCTTGCAGAGCAGGCGTACACGACGATCCGGAGTAGAAAGCCAGACCCACTGTCCTGGTTAGGGGTCGACCGATTAATCGGTCTTTTTGCATTTTTTGCATTTTTTTACATAATCTGCATCGGCCAATTTTTTTTTATTTTTTTTTTATTTTTATTTTTTATTTATTTACAGGGGCAATGCACATTAATAAACATAAATGTAAACGTGCCAGAATTAGCCCAAAAGGCTATTTTTCATCTGTAGACCCTTGACAGAATGTTAAAAGGTCACCCTAAAAACAGAGACAGAGCATCACACATATACACATCATATAAGATTTTTTTTTTTTTTTATAAATTAATAATAGTAATAAAAAAAACAAAAAATAAAAAAAAACATTTTTTAAGATGAGACTGAAAAGAGCCAAAAGCATGTAATCGTCTAACTGTTGATGGGACGGAGTTCCATTCCCTTGCAGCTTTGACCGAAAATACAGACTGGCTAAAGTTACTTCTTTTGAGAGGGATAATACAGTCCCCTCTTTCCCCACCCCTTGTAAATCGGTGAGCAGTTGTTCTAATATTCACAAACTGTTTTAGTGGTGAAGACAGGCTATGTATAGTCTTAAACATCAGACATATATGTACATATTTGATCAAGTTATCCCAGCTTAGCAAGTTGTATTTTTTAAATATTGAGCAGTGATGAAACCGAACTGATTTCTTATCAAGAGTTTTTAGTGATTGTTTATACAAAGACTCTAGTGGTTTCAGAGTAGTAATACTAGCTTGTGACCAAGTAGTTAAACAATACGAAATATGAGAAATAATCATGGAATGCATATACATCAAAGCGGCGTCAGACGACATATTATCACAAGTAAATCAAAAATTTGATAAACTAAATCTGACCCGGTTACAGACCTTTTTAACCTGCGCCTTAAATGAAAGTTTGGAATCAATCAGAATACCAAGGTACTTATATTCAGATAAAACTTGTAATCTTTCCCCTGATACAAATACATCTGGCACTATACTTCAATTCTTAGTTTTGGTGATAAACATACACACTGTTTTAGAGATGTTTAAATGTAAGCAGCATTGTTCTAGCCAAGCTGCAACATGAACCAGGGATTCTGTAAGTTCATTTGCAACTTGTGACACACTACTTCCGTGTATTTAAATAACAGTGTCATCTGCATACATTTGAATGTTAGTGTTAGGACAGACAGATGGAAGATCATTGATGTACAACGTAAAAAGTAAAGGACCCAATATAGATCCCTGTGGAACACCAGTGGATATACTTAGAGGAGCGGACTTATAATTCTGTATACTAACATACTGTGTGCGACCTGACAAGTATGATTCGATCCATCTCAACGTATGTGGAGAGAAATTAAAACTTAGTAATTTAGACAACAGAATTCTGTGGTTTACGGTGTCAAAGGCCTTCCTGAAATCAAGAAACACAGCCCTGACAACCCCTCCTTTATCTAATAGAGACTTAACTTTTTCAGTGAAATAGCAATTTGCCATCTCAGTTGAGTAGTTTGCTCTGAAGCCAAATTGCATTGGATGTAAAACAAAATAACTATTATTCAAATAATTAGTGATTTGTGCAACCATCAATTTCTCTGCAACCTTTGAGACTATAGGTAAAATACTAATAGGTCTGTAATTACTAGCAGAGTGGGGAACACCACTTTTAAATATAGGCACAATAACAGATGACTTCCAAGCACATGGGAACATCCCTTGAGAAATTGAGATATTGATCATTTTAGTGATAGGATTAACTAATGACTCACTAAGCATTACCACATCCATACCAAATATATTCTTTGCTCTGGATGGTTTAAGAGATGTAATTGTTTTTATGACGTCTAATTCAGAGACTTCCCTTAGAGTAAGGGCTTGTTCACCTGTATTAACTGTATACATTTCTGTATACTTAGGGGAAAAACATTGTGTAATTGTGACTACCGAGTCAACAAAATAATAATTTAGTGCTTCGGCTACATCAGCTGGATTGTTAGTCAGCTTCCTGTTAACCATCAATTCAAGTGATGACCTATCTTTTCTTTTGTCACCTTTTAAGTGTAACGTTCTCAGGTAGAAGGAGGATGAAGCCCAAGCGAAGATATCTTAACTCAAATAGTTTATTTACAAAGATTCAAATAGCAGGAACACGGAACAGTGTGTATGTACACAAACACAAATAATAACCGACAACTGAAAGAGTGAAAACCAGGAACTTAAATACACAGACAGATGAACACAAGACAGGTGATGCAGATGAAGATAATAACTGGAACACAGGTGAAGGAGATGATGATAATGATGAACAGCAGGTGCAGGTGATGGAGGATTCTGGGAACTGTAGTGAAGACAGGACGATGACAGACGGTGAATGTGACATTAAGTAGCTCAACTTATTCCAGATTGTTTTTGAATTACCTCTAGCCTCATTAATTATCCTCAGAAAAAAAATCAGCCTTTGCTTTTCTCATCGACTTTACCACCTTGTTCCGTATCATAGCGAAATGTTGTCTATCATGACTAAACTTTGATCTGTTTGCTGTTTTTAAAGCAAGATTCCGTTTTTTCATTAATTTTAAGATATCGGAATTAATCCAAGGGACAGTATATTTTTTATTTTTAGGATTAAGTTTACAACTGAAATCATTAATAGTGCTCTCTAATTTTTTGGAAAATATTTGACTATCTTCGTCCTGATCTTTTCCGATTAATAAATCCTCCCATTCAATCTGATGAACTGCCTTTCTGAAATCATGTAGTTTACGTTTTGGAATGCCAAATAATTTTCTGGCCACTAGAATCAAATTGTGATCAGAAAGACTTGTTAACATATTAAAAGTTTTTTAAATTCTCTCTGCTCGGTTACTAAAAATTAAATAAATTTGAGAACTTGTTGAATTAGTTATTCCTGTAGGCCCATTAATCATTTGCTTCAGATCAAAGTGATCAGTTATCTGTTTGAGATTCTTTCTGACGGTTTTATCTTCCCAATTGATATTAAAGTCTCCCATTATAATAACTTCTTTGTTGAAATCACACTGCTTTAGTAATTGTTTCAAATTTTCATAAAAACTAATATTAGAAGATGGTGGGCGATAAATTACAATTAATACAAAAGACATTTGTGGTGATAATATAAGGTTTAGACCAATACATTCCAAGTCCATACAATTAGCCCAGGCAATTTCATTACACTGGATGGTAGTTTTTACATAAATCATAACACCACCTCTCTTAGAACCAACTCTATCTCTCCTATACAGTTTAAAACCAGGTACTTCTAATGCTGCAGACGGAGAATTTTCATGAAGCCATGTCTCATATAAGCAAAGAAAATCTAAGTTAGAGTCTAGTAAAAGATGATGAATTTGATCACTTTTTGATATAATACTTCGTATATTAAAATGCCCACCTAAGAGACCCTTTGGCTTGACTTTAGGATCCCATATTGTTCTTGATTGATTTACTGTCTGAAAGAATCCCCATTTCTTATTTTTTAAAATACCTTGATTTACAACTTTACTTTTTACATTTTGCATAGACTTTGCAGACACTTGTGAAGTAACGTTACCTAAACCAGAGTTAACAGAAATGGAATTGTTTGGTGACTCCAACGGAGCAGAATTCCCTTCATTCCCCAAAGGTCTTAAAATACACGATCTCGTCTGAAAGTCCGTGTCACTCACGCTCGTCACACGGGAACCCAGGCCTGCCTCAGACGCCAACAATCCCACATGGACACGCATCGGAACGCCAACTGCGGCCGTGGTAACACCAGGCAACTCGGCCTCCTCTGCCGCGAAGACCAACACCGCCACCAGCATCCAGCAAGATAGAGCGAGGGAGGTTAGTGTGTTGAGCATAGCCAGACAGTGACATACTGCCACCAAAAGTGCGTACCTGAAGGATAGCTGGATCCGACATGGAGTCCACTGGGCCAGTGTGACGCCGGTCCATGATGGTAGTGCCCAGCTGCTGGGCCTCCACCACCTCCCCGCTCGTCACAGCACTCTATGCGGGCAAGACGCCGCCACCAGAACCCGGCGAACCAGAGCAAGGGAGGTTAGTTTGTTGTACATAACCAGACAGCAACGTCCCGCGACCCAGAGTGCGTACCTGAGAGACAGCCGAGTCCGACGTAAAATCCAATAAATTCACTGGTTTGGCATGGTGTGGACCGGGACAGGGATGAATATCTCCCGATAATAGTAAACAAATCATGATGATTAGACCTAAAGCTTCACTTTGATGACGTCGAGTTACTGACTTTGAATGTTTCTTCACGCGTGTGTATAAAGATGGATAAATAAAGGTTACCGCTAAAATGTGCTTCCCATGTCCGAAATTTCCCAAGGCACTATATGTTTGTTTAATTAACCAGTCAGCTTTATTAACAAATATTTTCTTATATCCGTTAAATAATGAATGGTTATTAGAATGATCAACAAAAAAACGAGAATTAATAGGACTTAAAAAGTTAAAAAGCAAGTTGTAAACTAAGAGAGCTGTGACAACGCCTACTGCTCCTGCCGCCATCTTGGCATAAAACCCAATATCCCAATATGGTGCAATATCCAAGTATATCAAGCCGATTATTTGGCGGGCGCATTTGTGGGCAGCCTAGTGTTGTTGTTGTTGTGGAACACGTGTTCGACGCACGCTGCGCCTAGAGTCATTTTCCAGCAGAGTGAGCAGACCTCATCCAGTGCCTAAGGAAGGAGCTAATTTCCTTGGAGATAACTCCTTTATATTTAATTAAAAACTTTTGATATGTTACTGCCAACTTCGAGAAAAAATATGAATAGGCGACATGACGTTCGGCTACTTTGGATATTGATAGCGTAGTTGAGGTTGCATTAGCATAGCAGAAGGGTTGCTTTCATGTCACAATAACAAGTAAGCAAGAATTTTGCAATTACAGACAGAGAATCTGATACTTTTATTTGTTCTGTTTGTGTGTCTTATATTTGAGAGGGTTGTCACTCAATGCAGAGAAATAAGTAATAAAAAAGAGACCAACGCACTATAGGCTAGTGAAGGACTGGCTTTGCTTTGCTAGCGTCGTCGTTGCTAGGGTTGGGTAGCTACAGACCCAGTGCTAATACGGCACTGTAGTTGGGTAGCTACAGACCCAGTGCTAATACGGCACTGTGTATCTACCGGACCGAACATCTACCGGACCGAAAATAAATGCGGATTTCTGTGCTTCATTTCGGTGCTACTGTTATGCCTGTGCTTCTCTTGGAAACGGACGTTAAAATAACAGAAACATCGCATCACAGCAGCTAACTTTAGCATACCGTTAGCTAGTAGCTGGATTAAACACGGTTAAAATGCTGGCCAAACATTGTAATGTGTGACTGTATTTCACTGTAGACTAGGAGTGGAACGGTGCATGTATTCGTATTGAACCGAAACGGTACGGGCGTCACGGTTCGGTGTATAAATTTACACGGAGAATACATGGTATAAAAATAAATAAAACTCGCGTGCAAATTAATTAATGTAATGCGGAACTACTGTTAGGTACGCGGGTTCTTTAGGGACACATAATCTGTAGCTCCGCCTTAGCTCTGAAGCAGGCTGCGATGTAAAGATTGCAATGCTGGAATATGTTGTGTGTGTGTGTGTGTGTGTGTGTGTGTGTGTGTGTGTGAGAGAGAGAGAGAGAGAGAGAGGTGGAGGCGCGGGCGCGATCGAAAAGTCGCGTGTGTTTAAAGTCGCAAAGTGTTTACTTATATTTGTGTGTGTGTGTGTGTGTGTGTGAGGCACGGATGCGATCGAACAGTGGAAACAAAAACATACTCTGTCATTTTGTTTATACAAGACATCATTCAAACTGCAAAGTGTTTAAGTTCCTGTTAATTAAAATTTTAAGGAAAACAAATATATTAATCTGAAATGTAGCAAATTAATTTTCAATTCATTCAGGTACAATTACCAAACATATCTCAAGGTCTTTTTGTCTTTTGTACAAAGATTGGTCAAGTGTTCAATAAATGTTTTTGTTGAGAAATCTTGTCTATCTTAAGTAATTATTTGTGTTACATTTTATCTTTCAAATAGAGGTTAAAAACAAGCACATAATCGGCCAAAATAAATCGGTAGCATTTATCGGCCACCGGCCGACCAGGATTTCAGAAGATCGGCATCGGCCTGAAAAAAACCATATCGGTCGACCTCTAGTCCTGGTGCATAATTGGAGTTGGAACGATGGTGATGATAGGCTTGTTTCTTCTATCTTTTTGCTGCACATTGAAGCTGGACGTGTGTTTGGTTTGACACTGTTTTGTTCCGTCGGAGCCAGTCAATAATGGCCAGTACCTCAGAGGGTTCCCTTGACCAGGGAAATAGAGGTGGTTGAAGTCCCAGGACACATTGGAAAGGGGGCAATGCCAGTGGAGGGTTTCTGAAGGGAATTTTGAGCGTATTCAGCCCAGCGTAAGAAGCTGCTTCAGTCTGACCAATTCTGCTGACAGTGCATTCTAAGAAACCTTGTGAGTTCTGGGTTTAGGCTTTCGCTTTGACTGTTCGATTGTGAGTGATGTCCTGAGGTGAGGCTTATATTTAAATTGAATTGTTGGAAGGCCGTCCAGACCCAAGATGTGAACTGGGAACCCCGGTCTGAGACAATATCTTCAGGTAGTACATGATACTGAAACATGTAGTGGATGAAATGTTCTACTGTTTCAAAAGCTGTTTGGAGCTTAGGTAGAGATGTTAATCGACATGCCTTAGAAAACATTAAATGACTGTATTATATTAGTGTTACCCTGGGAGGCCAGGAGATCAGTGACAAAATCAATAGCAATGTGTGACCAAGGTTGTTGAGGAATGGATTGTGGTTGTAGAAGGCCTGTGGGGGTTGTCTAGAAGATTTCGCTGTGTGCAAGTATGACTTTAGAAGAGGAGGTCAGCAGCGCCATCTGCTGGACACCAGTATTATACATCCAACAAATATACAGGACAAGCTGACATAGTGATCATGCTCCAATCACACGAACGGACAGCCAATCAAACAGCAGCATTGGTCTGGTGACTGTGCGCAGAACTTTTTTGTTTAGTTTTCGCTCTATCATATAGAGATGGTTTGTGTGTTGTTTTTCGTAATTCCTGCCAGAGTCGTGTGTGTCAATGACTAAAAGCAACTGTTTATTCACCTTGTTTAAATTGCTGTTGCTGCTGATTATGATTAGTCACTGAGTTATTTATATGTAAGATAAACGGATGCGAGTAAGACCTGCAGCTCCGCACGAGCGAATGTTCGTGTAGACATTAGGGGTCGACCGATTATCGGCGCCGATATTAAGCATTTTTATGGTTATTGGTAACGGCCATTTTCAAAACCGATTTGCAGATAAAATAATTTAATTTTGAAATGTGCTATATTTGGCTCTGACGCAACCCCCTCTGTTGGAAATCACCACTCTGTAGACTAGACCAATGTCCCCTCCCATCTGATTTGTTGGGAGTCACGAGTCCAGCCAATCAACGCAGAAAGCTGAAGGCACTGAAAGTTTTGCACTCTCACACCGCAAGCACTTGCTGACTGGAGCTGCTTCACTGATCACTTATCAGTTGTCTCTCAAAGTTAAGGTAGCAGCAGACTTTGCTGAAGTTGCAATAAATCACTACGCTGAAGTTGCAAAACACCTCAATATAATCAGATGGACAGAATCGCGGAATCCAGTCATAAAAACAGAATTTACTGTATAAAGCGTAATATCACGGAATTTGTCAACTTTTTGATGAATTAATAAAAAGCAGTACAAATCAAATCGAATTTCAAACCACAAAAAGACTATTTAAATATGAATCCTGCGTGTCTCTAACTGAATGTTTTCAGCCTCAGCTGCATCATTATATAAGGACATAATTGCACTTTTTAAGTTTAAAGAAAGTATTTGTCAAAACCCTTTGTTATTTTTAATTTTGACATTAATTGACATTTTTACACCAAACATAGGCTATATATCGGTTCAAAATATCGGTTATTGGTCTACTTGATGTGTAATAATCGGTATCGGCATCGGGCCTGAAAATCACATATCGGTCGACCCTTAGTAGACATAAGCGTTTTAAACCGAATAAGTATATTCGGAATCGTCTTATGTGAACATGTTAATTCCATTGTAATATATTTCCGCCTAATTCAATGTTAGTTAGTTCATGTTAGTTTATAAGTGTGATTAATCTGTCAAATGTACACCTAATGTATATTGACCAATGCATATGCATGTGTATTCGGTTCATAAAGCTAACAAGTTTAAGGATGCACATTATTTGTATATTGTATTACAGTGCTGAGTACAGCTTTACATCTGCTATGTTATCTGGTAATTTACATGTGGTAATGTTATCATGTTTATTCTAAGCTCACTTAATTTGCCATTTATTTGTTTAGACCACACACATATACACACACGAAAGTGACCATCCTTACCAATGTAACCACTGAACTTTATGGACATTAAAGTCATTTAATGGGGTTCCTGTTTCCGTGTCCTTACCGACACACCATGGCAATGACCAAATCTACCTGAGAACCAGTCCACCTTCATTACAATGACAGTTATTGATGTATGTGATTGTGTCTCTGAAGACAAGGTAGACAAAGGATGAGTGGATTGCGAGGGGAACATATGAGGTAGAAGCATGTTTGCTCTGTGTGTAGAATTCCAGCTTGTAGAGTGATGTCTGTGGTGGTACTATGGATGTGACCAGTTCCCAGAGGGTGTTCGTCCTAGCGCTGCCACTGCCAAGGGAGATTCACAGGGAGATTTGTTCTCCATTTTATGCTTAAATAGTCCAGAAAATGGAGAACAAATGTTTGAGCAATCAATTCAGGTATCTGAGTTCTGAGATTTGTAGTCCAAGTACTAATACTCAGGTGAGGGAGACCTCCGGTGGCAGACAAGGAGGATTTTCAGAGGTAGTGTTCATGATAAACTAGTAGTACAGCGATCAGTTCAGGTGCAGAGATACACAGATGCACTCACACAGGTGCGCTCCATGTCTTCACTTAAACAGATATGTGGCTATAGCGGTCTGTCACATGCATTAAAGTGTTAAAATGGTATTTATTGTTTTAATTTAAAAGATTGAGACCTTGTTCTTATCAAAATAACAAAGTGCATAGCTTATTGTGATTATTGGATAGAAGTAACAGGCTATTTATTATGTTTGTAAAATTATTACTTTCATCTGGGCGTGGATGGTGATGATCCCTTAGGTGCTGTAGCATATTAAACGTGTTCGCCGCTTTTGCTGACACTTTTCATCTGAATGTTTTCCATATTGTATACCTGTCATCAACCACTCCTGAATCATTTTTAGATTGCCAAAATGCCCCAATAGCTTAATTAACATCTGCGAATACAGGTCCAGGAGATTGCATAGTTCCACCATGTTTTTATTTTGAGAGTTTCACATGCGCTTAAAGTTCATGCTTTGCACGTGCCCTTCCTTACCTAGAGTATCCAGACAGAGGGCGCAAGTCTGAAAGACTAATTTTCATTTTTTTTCTTTCTTTAATTTTTAACCATAGCTTCCAAATTCTCTTACGGTTTAATAACGTGACCATTTTAATCACTGTCAATTGTGAAATTAGGTAATCGCGACATCCCTAATTGCAATCAATCAAAGGTCCTTGTAAAGACAGTTGATGGGTCGAATTTAGCCAGCAATCTCCCAGTGGAAGAGCCCTGTACTTAATGTAGTGTATATTCCCTAAAAATGAAGCACACTAACATGAACACTTACTGTTGTTGCAGATTATCTGGCTGTTTGGTGACAGAAGAAGGTTTTGCTGCTCTGGCATCAGCTCTGAGTTCAAACCCTTCACATCTGAGAGAGCTGGATCTGAGCTACAATCACCCAGGAGAATCAGGACTGAAGCTGCTCTCTGATACAATGAACCATCCAGACTGCACACTGGACAAACTCAAGTAAGTGGACCAGTAAGAATCATCCTGTCTAGTGTGCATGTGAGACTGAGAGTTTTTAATAGTTGAGGTTGTCAAGAGACACTTCTTTATTAACCAGGATACTGGAGTCAACAAACAATGGTTCATATCTGTCAAAACTTTGTTTTTTACTTTCAAAATGGTAGAATATAATAGATTCCTGTGGACAGTTCACTTACAACTCGAGGGTCTTCGGCACTAGATGATACAATAACATATATAAGCCCATCCAACTTTAGTGCATTTACCATCAAAGCTCAACCACCTTTTCCGATCACAGCCAGATCAATGTCTTTATGAAATATGATAGCAAACCAAAAATACTAAATTTAATAACCAATAGGTTTAGGTGTTCAAATATGTCTGTCAAAATTATTGTAGCTGTTCAAATTAAAAATCATACCCCAACATATTCCCAAATACAATAAATTTCCCTTGTCATTTGCATTGGTGTATTGACTGAATTTTTCTCTGAAAGTTTTTTATAGTTCAGATAAAGGTGACTAGCCCTGGCATAGATCATTTAGAGTATTCTATTATTATTTGTTGCTATAATGTTTTTTTTGCCCATATACAGCTGACAATGGGCTGTGGTTTGCTTACCTAAGGCATCAAAAACACACCAGGCTCCTGTCTCATGCCACGAGCATCCTGTCTGGTGCGGAGCAGCATGTTGATTAAGAATGCCAACTTTTGTTAAATTTAGGAGAAATCTACAGACGCAAACAGACAAAGTGTAGTAAAATAAAGACCTAAATGTGTATTTCGGACTTTTTTTCACCACAATTCTGAAAGAAGACATTGAAGACAAATATCCAAAAATCTCAAAATTGACCAGTAAAACAAAAACTATGTTTTTGCCTGCCGTGTCTCGCCTTAAAACAGAATCAACAAATGATGTGAACACTGGGGGGAAACAAGCCTTAAAGCTCTTAACTACCCCTTCCACTATTCTTACTGACCTCATCCCAACCTGATCAGCAAGTGACTGAGCCGTTCGCCACTGACCTCTTGTTATATCAAGCAGATCTATAACTCTAGTAATTCCAGCATTCAAGAACATTTCAATTACAGAACCTGATACTGGAGGCTGTAGCTTAAAAAGAGGGTTAAAAAACAAAGGTTCTGCACATCCATAATTTTCATCACCCACTCTTGAAAATTTTAACAAACTCCATGATTGAAAAAAGTGATTCATAGAACATAAAAAGAGAACAAAACACATTTTCAACACAAGGCTTCTCAATTAAGAATAGCTTTTTTTCAAGGTCGGTTCCTCCCAGTTCTTTAAGAATATACAAACAATAATCAATCCATGGCATACCATCCGAGCAGTACAGCAGTTTTTGCAATGTTTGTAGTCTCATTGCTGCAATTTTTGATTCAACATGTATAAGGCCTTGACCTCCCTCTGCAACGGGAAGATTAAAGCACTCCAGGAGGAAGCCAATGATGGCCATTTCCAAAAGAAATCAACAAATGCCTTTTGAACCTTTAAAAGCAGTTCTTTAGGGGGATCTAACACTGTTACCTTATGCCACAGCATTGAAGCGGCCAGATTATTAATTTTACCAATAACCCGGTCAACCACTCCTTCCCAGTTCTTCTCCATGTACTGGTCAGTTCCAAAATAAATGCCAAGACCTTTTAAACCATCCTGTGCCCATTTACAATGCTTTGGCAAATTGGGAGGTCCTGAACTATGCCAATCTCCCATCAACAAAGAAGCACATTTTTCCCAATTTATGCGTGCAGAGGTAGTTTTCTTAAAAATATTTAAACATGAAACAATATTATCAATATCATTTGAATTTCTAATTACACAGTAACATCGTCTGCATATGCTTGAAGTTTTACTTGGGGAACTTTGGGGCAAACAGGAACACCAATACCACTTAATCTTTTTCTCGACTTAAAAAAGGCTCAATAGAAATAGCATAGAGTAAACCTGATAGAGGACAGCCTTGTCTTATTCCTCTTGTCACTGAAGCTTTGAGCTTTATAAAAGACACAAAATGATGACCAAAGCCAAAAGCCTCAAGAGTCTTTAATAAATAAGAGAGGTCCACTCTATCAAAGGTGAACTTTGCCCTTAAAAGGGCAGTTTTTCCTTGTTCTTCTGCTAAGCTGCGTACATTTTTTTAATTCGTTCAAAAGAGTCAGTGGAGATGGATCCTGCGGCACTGTGACTGCTTTCTCCAAGGATTTCTTGTTCAAGGGCTTTCATTTTCTCCACTAGGGCACTCCTGGTATGTGCAGTAAACTGCTGACAAAATATTTTTATCTGCACCTTGCCCACATCCCACCATTGACTTAAAGATGGGAAATTTACTCTCTCCTCTCTC